>JANIJI010000021.1:5747500-6142500 GCA_024500535.1 Leptonema lineaticorne
CTACAGTGAAATATGAAAATAAATTATGAATCAAAATTCATAAATAAAGAGATAAACGAGAATAAAAAATATCTAATAATTGGAGATCAAGTTTACAAAACAAAAAATATACAACATTAAAATATTGCCTGAAAATCGCTTTTTTAAAAAAATATAGTATATTTTATTATTTTTCAATATGATTTATATTATATATCATTATATAAACTTTTTATAATAGAAAAATACAATTTTACTTATTAATATAATACATTTTTAATATAATAAAAATATTGTCATATTTTGTAAATGTTTAGTTATAAACAATATTTATTTTATAGTACTATTTCACTATTCAAAGCTATCTATTTAGTAAATTAACAATAATTGCGCAAATCTGACTCTAGGTCAGTTGTGATTTATGCAGAATATTAAATAACCAGATGTTAACTATCATCCTTTATATAGAATTTAAGTTCACGACCCAAAGATATTATTACTAAATAAACTATTTGATATTAAATTATATCATATATATAATATAAAACGGATAATTATAAAAATATTATAAAATTTTATATCGTTACAATAAACCGATTATAGGTTTTAAATCGACGTTAAACGATACGTTTTCTTTTATAAAACGATTTCGCCGAATGATTTTCCAATAAAATAGAATATATAGAGTGTTTGTTGGGTGGCGAAGACGACGACTACGACGACGAGTCATTCTCTTCAGGATGTCTCTCCTCCAAATACTAAGGCGAAATACTTCACTTGTTGACAAATGAAGAGGGATTCACGAAAAATGGTCTGTCACGTCTTCTTTACCGGCAGGACGATCAAGTGTAAACTTCCAAAACCAGCACCATCCCCATGAACCTTCCACATTATCCTTCTTCCCCACCCCACCGCCCCCCTCCTAAGCTTTCGATTCGCTTTCCGACGAAGACTTTTCCGTGACAAGAAGTGGGTGGCGATGGGTGAATTCGAAAACGACTGAGAGAATAAGATCTTCACTACGACCAACCCCGTTTTTCCATTCCCAACGGGTGACTATTTATCACGCCTTTTATTGCCATCTCGTCGTCCTGTAGCTGAAATGCTGCTGACCCGCAGCAATAATCGAACACTATTCGATGTATATTCGAAATTAAACCGATTTTTTTTTTCATTATTTATTTTATAAAAATAAAAAATAATAATAATAATTTAATAACATATTATTGACACTACTTATATTCGATATTTATGCACGTTTTTCATTCGCATTTCTATTCAAATACGCTTTTAATTAAGTTAAGTGTATAGTTTCGCTCGTTTATTTAAACAAAAATAATAATTACACATTATAAATCTAATTTTATACTTTAATATAATAATATTTTTAAAATACAAAATTAAAAAAAATATTTTAAAATATTTTTTTTTCAAAATATAAAAATACTATGATATCGAATATATTACTATAATATAATCACTGTGCCACGAAGCCACGTTGATCCCTTGCGACTTTCTTGAATATATTTTTTATTTAACCTCCCCCTTCGTGAACCGAGCAAGCGTTGACAGCGTTGAAAGCTTCTGATTTTGTTTGTTCAGTGGTTATTAAAACTTTAAATTGGGGGGTGAAAAGTAGTTTTTTTTTCTAGCTTTCGCTTCGAGTTTCATACGAATTCTCACCTCTTTCATTATCATATCTTACGCTTATACGAGAGAGAAAAAAAAAGAAGAGAAACGATTAAATTCGTTTAAAAGTGGAAAGTTTCACACGATACTAATTCGTATTGTGCAATTTTAAATAAATATTCATATTAAAATTTTATTATATCAAAACTCTTTATATAAAATATTAAGCATATCAAATTGACGGATATTTTTTTTTCTCGTATCTAATTAGGATTGGATTCGAAATTTTTTTTTTCTGCACAATTTTTTTTTAATAAATGTCTGACAAGAGTCAAGAATGAATTCAGATGAAAACTTGTCCTAAGCAAAGACCATTTGCTTGTCTTTCTTCGACTTAAAGCGCGTCTTGCGCCTCATTAAGACTGCTGCTCAGAACGTCTCATTTTGTACAGTTTTCCAAAGTGAAATATACTTAAAAATTCTACTTTTGCTGCATATCATACTTTGAAACTTAAATGTAAAACAAATAAATATTATACCATTATTTATATATCAATTTAAATTATATATTATAAAAATTAACAATAATTTTATTCATTAATAAATATGGTTGATGTATATTTATTTTTATAACGAATCCTATTTTTATCAATATTTAAAGCACTGACTATAACAAAAAATATTCGTATTCTAAATTTATTTATTATAAATTCATATAAAAGTGTAATTCGAACCTCATTATTATTCAGACAGAACATAACAAAAATATTTCTATTTTTGAAATAGCACTTCCGTTTTTAATATACAGTTCCGCCAGTTTTCTGACAAACGAACTCGTAATATATATTTTTCTCTTTTATTTCGTTATTTCGTAAAAAAAACTAGAATAAAACTAGACTATTCTACCTTTAAAAGTACGAGGAAATTCGATACTATTACCGTTCATTATTTATCCTAAGAAGTTATATTAAACAGTTGCTTTTCCTACAATTTTCAACCGCATTAATGTTGATTTATTATATAATATTTATCAACATGTGAAATATTTAAATACGATTATTTTTTATTATATATTTATTATATTATATATATATATATATATAGAACTAATAACGTCTTAGAAAAAAAATTGGTAATAAATATGCAATATTCATCGATATTTCCTTATGTTTATTCAATACAGACTTTTGCCTTTAAGACTACGGAAAAGTCATACTTTCCACGGGGTAAAGAAAGATTGCCCGGCATCGATAAGGGAATGAATTTCACTCGGTCTCGATGAAGTTTTTCCCTCGACGGCGGCTGAAAGATGGAGGCTTCGCTGTTTTTATCCCCATTCTTTGCCCAGGCGTTGCGCCGGTAATAGTTCCCGAGGAAAAGGTGAGTCCTGATTAAGGTTTCCTAAGAGTATAGAATGGGCACAAGCGAAAGAGTGAGAGGGATGCGAGTTCTTTTTCCTTAAAATGAACGAGCTAACGGAAAAGTTTTTGGCAACTCGACCCGCTCACATATAAACATACATACATACATACAAACAAACCGTCCCCTTTATCCTCGGGCCCCGTATTCGAAAGAAAATCAATTCTGCCAAATGAGATTGCACTTTATCTGTTATGCCTTCGTTTCATTGGCATTCTCGACGAAGTTTTCCATCGAAAAGTTTCGCGCGAACGGACGTGCCCAGCTGCAATGTGAAAAATTGACCGGAAAGGGGAGGGAAAATCGACGTGAAGTGTGCCCCGTTGAAAACGTTCAACAACGTATTGCAACTATTAAGATTTGAAATATTCTACGTGTCTTTATAAAAATATATTATAAATATTAATATACATTGAATTTAGCCGATTGTCGATATTGAAATTAAAATCAAATTTTGCAACAATATAAACCTTCATATCGATAATAATATTATAGCTAATCCCTATAAATCATTAAAATATACCAAATCATATATATAAATTGCTAGCAACGCCGACGGAGTCACACTCAAATGCTGCTATATTTTCATAATTTAATCTTGAATGATCATTACATTTATTTGTTTTAATTTTCAATTTATTTCGTTAAAATAATATATTTATTTTTATGCCAAAAAAATAAATATATTATTTTAAGTAGTTTAATAATTTTATAACATATTATATAAAAAATATTATAAGGAAATTCAATATGACAAACTCAATTTTATGATTAAAATAAGCTTCTAAATAGTCATATAATTAACAAGAATAGACAATCATTATGATATATAGTTATTTCAATAAAACAATTTCTATATAATTATTAAATAAAAATTCGATTATTTATAAAAATGTTTAGCATTATAAAAACAATATATATTTTTTAAATTATCACGAAAACATTTCATATATAGAATATAATTTCGAAGATAAGGAAAAAAAAAACAAAGTCACTATCCAATAGAGTCGTTTATTTGTAACGATAGTTATGTGCATCTATCCACCGTAATAAGGCTTCAAAGGGTGGTAGACATCGGCAGTCTCCCGAGATGGGAGAACGATCTTACCATCGAAGGGGTAATCGATTCTAGTCCCAATATGAGAGGGCGGTTTTTAGGGGGGGGTGGTTTTTGGGGTTCGAACCACACATAAGACGTAACGATCGTGCGACACGGAAAAGGTGTGTCTATGACCGAGCTCGGCAAGCTTTATTCGCCCTGTAAAAAGGTAACAGTGACATAAAAAGCCACCGAAAACCGGTACGCAGAAGCCGAAGAAGCCATGAAGCATGTGAAAGAGGGGGGGGAAGGGGAGACTATCAGGGTATGGAGTCAGCTAGCTTTCGCCCTGCGGCTAAATAAGGTCTTCATAAAAAACAATCGCTTCCTTAGTGCTGCTCCTCATCCTTTTCAACCCTCTCGACCGCCGCCCCGTCGAAGATATTATGCGAAGCTTTCGACTTGTCGTTTAACTTTTCCGACTTTCCTTCCTCTTGCCGCTGTTTTTAGTTTTTTTTATTTTTGCTTTTTTTTTACTCTTCGAACTCGAAATAGTTTTTAGCTATTTAAATATATGTGCATTCGTTAAGCGTTCAAATATTTTAATTATACGATTTTATTTATATCATATATAGAAAATGCTAGCGCCGATAGGTAGTTCGTGGGAATGTACTTTATTTTCATAATTTAATCTTGAATGATACAAAACTCAAAACCTTTTAATACATACTATATGTTGAAAATCACTGCAATAAAATTAATAATAACCATTTCTCATGTTTACACTGCACAAATAAAACTAATATATAGTATTACAATGAAATAAAGAAGAAAAATAATATATATTTTCTGATTATAATTAAATTTTTTTTTTCACCGAGATGAAATTACGTGGAAAAAACACAATAAAAACACAGCGTTTTAAATTAAATTTTACACAATGTAATATAAATACAGTGCAGTGATAAAATATTGGTGATGTTGAAATTAACCAGGATCAAAACTGCAACGGTGGAGAACAGAGCACAAAGCTACCCCGTAATAAAATAAGGGAGGTTGCACAAAGAATACATAATTAGATATTCTCCGGGTGCATAATAAAACGCTGCAACGCGCCCGCATTGCACGCAAAAGAACTCGATTTTTCTTTATTTTTCCATGAAATTTTCACGTCGAAATTATTCTGCGAGAAAACGCATTTTCGCCACTTTTCACTCACACCGTAATATATATATATATAAAACGTGCCTTTTCACGGAAAAATTGCAAAGAGGTGTGAAAACTTTCTATAATGTTTCTCGTTTCGCGCTTGGCCAATTCGACCTGGCGCGGTCAAAAAGCGCTGAAAACTCCGAATTTTCAGCAGATTATTATTATTATAATTAAATCCGAGCGGAATAAGTTATGAAGACGGGGAGTGCTCCTTAAGGAACATGACGGACGTACGAAAGTGAAGCAACGAAACAGCTGTGTCGCGTTTCATTTAATCTACTGTGTATGAGTCGTCGGCGTTGTTTATTAAAAGCTACGTCTATCTGAATCATAAAAATATATATTTATACGTATATCGAGTTTGAAAATCGCAAATTGAGCTTTTGTGTCGTTTTCAGTGGGAAAAAAAAGATCGTTTTCGATTTAATTGAAAGTTTCGATAACAAAAGCTTGGATAGCAGGAGACGACGTCAAAGTGAACCAAACGGTCAGAACACGTACTTAGTTAATTCATCTGGTGAAATTGGTTCAACTGAAGCGATGTACGAAATTAAACTTGTCATCGAAACTTGATCTATGTGTAAAGACTTTTATTGGAATTTATAAAAAAACGTTTTAATTTTACTTTTTTTTTAATATACACTATAAAAGAGGGTATCCAAATTTTTGACCGTCGAAAGATGTTCACAAATTATAAGTAGTAAGCTATCGATTGAATGGAAAAACCTTTTTACTCGTATCGCGTTAAATAAACATGTAAAATTTTACATTTCAACTTGATATATTAAATAAAAATAAGTAAGAAACTGATGAGAGCAACTACTAGACCACAGTCGCCACTTTGAATACCCCTGGAATATAGTGTCATAAAATTAATACTGAACCGTGAAATGCATAATATTTTAATATCAAAAATAGATTGATATATAAAATATATTTTGACCTAACATAATCAAATAAATTTTTATATGAATCGTTAGTCCGTTAATTAATATCATAACCGCTAAAATTAATTTAAAATAATCTATAAATATGAAAATAGGTACGGTCATAAATATTATTATTACTATTCCGTTTATCAAAGACAACATTTATGTGATTGCAGTCAATATTGTAAAAATAGACATGAAACTAATGACTCAATCTCAACGACAAAATTAATTAAAAGTTTACTAATTAAACTTATCACCAATATATATATGAAGATCTACACTGGTCACATATTATTTGATTTACAATATATATTTTCAATATAATTATAATTTTATATATATATATATATATATATATATATATATATATAAATATTTACTCATAATAAAAATATACGTATACATAATGTATAAACTAAGAAGCTTTTCTGATTTAACGAAGTATATCGCTTCTTTAGTATCGCATAGTCTTCGAATAGTTAAAGCGCTTCCGGCGTCACGTGGCGCGTTCATCAAATTCAACATTATCCACGATTTTCCGAGGGAAGACTTCCGGTTTCACGGGTATAGGTCGCCATAAAAACTCGATACTAACCGGCTAAATTACCAACTTTCCACCCGTACAATATTCGACTCGACTATTCGCGCCGATTTATACTTTAAATTAAATAGACGACGTATTCGTTCAACGACCCCTGTTTTACATTTATATATATATATATATATATATATATATATATATATATATATATATATTAATTTATAATATAATATACATATATATATATATATATATATATTAATTTATAATATAATATACATATATATATATATATATATATATATATTAATTTATAATATAATATACATATATATATATATATATATATATATATATATATATATATATATTATCCTTAATTTAATATAATTATAAATAATTAACATTTATGATAGCTGAAAGTTGACTGAATTTTGTTAAGGTAAGAATGGCCAACAGTGATAATAAATAACGCATTATACTCCATATATAATAAGATATGCTAACAATTTTAAGACACATCTGGGAAGCAAAAGGTTGACTACCCCTGCGTTAAAGTAATCAGTACTGAATAATATTCAAACTGTATATTAAATATTCTTCACACAATTTTTATATTATATATATATATATATATATATATATATATATATATAAAATGTAAAAGTGAAATAAAAACGTATAAAAAATATATTAACATCACATAATTCGGATTAAAAAACAATACAAATTTATTTTGTTTAAATAATATAAAAATATATAAATAGAAAACAATATTTTAAAATTCATTAATTTTAATTAAGAATTAATTTTATAATGCATGCAATATTTATGAATTTTGCATAATTAATACATTATAATTGTAATAATGAAACGTAAAAAATGAACAATTTAATATTAAAATATTATTTAAAAAAAAAATCAAATTTACATTTTAAAAATCCAAACAATAACAATAAATTATGTAATATAATTCTTTCACTTTTTTTTCTTCATATATAAATTCGTATAATATATTTTTATTTATTTATATGTATAACCAAAAGTTACGACGAAATAAACGTCACATATATATATATATATATATATATATATATATATATATATAAACACGAAATTATATGACAAATGTTTAAAACCGGGGCACATTTTTCACAAACAATAAATCACACTGTTAACAAGTTGAAACGTTTTAATTGTCACCCCATATGCTCGTTAACTTATAAACATCACTGTGATTAATTTAAAAATTACTATAATTATTAAAAAGTCGAGTGTTGATACGAACGCGATTTCATAATATTATTATTATGATATATATAAATGGCGTGTCGCGAAACTTAAAAAAATAATTTATTACGCACATTTTCTTTCACATATTCGTATATATATATATATAGAAAAAAAAAATTTTTTTTGTATTATTATAATATTATTTATATGAAATATTTTATAAATTATATTTTAATCGTGAAACGGCAACATAAACATGCGTGTAATTATGTCCGAATCGAATAATTTAAACGGTGAATATATTCTACTGACCAATATTGTCGAAAATGGCGATTTTCATTTAAAATTAAACGCTTTTGAATTCTATTGTTGTCGAAAGCGTCGTTCGTTAATTATGAATACCGAATGAAATATGAACATTTTCCACTATAAATGTTTATATATGTTATAATTGCATAAATTATAATTTGTAAGATCGCTAAACGTGTTTCGTCTAATTATTAATTAATCAATTACGTCCTATGGTAATACGTATATGAATGACGGCGATTATAATATGTTTTATAATAAATCGTTCTTCTTATAAATTATTGTAAATATCCTATACATATTATATAATTAAAAAAATATAATAGATATACAAAAATAACTATCAATATTATTACGATTTCTATTCAAAAAAATACTATTTAAAAATTATTACATAATGTCTGTATTAAGATAAATTATATAGAATAAAAACCTTTATTATAAATTATAAACTGTTGTTTTTTTTTAAGGAAAAATTGTCAAAACTATAATTAAATTGCAAATATTATTTTTATTCAAAAAAAATAGCAAATAAATAATAGATTTTAATCATGTTAATATTCAGCATTTATACTGACAATTTATTAAGCTTAAAGCTACTATCAACTATGTTATCTAAGTTAATTTTTAATCTATATATTTTAAATTGAAATTTAATATATAGCTAGAATTTTAAACATTTTAATGAAATTGTCCCAAATGTTTTTTTTTATTTTTCTTTTGACAAATTTTAACACTATGCCTTATCGTTGATAACTTAGTTAAAAATGTGACTTCATGACTCAAGATCAAGAGCTGCCGACTCGAATGATGATATTATTACTCGTCAGATAGATTTTGTATTTATTCCATCACAAAAGCACAATCGTATTTTACAGTATCTTAATATAATAATTTTTTGAAGACTGAATATAGAATATGAAGCTTCACTTTGTGACAATATATCGACACCCTCGATTTCAATAGAAAAATATCGTCGAACCGCCGATATTAAAAAAAAAAAAAAGCTTAAAATATAATATCAAATTTCTAAATCGTTACAAGAGCTTTAAAAATATTAAACGACATATTTATACATTCGAAACACTTGTCATTGTTTTATTATTATACTCGATCAAATTTCGCTTTATAAACGTTTTACGGTCGCACAACATTGAGGTGCCGCACATAAAATATCTCTTTTTATTTTTTTTTTCTTTTTAAGAAACCTATTAACTTTTAGCATCAAAGCCTCGGCCATACGGATCGTCAACTTTCTTCATTCGGGTCATAATCCCGTTTATTTACATTGATATTGCGGAAATGACGACGATTTTTTAATATCGCCGAGCTTTGTTCTCGAAACGTTGTAATGAAACGCAAATATAC
Source organism: Leptonema lineaticorne (assembly GCA_024500535.1). Classification (NCBI taxonomy): domain Eukaryota; kingdom Metazoa; phylum Arthropoda; class Insecta; order Trichoptera; family Hydropsychidae; genus Leptonema; species Leptonema lineaticorne. The sequence continues at coordinate 5,757,162 of JANIJI010000021.1, forward strand.
GTGTAAAGAGAAAAAAATGAAAAGCTCTGCATTCGAAAAAAAATATATATAATATAAAAATATACTAGATATTATCAAAGATAAAAGAGAAATATTTCGGATAAATGTCTACATTCTAAAATGAAAATCTTTATATAACACATCAATATCATATATTTTAAATATTGAAGTTAGAAAGTTTGTAAACATTTCAAAAGAACGTTATATTATATTAGATTTTAAACTTAATTATATATTTATATATTGAATATGTTATTTTAAAAATATATATATCGATAAATATATATATATGTATGTATGTATATATATATATATATATATATATATATATATATATATATATGTATATATATATATATATATGTATATATATATATATATATATATATATATTATTTTTGTTTATTGTATAATTTCATATTCGCAATATTAACTTTTTTTCTATTATATACTACCTTATATTTATATATGCTAGTTAATAATTCATTTTTATATATCTCACATCCCAATTTTCGAGGGTAAATTCGAACATTTACCGCGTCAAAACTTCTTAATACCATAATGGGTTATGGAAAAAGTTTTTCCTCTTAGGGATAGTAGCGTCGTTCATCTGCCGGGGTCAAATTCACCCCACGATCATCTCGACGCGCCATATTGAAAAAAAAAAGCCTTCACGCTACACATTTAACCCGAAACAAATTATTATACGTCGCTAAACATTGTGCTCGTTCGGAAAACGAAGGCTCTATTGACCAATTTGAATTTCAAAAGACCGATAATGATACAAACAACATTTGTTCAAAATGTATTTTTAAATAGTGTTTTACTAAATTTTTTATCTAAATATTATAAAAAATGGTTTTTTATTGCCATCAAACGATAACGTATTAAACTAATTGATAATGGTTGAAATTTCTTAGTCAAAATATATTAATATTGTTAAACGTCCATTCAATTTCAAAATTTTCTAAAAGCAAAAAATTAGATTTTAAAACAATTTTTTAAAAATTACGAAGAAAATTAATAACGCGGACCGTCGGATGCGTTTAACGGCGCATTTTTTTTCCGTTAAGAGAGCGAATTATCCGCCGTTTTGCTCTGCCGTTCGGCCTTTACACTTTCACATTTTCGAAGCGACAACAGAAAAGAAACTTTAAACCTGAAAAGTGGAAAGAGGAGGGTGAAAAAGCTTTAAGTTGAGGACACAATTTGACGGGAACGAGGATAAAGTTGAGGATTGTTCCAGCGATACACCTCCGTCGAGCGGGAAAACGGCGCGAAAATGAGAAAAACTGACTGGGAGGCAGTAGAAAAGACGAACGAAGAAAAGTAATTAGGTAGCATTTTATCGCGTTTAATGTGACAAATGGCTCGGCTACACAAAATATAAATAAAGTCGAGTCGTAAATTCAACTTAACCGTGCATCAAGTTGAATGTCGTCGGAAAAGTGGACGAATAAAAAAAAATATATATATAAATATATAAAGTGACTTTTTAATTTGTCGGAATGCGAAATATGAGATTTTATTTTCGACTAGTAAATCTTGTAAATTTGTCATAATCAATGTATCTGATGAAAACGCAAAAGAAGCATCCCTTAAAATCGCATACGTTGTACGTATATATTGAAAATCACAAAGTGTATATATTTCAAATGCATATGTATATATATGAAAATATATTCAACGGTATATGCAAAGTGAAATATTAAATTTGTGTCATTTTCCTTATGAAATATTGCACTATGGTGCTAGAGTTCCGCGAAATACTTCTTTGGTCATAAATCTCTAGTGTTGACATTGTCCAAACGCTATATTGTATTCGCCGATACAACGGAAAATATCCAACAAATCGAATTTACTACTAATTCATACGTAATATTCCGCATTCACAAATCAATTCGAATATAATTCAAAAATATCTATTCATAATTAAAAATTATTATATAGCTTTTTGATTTTAATTAAACCGCGAAAAGCGTTCAAAGTTTTCCGAAACGGCTACGGTTTTCCGATGCCGCCTGCATATATTTTAATTCGTAAGAAATATTACGTACAACGTTCAACGCCCTTTTGCGAAGATTTTCTCGGGCGTCGGAAAATCTTTACGGCGAAAATTGTAACACGTTTTACCGAAAGAAACGAATCCACGGTCCACATTCGTACATCCTTTTTTCTTATTCATGTAGATTTTATTTTTCGTTCAGACTTAACAACGTGCATTACAGTAAAAATATATATATATATATATATATATATATTATATATGTATATTATTTTGGTATTATAAATATGAAAGTTTTTTTTTTTTAAATCTTGAGTGAAATTACGCGTAAAAGGGTATTTCTATTGATACAGAACGACACACAAGGATACTTCATACAATATTGAAATTTAATATTTGAAATTGTGATTCGTAACATAGCCCTAGGGGTAGTGAAAGTGGGCAATGCAGAGAGTTGTACGTCATACATTATTTATCCTTTGAGATGGCTACCGTATGACGAAATATGTCGACCGTTTGTATATCCCTACGTTCTATCAGGCAAAGGGAAGAAACGGGAAGAAAAAAAATAACATACGTTTTATTTATATATATATATATATATATATATATATATATATAAAATATAAATATAAAAATTGTGTTTAATTTCACTTAAAATATATATATATATAAAAATATGTTTATTTAAAATTATTTTCTCTTTTATAAATTAAATATTTTCAATCGAGCGAACAAAAACGAATTTTTTTTAATCGCGTTATAACGAAAAATTGCATTTCATTCTCTAAAATATATTGTAAAACGTTTTAATTCAACGCATAATAAATATAAATCAAAATGCGAATAATTTTATATGCGACACAATTATAACGTATATTTTGGTTTTAAATGCGCTTTTTACCATAAATTTACAATTCAATTCAATCGTAAATAATGGTGTATTGTTTATAGCATATTTTTTTATATTTGATTATTTATTGTTTTAGAAATATATATTTTATTATTTTTTACACACTTTTATTTAACATGCACTGTTTGTTTGTCGGAATAAAATCTTGTAATAGATTTTTCAACTTCTTTTGCATACTTGCTCGTTCTCAATGACAATATACGAATCAATTAACAGATTAATTAATTAATTATTATCATTGATAACTATTATTTTTATTATAGATATAAAAAAAATAACTTTTATTTTAATACTTAATATCAATATAGATTTAAAATTATATATTGAACATTCAGACTATTAAATTTACTAAACAATTATATATCGATAATCCTTTCTAAAAAAAAAAGACGAACAGATAGCGGCGTTCGCTTTTTAGACCGTTTCTTTTCCGACCGCCGGCCAAAAGAGGGCGCCGTTCAAAATTCGACATTCGAATTCGAATCCGCAAAACGGATATCACACGTGCGATAATACGTGCGCGCATAACGATCCGAATTGTCCGTTATCGCGATTATTGTAAACGATCCCCCTTTTGGCCTCGCGGTTTTGTGAGCGTAGATTTTAATCTGCTTCGACCGCGCATCGGTTAAATTGTATTATACAATATTTATTGAATTACCGGCCGTAAGCGATATTTCATTTCGGTGGATTGCGACCGACGATATTGTTCGTTTGTAACAGATAAAAATCACTTTACTATCGGCGCCATCGGACAAATTTCCTACTGGCGAATGGCGTCTAAAAGCGTAATACTGTTTTAACGCGCGTATCGTAAATGCAACGCGACGTATAAAACTATTATCTATATATACATACATACATATATATATATATATATATATATATATATATATATATATATATATATATATTTATGTCTATTATGAACGTTTAAATAATGCGATCGGATATCGACGATTTCGTTTTACGTCGCTGAAAGCTTTATAAAACGTTTTTCTATTAATCGTAATTGCTGCCATTAATAGGCTTTACGTTCGTTTCATTTAAAAATTAATCGATTTAATATCATCACATACCGTGTCCAATTTTATATTATTCATCGACATTTCAATTCTAAAAATATTAATAATATAATACAATAAAAAAAAAAAATATATATATATATATATATATATATATATATATATACATTAATTTATAATCAATTTATCAAATACATATAATATAAAATGAATAATAATAACGCATAAATATAATTCAATATTTCGTAGAAATGTGAAATCATATAAAATTACTAAGGTAGATTTTTTTTCTATAAAACGCATTCAAATTTGAACGCATAATAATTAATCATAAATAGAAGGATAAAATAAAATATTAATCATATTCTTAATAAATAAAAATAATTGATCTAAATATATAATAATTCTATACATTGCTTATTCGAATATATTAATAATAATAAAATATAAATGTATACATATTTATGGATTGGAAAAAATACATTTTTTTTAATTAATAACTTAAAAATATGGCATGAAATAACAAACAAACAAAAAATATCGTCTAAATGGAGATTTTAAACGGGGAAAGAGGGTAACAAACAAATCACAGTTCATTACCTTCCAGTTTTAGCTGAATTAAAATGAGCTGACGTGGTCTAGACAAGCATTGCAGGATGAAATAATACAAGTATATTTATATTATATCTATAATATCCTATTTTTTTCTTTTCTTAATGATTTTTCCAATTATAGCACGAAAAAAATTGGGGGGGAAATCGACGCTGATTATTTACGTATAATTAGCTAACAAACACTGAGTTTTTTTTTAATTAAGCAATCAATAAAATTACAATTAAACTAAAATATATTGAAAAGATCAATAAAAATTGAACATTAAATTTTATAAATATTATTTTATGATTGTCGCAAGAAAAGTTATATTACACATGCCGTTCGTAATTAAAATTATATGAGCCGTCTATATTTTAATATTGGAAATTTTCCGCGTCATATTCGGTTTTTCCTTTTTCTAGGAAATTTTTCCGACGTGAATTAATATTTTGCAGTAATTTTGTCGTCATTATAACGTATCTTCCCTAACCGCCTCTCATGCCGTGATTAATAAAAATGAAAAGCGAACGAGGGATGAAGTGAAATATTTTTCCTCTAATTTTTAAAAAAAAAATCTTCATGCAAAATCCGATTAAATTAACTTTAAAATAAAATTAAATTCTAAAGTCGACAATATTTAATATTTTTAAATTGAAAATATTTAATAATCATTTTAAAATATTTTTTTATAATATTTTTAATCTTATGAAATTGTTATATTATGTAATCCCAAGTGTGGACTTGACTAATGAATGTATACAAGATAGAAAATCTTTAAATCAAAAAATTATATTTAAATAAATATTTTGTGTTTATTTTATATTCAATAAAGCCGCAAAATTTTTAATACATAAATATATACAAAATAAACATGACTTTCAATATTTAACAGTTTTCCATTATTTCGAATAAATCGTTACATAAACAGTTATATAAATTTTACTATACAATATATATGAAACTTACATTAATACAGAACTTTTCAATTTTTCAGTGATATATAAAATATGTATATATTATTTTTTTAAATGTTTATAAATTAATTCGACGTGGAAAATTGGAATTTTTCAATACAACGATTTCGAAAACGAAATAACATAAAATCTTGTACATCTGATATAACGAACAGAAGTGAGATCAAAATATTTGCCAGAGTGTGTGATAAATTTCATGTTTATTGCCAGACGAGAGGGCATGTTCGAAAATAAAGGACACCCCTACAAAGAAATTGTTTATTTTTCCGATACCGGTTGATTAAAAAATATCTTATTAATCGAATATTTTCATTCGATATCATAAAATAATAACATTGTCGTTTTTATACTAAGATCATCAATATAAATTCAATTTTTACAAAAAAAATTGAATTGTCATTTTTTGATATATAAAATTATAGACAACTATCCGTAAATGTATATATATATATATATATATATATATATATATATATATATATATATATATATATATATAGTTTAATTTTAAAAAATGTAACCACTGAAACTTAATTATGAACTTTAAATTCTCTCAAGAAGAAATTTTCGGTTTCAACCATACGAAATATAAAACTATTTCTTATTCTACGAATTTAGAGTAACTTTTCTAATTGCGCCGTATACATAACTACTAATGAATACTAAATCTCGTATTTAAAACCGAGGATCATATTAATAGCACAATTTGATTTTTTATTATTTTAAATTTCGAATATGGCTTGTATTTTCGATATGTATATATATAATATTAAATTTTGCTTATGTATTTTGATATGATATCGATTAGAAACTTTGTAAACACCTTGTGTTTTTGGCGCCAACCAGACAAAGTAGTGGCGCCACAACGTCCAGCATTGGAGCTGAGTTTCCCTTTTGCAAATCGTAACTATCCACCCCCTAAACTACCCTGTATATAAATATATACAGGGTAGTGTGTGTGTATTTTTGTATATATATATGTATGTACCAATTTTATCCATCCACCAATCTAAACATCCAACGATTCATCCACATCTCATACAACAACACAAAGAACAAATGTTTCGAAGCGTAAGACTTTATATTGAAGGAATGAAACCGTCACAATCCCTTATTTATTCATGTCATTGACCTTATAATAATTATAATTGTACATCAATAATATTCAATACAATTATTTACTAAAATATTTAATCATGAATTTTCCATTAAATCAGCCATATTTTTTTAATAATTTCTATATATTATTTATGAAATATATATTTTATTAAAATTTATTATGATTCAAAAATAAAAGATTTAGTATATAAATAATAGAATAAAATTAAAATTTATAATTCAATGATTGAATAATATAATAAACAAGACAGAAGTATTTCATATTTTTTTCAAGAATTAAAAATAATAAACAAAAAAACTTCAACAGATAAAACTATTATAGAAGAATTATATTTTTCAATTATCTAATAATTTTATAATTATTAGATAACATAAAATATAAACAATTACGAAAGCTGAATATTCATGCACATGTAAATCATTAAATAAAACTCGTTAATAACTATAGTTGTTATAAATCATCCCATTACTATATATTTAATTTAATTCTAAAGTTTAAATTCAACGATATACGCATACATACAAAACATTATTCGACCGAAAATTGAATACACCTGAATGATATATATTGTATAACGTTTTTCGGAATTGAAACGTAATGAAAACGATTGCCGTTTTACAAACAACGATCGATTCAATTTTAAAATAAAAAAAAATAAAAAAAAAATAAAAAAAAAATATATATATATATATATATATATATATATATATATAAAATCACTAATAATGAAAAATAAAAAATCCTAATTAATTTAAACGACGATTACAGAGAAAAATATTGAATTTAAAAATCACATAAGAAGAATATATAAAATTATATGGTGCCAAAAATATATCGTTATGTCGCGTAATACGAGCGAATAAACTATATTTGCGTTTTTAGCCGTACTTTCAGAAGTCAGCTGTCAAAATCGAAGTAAATTTGGATCGTAAATGCTGAAATATTTTACATGAAAACATATACTAATAAATTAAACGTCGACATGGTAAGTATCTATATATTTTGAATTGTAAAGATCATTAATATTAAATTGTAAAAATAAGGTAGCATTCCAGTGTGACCCCGACGGCAGCGGCGGCGCGCGATGGCGGCGCTAGCATTTTATATATATATATATATAACGTATTTTGGAATTGAAACATAATGAAAACGATTGCCATTTTACAAACAACAATCGGTTAACCCTTCACCTTCTCGTCCACCTACCAAAAACAGTATCTGGCCGTAGGGATATTTTTTTATTATTTTAATGTTTTTTTTTTATTTTCGCGCGTATTTTAACAACGATGCGTAATTTGGCGAACGAGTATTCGTCGTGTGTCGTATATTTATATATATATATATATATATATATATATATATATATATATATATATATATATATATATATGGCAAAAAGCTCGTTGGCAATTAATGCGCTCTGCGGATAGTCGTCGGGTCGTCGACTCGCACATACAACTATTATTCGGGTCGCTTCGCCAGGGCCGCACTCGAAATAATAAATTTCAGGCGACCGCCGCGGGCGCCAAATTAATTTCGAGCCGATATTGTCTGTGCGGGTAGACAGGGGTGTAGCGGGCAAAAAAGCGGCCGCTATCTGCCGTTACGGCGACCCACATATTAATTAATTCATTTATGACGATTTTCCGGTGGAAAAAAAAATTAACGTGTAATTTTACTTTAATATTATCATTATTATTCTCTTACCGACATTGACTTGTCCAAAATACAATAATTCAAAACTATCATATTATAGCATATTCTTTTTATTTTGACAAAAAATCTTAATTTATCTTAGAATATTTTATTATTAATATATATTTTTTTTAAATAAGATATCATATTATTTACTTAAAAAAATGTCTTTTAATATTATATTAAATTCGCAAGTTAATGGATATATAATGTTGCGCTACCGCGCGCCGATGGTGTCACACTCAAATACTACCTGATACGTGAAAACTATGTATTGTCGACGCTGCTTAAACTAACTTAAAAATTTGTTTATAAATTTAATTATAAATTTATTTATAATTCATATTAAGAGATATGAGATAGAATAATCAATAACATATAATTTTATTTAATCTCTCTACTTATTCTACAATTGAATGATTACAATTTACTCCTCTCCTTTAACACAGATTTAAAATAATTTTTAATATAGCGGAATTAATACAATGAATTTAAAACTTCTAAATTTAAAATTTAAAAATATTTTTTATTCTGAAAAAAAATTTGTATTTATAAAAAAAAAATAATTGCATCGTCAAAAATATAGTTCACACTAAACTTTTGATTGAACGTTTTTAATTTATCAATACCGCGGCTTCAAACAATAAAAATATGGATTTTTGAAAAATGAAAAAAAAAATGACATATTGACAATATTAATATAATATATAAACACACACATCATCGATATATAGATATAGATAAATAAAAAAGACAAAAAATTTCGAAACGGTTACAACATTAGATGTCGTTCGACAAAGTTGGCTCGGAGACTTTGGCCGTTTCGCAACAGTGCCTCGACATCTTCATGAAAATATGCTCGAGTTTCCGATGGTGAACAGATAGCGGAACGAAGACGCGAAGTAAGATTGCCAGAAGAGAGGAAAACCTCGCCGACGGGACAGAGGGAAAATATGGAGGCCGGGAAGGGGCGGGGGGGAACGGTTCAGAGGGCAAACATGTCCTCTTTCTCCAGTGTATACTTGGATATATCTACCCTTACAATGCCGTCTGCGAAGTTGGCGTTTCCTGCCGACGTGAAACTGCGCCGGAGCAACGCTAAAAGCACCCTTTCTAGTAAATAAAATCCTATTCTACAAAAGAATTCAAAGAAGATGAAAAAAAATGAACATATATATGTATATATATATATATACAAATATAATATTTTCAATTTTCGAGAAATTCTATAATACGATTCGAAAGAAAAATAATTCATATATATATATATATATATATATATATATAATAATAAAAAAAATCATATTTCTTCTAATTAAAAATATCACTTTTATTCAAATTCTAATTAAATTATTTTTATGATCATCAAAAACTTGTTAATAAAAATTGATATAAATTTAAGATTGAATATATAGAATCAACCATATCTAGATCAAATCTCAGTATACATATAAAATATAATATTTATCGTATAAATTTAAAAATTATTATTATATTATATTATATAAAAATTATTAATTTTTTTATTAATCACAATAAAAAATATATTTATTCTATAAAAAATATTTATAGTTTTTATTGTAAAATATATATTATATTTTATAGGTTTTTAAACCTCCATTCCTTCTATAGTTAATAAATATTTTTTATTTCAACATAATTTCCATTTTACAAAAATCTACAAGGTGCTTAAAATATAAAATATAATCAAAATAATATTATTAATAATTTATATATACGATATATGATTAAAAAATTTTAATATGACTAGATTAAATTCAGAATATACAATTATAAAAATGCTACCATATTTTTTCAATTCAATATTAAATGATTTTTACAATTTAAAATATAGTCAGCGTTCAATTGATTAATTAAATGTTTTAGCATTTACGATACAATTATACTTCGATTACATTTCAGTTTACATACTGAATTAGATTGATTAATTTTCATTAACTAAATACATAATAAAACATTCGTATTTATAATCTAGCACACACGATGGACCCGTTTGCGAATTCGTACACGAGTCCACTTGTTAAATATTAAAAAAAAATAACTGTTTTACAAAATAAAATTTTTAAAAATAATTAATTAAAAATTTTAACGAAGTTTATAATTAAAAAAAAAATAAAATACATCAAAAAAACATCGTAATAAAGTAAACTGTTGTGTATTGTTTTCAGCATTTAACTGTACAAATATAGACTCGGACAAATAATGACAAAATAAAATGTGCAGACGAATCATTGAACTAATTGAATTTTTAATTAAATTAGACTCTGTTTGCGTCTATCGGTAATTTAATACGAATAATGTGAAAGGGATGATTCTCGTTTCAAGTGAAAATCGAGAATTTCACTAAGTATACGCATCTCGAGATGCAATTGTTCAATTCAACAATGAGTAACTAGATATTCTTTGTTGAAACTGTGATTTGTATTCTACGAATTTAAATTAACAAACGATCGTTTTCGCTCTTAACTATATAGTTTTCTTTTTCTCAGTGTTTTTATTATTTTTGTTCTCAAAAAAAAAAAATTTCATTATCATTTTCTTACTAAAACTATAAATTAACATTGTTGTGATATTGTATAGATTTCTTTTTCAATCTAATATTTTACGAAGTGAAATTGTCAATTCTACATAAAACCCTAAATTTTTTCTTACTAAAAGTCTTGATGTATTATATTTTAATATATGATATCAAAAACCGGAATAAACTTACAAAGTTTTCTACCATTAAAAAAATATTTTTAACATTAAAATTTTATCTGTTATAAAATGATTTTATGAATAATATTCCGCTTTATGAAAAAATGAAAACGTTTTTTTATTTTGAAAAAAAAAATGTTGACTGTTTTTTTTCAAAAATAATTTTATATAAATTATTTAAAAAATGAAATATATGAAACATTAAAAAATATAACTAGATATAAAACAGAATTTTAATATATTTAAAAATGAAATACATTTTTTCTTTCATTCATCATCCTCATTCTTCCGCAGACTAAAATTTATATTTTTATTTCTAAGCTGAAAAAAATATTAATCTATGATTTTATTATACGATTTCTTTCTAAAGAATTTTATACGGCGACTCGTTCCTATTAAATTTCAATTTAAAATATAAGCATCTTGCATAAATTAATATTGAAATAATATGCAGCAGTTTAATAAACTTTAACTTTCTCAATCTCAACATTTTTTTATATACAAAAAAAAACAATTCTAAACAACGACAAGATGAACAAGAAGAAGAAAAAAGAAAATTTTTTTTTCACCGCACGTTTCAAGTTTCCGACAATTTTTCCAATTTCGTGCCGAAACGCGGGGGAAAGTGCATCGAATTTTCGCAGTTTTCCGCAGACGAATAGTCGCCGGTACGTTCGTGGTTCAACTTTGTTTCATAAAGTCGCGTTCTCTTGTCGGAAAAGCGGTCGGTCACAACGCGCCGTTTTCCCGGGATTCGAATTTCCAAGTTTCGTGCAAAGTAAGCCGGACTTTAGTCGGACGTCCAAGATTATACAAAACCGACGACGGAAGAGTTCCATCACGTATGAAGCTAATACGTGAAAGTTTCCCCTGGACTGGCTTGAACTCGGTTTAATGTCTCTGTCTTTTTTTTAATTTATTTTTTTTTGTTCCTTAGTTTCTCGCCGAAAATTATCTCTATTCAATATATGTACAAATATTATAATAAAATTATTTTACATACATTTTGTTCCTGAAAAAAATGTGAATCATATATTCAACCTCATTTCAGCAATATATGGATAAAAAAAAGAATCTAAAAATATTTAAAATTTCAAATAAAAATATATGTACTGAAATAAAAATAATATAATATTATAGTTTTCAAGTACATATTATCAACAATAAATTATTTAGTCCTTTTGAATGCTAAAAATCTGCTTCTTACATTCTTAAATTTATATTTAGAATTCTCATATATTTTCTAAATTATATAAAATACTGAAATTATAATCCAATTTCATTATAATTAAATATTATATTATAATCTAAATTTTTTACAACATTTTATATAGATATAAAATATCATAATTTTAAAATTGAATATATTATATTAGTCGTACAAATCGGTACAACAATAATATAAATATACGTTTCATTAAAGTGATAACTTTGTTACAATTTACGATGATATTTACAAATCTTTGTCTATGCAACGTATATACGATAGATTCGTATTATAAAATCGAATATTACTTTCGATTAATAATAATATTTTATGGTTGTTTTCAATGTAACCATTTCTAACTGCGCCGTTAACCAATATTCAAACGTTATTACTTTTTTATTGGCGCTCCTTAAAAAAAATTTTTCGATAAATATTAACAAGGTCGAAAACGGATGAAATCTCAATAAAAAAAAGTAAATAATTTTAAAACCGGCAATATAATTTTTTTAACTACAAAAAAATAAAAATAATTTAAAACAAGCATATTTTAAGCATATCACTAGTTGAATATTTAATGAGAAAAGATAAACACAATCATGAGAAATAATACAGCTTGAATTTATATATATATATATATATATATATATATATATATATATATATATATATATATATATATATATATATATATATATATAAATTCAAGCACAAGTGTGTGTGTAAAATGAAAAAGTTTATTTTAATAAAACTCCATTTCTTCAAATATTTAAATTAAGCAATTCTAGACTCAATCACAACATAAACATGTTTAAAAGTCAAGCCTTTACTCCGTCATACATATTAAATTACATAATAAAATTATTAAAAAAAAATACATAATATAAATTAATATAAAAATTATTTTTATTATAATATGTTTTTGTAATTGTAATTTATTCTCATATATTATATTGATTTATAATTAATAGTTCACAATTGATAAATCATATTTAAAAATACAAATTATATTGAACAATATTATAAAATTTTATAATGTTATTTTTTTAATTCAAAATATTTTTTACTGAATATTATATATAATGGATGAAAAAAAACATATTATGAAATAAAAGTATGATATTTTATTTTCTTTATATACGACCGCCCCTCGTTCGCGGTGCATTTGTTACAAAGTTCGAGGTTGTCACGGTGTGTCTGTGTCGGAAAATGGCACAAATTGAATATAAAGTTGACGTCTTGCATTAACCGTGAGGTAGGCGGGGGTAGGGTGGAAAATGTTTTCGTATCCACGAATGGAGGCCGCCTCCTGAGGGGTAAAGTCGCTTGTCTTCAGCTCGCGCTGACAAGGCTTTCTTGGCTTACTTTCATCAGTCGACAAGTCCCAATTAGCAATATTTTTGTACTATATAAGAAAAAGAAGACAAAAATGATTCTCATTTAATTAAAAAAAAATCTTTTTTTTTTTTTTTTTAAGAAAAATATATATAGTCAGATTATGACTTATGACCATTTACACTTACGACGAAAAAAAATCTTATATTTTTTTTTAATGTATTATTTTTTTTATAATTTTCATCGCATATACATATCTAATATAATATTGGACAATTGATTTTACGCTTCTGCAATCGATTGCTCAAATGATAATCGACCATAAACCGGAATAATGCTTATATATATATATATATATATATATATATATATATATAATACTTAATCAACTAAAATAATAACAATTAAAAACTAGATATAAAAGCCATTATATCTGTTTATGTCTATTATATTATATTATTTATTTTCGTATGAAATTGCACAACCGAGCCTTGTCCTAAATCGAGAATTTACTATATATAGTTTTAATGAAATGAAACGATAAAATATTATTTTTATAAATAAAATCCTTTTAATGACTAAAAATCTTGATCTAATTCCGAAAAATAGCTCAAAAACGTTTAAATTAAGTTCAAACATTTATTTAAAAAAAAATACAATTTTAATGCTTTTTTCTATACAACGTCAATTAATGAGCAATATTTTTAAAAATTAGTTCGAATCCTGTTGATTTACTAAAAAATCATTTTTAAAACATAATTTAATTATTGATAAAAATGGATTAATAAATGATATAATTTTCATGTATATTTAATATTTTTTATCTAAACTATATTTATTATAATTTTAACGTCGTTGTTAAAAGTGAGAATATTTTTTTTAATTTTAAAATAAATTATTATTTATTTGAATACGCATATATTTATCTTTGAAATTATTATGAATACTTCAAAAAAATATACATTTATAAAACAATAATATATATATATATATATATATATATATATATATATATATATATATATATATATATATATATATATATATATATATATATAGGAATATATACAATATATAAAAAGATTGCGATTCGCGAACGAGAAACGTCTCGTATCAAACGAAATCTTTCTCGTCCGTTTTTTTTTTTCATTTTATTTTATTCCTTCAACTTGCCAATAATAACAATAGAGGGGGATTTTCCGACAGATATCGACGATTCAATAAAAACGTGAAAGTCGGATATCGAAACCTCGGTTGTCGTCCGTAAATCCGGCAATCCGGAAAATCCTGCATTAGGACCGAAACGGTTGACGTGAACTGGTCGTTGCCGCAAAAGTGTTTACCCAATATCTACACGAACGCCGTGGTCAAACAACCCATAACCGACAGGGATATTCAATTTAAAAATATATATATAAAAAAAATATTCCTCGTTTCGCTATAAATTACCATAGTGAAAATATCGAAATATATAATTTGTCAATTATAGATTTATCCATATCATTTTCAAAGTGAAAACTTATTATATATATATATATATATATATATATATATATATATATATATATATATATATATATATATATATATATATATATATATATATATATATTAAACCAGCAAAAAATTATATAATATAAAAAACGTATTTTTATCATAACAATAATCCCAAGAATATAATCAAACAATCGTTTTATGATTAACGCTATAAAAATAAATGCATATTAAAAAAATATTAATGCAAAAATAAATTTAAAAAATTATCTTTTATGATATGTAAAGATAAATAAAATACGATCACAGTATTCAAGGTGTTAATAATATATCCATTTTATAATTTTTAAATTTTATTAATAAAGGTATATATTTTCATTTTAAAATAACAACTATTAAATATTGATTAAATTCTTAACAATTTTATCACAATAAAAAAGTTATAAATGCAACGAATTTTTTATTTAATAAAAGTTATAAATGCAATTTTATTAAATAAAAACTCATATTTTTGCCTTTGAAACAAATTAACTATATATGAAATATTGTTATAAAAAAAATAAGTTTGAAAGTTTTATACTCAAACTTTAACGATGTACTCGAAATGACCGTTTGCCATCGTTAATTTATTCCATAAATAATTAAAATACAATATATGTATATATATATATATATATATATATATATATATATATCGATTTTTTATATAAAAAATATGAATTAATCGTATTAATATAACATTATTTAAAATAATCTAAGCATGACATTACACTATTTCCGTTTTTGTAACAAGCGAACGAAATAGTAATTATCGCGATGCTCGACTGAAACTGTTGTTTAATTACTTTCAGAATACTCGTTCGTATTTCAGAGTTCATACTTCGTTGAAATTTTCGGTGAAATGTGCAAGACCGGGTCCGTTTTTAGTTTTGCCGAATATTTAATTAGATCAGAACACCCCCTTCATCCCCTGAATGCGAAGGGTGCAGAGGTCGATGGAGGTGTATGTGGAATTCATACAGTAAAAGTTTCACTCGAACAACTACGAGTGAAATACCGAAAAGTTATTGTGATGAATTTTCAGCAAGCTTTCAGCCGCTTCCCTATAACCACTTCATTCATACTAATTTTACGATTTATACACGCTTCACCGTGCTTTATTCGCTGAAAGTATTAAATTATAATATACGTTAAACTCTTTTTTTTGCAAATTGATCGCTTAATTATAATTATTAGAAATCGCTTGTTAAATATAAAAATAAAAAAAATCTATCTTTAAAATAATTGCCACACTATTAATAAAAGTGATGTTAAATTTTGTAACGTAAAATATCAATTTTCGTTTAAATTACCAATTATAATTTATTCATTGATGCAAATATTTCAATCCCTTATTTATAGATTCGATATGTTTCGAAACTGATTAATAATTTATTATGTTCATAATATATTATATAAAATAATATTGAACCAATATATATTTCTTTTTGAAAAATATATTTTAACATTATAAAATAATTTAACTATAATTATTTCACATACATAATATTATATATTACATGTGAAAGTTTCGAGAGATGTCTTTTTATATAAAAAAACATGATAATTTTTATCAAAAAATCGGTTTAATTCGACTAATCAAAATTAGTACTATGATAACAAAATTTTCGTATTTTTTCAAATAATAAATATTCATTTTAATATTCTAAGTTTAAAAATAACAATATTCTTATCAAATTTGAAAACCATTAAAACCATATTAAAACGATAAAATTCTTTTATTATTTGTTATATTTTATGAGTTTTCTTCCCGATTTTCATAACAGAGTGAAAAATTACTTGTCGCATATCAAAGTTGAGTTTTTTCAAACTCCCCTTGTACTTTTAAGGTTTTCCAAAAAGGAAAAAAAGCACACACACACACACACTTTCCTAATTCTTAACTCTGCAGAAATGCAAAAAAAAACACAAACGTATATTTTATATTTGTAAGGGAAAGGGCAAAACGAAAAAAGGGAAAAATGTATGACGAAAACGCAACTAGGCGCACGAAAAAAAATTAAATCGACTCGGTGCGGAATGTCAAACTTTTACGTGAAAAATTTTATAACATTATTAAACGTCATTATATAAAAACGTAAAAGTATTATTATCATGATAAACGTCGCAACACTATATTAATATTATAATATATATAATCTAAAACTTGAACATTTCTTCTAATATAATTCTATATTAAAACAATAATACAACTTTTTCTCAACAGAATTAACTTAAAAATATCTCGAAAAATCGCCTAAAATAAAGACTTATTATTATTATTATTCAGTACTGAGAGTTAAATCGGGAATATCTTAGTTAGAAATGTTATTATTTTAAAACAATTTGTCAATACTGTCAACATCGAATATATCAGAACCTTTTCCGCCTATTTGATGACCTAGAAAAATAGAAAATTGTACATTTTATTCAAAATCAGTATAAAAATGAAAATAATAATTTTAAAACTTAAATCGAATACTATAAAATTACATAAAAAACTATATAAAACAAGGTATGAGTATGTATATGTATATATATATATATATATATATATATATATATATATATATACAGATAATCAGCTTATTACTAATATAATAATATTCTAGAATTAAAATTAAATTTAAAAAAAAAAGATTTTCTATGCGCATAAAGTTTCATAAAAATAATATGAGAACTGAAAAGCTTTCGCAAATATATAACAATATAACGGTAATGCAGCGAAACGGAATAAATGTCGCGCTTTGGAAAAAAAAATCGTAATTTATACGCTTTAATATATAAAAATATATTACACATTTATGATATTTTCGAGAATGTATAAACGTATGCTAATGTCCCCACTCATATCTACAGTTCACTCTGACACTTATAAAAACTCCTTGTCAGCCTGTATGACAGCCGTATTGCAATATGATCATCCGTGAATAATGTCGGCAGCCGGTAACCCCCTGCGACCGAACCGAAAGCCCCCCCCCCCATATGCAAATCTAAACCGCCCCCGCCCCCCGTAGCCGATATATATTCATAATATTTTATATTCCGAAAAAAAAATTTTTTTGTCGAGAAAAATAAAAAATAAAATAAAAAAATAACGCGAATGTCGAACGGGCTCTCCTTAAAAACCTCGCTTATTGAACACGTGTTTGAATATATTTAGGGTAAAAAAAAAGAAATGTTTTTCGTATGCGTTTATTATGAAACGACGATCTTGCGATTTTCGTTTTATACTCATTTCAAGATTTTATAAATATATATTAATAGCACTGCAATGACTATTTATATCATTTCAATAGATTTTCATATTCTTTCTGTATAATATTATGATGTGTAAAATGAAATAGAAATTCTTATGTTAAATTAATCTGCAACTAAGTAATCACAAACTGAACTGCATTATCGGTCTTGTAATTTATTTTTTTTAAATTTGACAATCTTGAATTTGGATTACTAAAATTATTATTTTTTAATCCCTATAAACATGAAACAATAAAACATACTGTTGACGATAAAATTTGATCAATAAATTCATATATTCCACTAAACGGCAGATATATAATATATAAAATATTTAAATATAAAACTTTTTACTTTAAAAAAAATATGCTGCAAAACATCTCGAATATAAAGGATTAATATTATATATAAATATATAATGAATAAATGCTTATAACTTTACAATATCAAACGATTATCGATTCATACATTAAAACTATTTTTTTATATATTGATATTCAACTAACACAATCTTTATATTTTAAAACAAATAATTCTAGACCATAATTATTTTATTTAAATCAATAACATTATAATCCTTTTAAAACTCTTTCAGTTTACATAGTACGAATGTATTTTTATTAGTGATGAATTATACACACAATTTTTAAATATTTTCAACGAAAGCTATTAATATTTTGAAATTAAAATAAAATTATCTTCTATAAATTAATAATTATAATCAATTTATATAATAAATACAGTATTAATTAAATAATATGTTGAAACATTCGCGTCTTGATCAGTTTGATATAGGTTAAGTAAACTTAAGTAAACTACTCAGCAAGTATAGAATACAGATATCTATTTTAAATGAATAATTTAATTATCTAATATTATAAATTAAATACTTCACAAACGATGTCAAGTATTAAGCTTACTTCCATTCGTATATAAATGATAATAAATATTCTATTAATATGTATGTTTTGTTTCAATATAAAATATATATTATAATTTTAGGACAGAATGTTACTGAATCACTCAATCAAAATACAATATTATGTATGATACTTAGCGATGTAACATTGTACGACATCGAATGCAGTACATCTTTCACTCGAAAGCCTCTATCGTCAATCGTAAAGGCCAAAATAAATAAATGTACTCGAAACACGCGCACATAATGGCCCTTAGTCAAATAAAGCCTCATTAAACCGACCGCTTTCGCTTTTCCGGAAAACGTTTGGGGTGGCCACGAGCGGACGGGGCGGTTATGGTATGAGTTTTCGCAAAACTGCCTTTATTGAAGACCGTACCACGAGAAAAACGATAATATTTTACTGTTACTAAGCCCATTTATTCTTTTTTTTTTTTTTGTTAGTTACTCGTAAAGCTCATATATCTCGGAGGAAAAAAAAGCCTCAAGCTTCTCAATAATAACGTTTCAATGACGTGTATAATATATGTGCGCTTTAATATGCCACTTTTTTTTGTCGACAAAAAAAATACATGATATTATTTCATATTATTTTTATATTATTTTTTGATACAAAATTATATTACTTTATTGCAATGTATCTATATGTGATAAGTTAGATTAACTTTTTGAACTCGAGACGTTTCGAAGCGTTCGAGGTGATTTTTTTTTACACTAAAATTAAAATTATTATACAAAAAAAGTGTATGCTTTTATATTTTAATATTTTATACATCCGCTATTTATTGGTTTTATATAGAATATATGGATTTATGAAACAAATTTCTAAATCTAGAAAAAAAAACACTTTTCGCCATCATTTCAGAAATTTTATTAAAAAACAGTATATTGAACTACACAAACATTTTATGTTTGTAGAGATTAAAAATTTTAACTTTGGTAATCCTTTTTTTTCATGTTTGACACAAAAAAAATCGAAGTTTTAATACTGAAAATACAGTCCAGTTTGAAGTTACTTAGTTGCAGACTAATTTTATTTCTATTTAAAAAAGTGTCATTTTACAATTAATAATAGGAATTTTTCACAAAGAAATTAATATAAATAGTCATTGCAGCGCGTCGAGTTTTCACATTAATCCAAGCGGTGACCAAATTGCACCTCTCGAGTGCAAAGGGTTAAATATGAAACGATCCATATAATTCAAATCGATATATGCGGTGTTGAATCAATTCAACAACAACAAAAAAATACAATAACCGCAGAATTCGAATCGTTAAAATCCTTTTTAAACGTCTAACTCTATCAGGCCTCTTGTATTTCGATATATAACTTTGTTATAAACGTAACGAAATCAACGACAAAATAACGAACACAACGGAAAAACGGTGTGCGGGAGGGGGGGGATTGTTGGGGTAACGACGGAAGAAAAGGGTGGTTTTCCAAGGAGGTTTTTGGCGAAAAGCAGACGTCAACCCTTTCTACTGCGGGGCCGTTATGGCTGCTAACGGCCGGCAAACTTACCCCTAATGAATTCGTTAAACGCAATGACTTTGCTCTTACCCAAAGTAAATTACCGTTATACATGTAAATCACTTACATTTAAATGTTCCAACTGCTTATTAGATATCGTCAATTCTATTCTATTATATTCTATTCTTATATGTTCAATATATTCAATCCGAATATTTCAAAAAAAAAATATAAAATCTAAAATTACAAACAGATTCTCTTAATTAAATCAAATTAAATATCACAATATAGTTCAAAAGTCTCCAATTTATTTCACCTAAAAACATGTTTTCTAACATCAATCAAATATTGAGTATTGTTTATTAAAAATATTAAAAAAATATATTTTAAGAACTATTTACAGACAAGTATATAAAAAAGTTAACAATCGCTACAAAAGTCACAAGTATTAGATTGAAGACCAATGATATATTTATATTTACCATAATATATATCAATCTTAATTAATAATTTCTATATTAAATCTTAAACTATCTCAATAGAAGAACTTCACAAAAAAAATCACAATTCCAAGAATAAATCTCGCATCGCTTATTCAATTTGAAAATAAATTTTAATATAATTAAATAAAACGTTATATATATTAATAATGTGAATATATTAAATAAATAAATGTATAATTTCACGCTGTGAAAATCATTTAATACGAATGTTCCTATGCAGTTTCATGAGTGACACTCGAATGCGAATTGGCTAAATCACTCGAAGGCACGTTGTCGGCACTGTTTGTCGGGAAATAAGTGGATGTTAGGGTGACCTCACGTTATATAAACGTTGTACAATCGGAAAAAATAAAATGGGGAAAAAACATGTATATATATATATATATATATATATATATATATATATATATATATATATATATATATATTATCAAAGGGTACTGCGTTAAAAAGCATGCCGATTTCAAAGTGTTATAAAATCATTCGTGCGACTCTTTGACACGCTATATTATTTTCGTTTTTTTTTAATACTAGTAATTTACCTAACTTTTATTCACTTTACGATTTCAGCAAAAGTATTAGATTAATATTATTTTTTTTTACTGAATATATATTTATAAATCAATTATGAATGTACGAATATAAAGAAAACATTTATATAAAAATGAAGAAAAAAAAATTTTAAATAATGAAAAGAAAGCATATTCATCGCAATTATAAAAGACGTGAATTAAAACGGAGCGACACAAAGGAAGGAAATGCTTAAGGTGTTGACTTTACTGGGACTGTTAATTGTAATTTATTAGTAGTTATTAACGGTATTATTTATAAATGTATAGATTAAAATTTGAATAGTTAATATTTAATAAGGGCAATTCAATTTCTTCTATATTGATTATATATATATATATATATATATATATATATATATATATATATATATATATATATATATATATATATATATATATATATATATATATATATATATATATATATATATATATATATATATATATATATATATGTAAATTGAAGCCGGAAAGACAATGTCGAGATTTAGGCTTAAAACTAATTGCACACGACACCCGCAATAATTGACATCAAATGGCGAATCCGTACGCGCATTTAATTAAATATGTGTTATATAAGGGCGGGTGGGCGGCTGGTGGATGGGCAGTTTCCTAGTCAATTAGTGTAACAGCCACTCATAAACAGTAAACAGGTTAAATATAAACACCCACCTTCCATTTTAGCATCCGAAACCCTCGCCGTCTGTCCCGACGCCGCAATTTCAGGGTTATCTCCTCGTAAATTTGATTTATTATCGTTCATAAATAAAAATTTAATAATTTTATGCATAATAAAAGCGTTATAATTCAAATTAAAAACGTTCTATTTTTTTCTAATTTCATTTATTAATATTAATTTTTATGTTTCAACTAGAATATATATATATATATATATATATATATATATATATATATATATATATATATATATATCTGTGTGTGTTTGTCATAATTTCTCAATTAAAAATATGTTAAAGATTACACAAAAAAACATTATAAATTAAGTAAGAAATGAAATATTCATTAAATTATTGAAACCAGTGGTGGGAACTTTTGTGCTCAAAAAAGGTACTTTTCAGTCATTGGAGACTGCATTGAACAAAAACAAGTTAAATTCATAAATAATAATGCATGAAAGCAGATTAAAAAAATGTCGAAAATATGATATTTAATAGCTTCATCTATAAAGCAACAAAAAGGCACAATTATACAGAAAATTATAATATATAAATTTATAAAAAAAAAACATAAAAAGCTACACTTATAGACTCAAAAGGCCACATTCAACTTAAAGATCGCATATTCCCTATGCCTAATTTAATTCATTAAATACTTAAAATAACATCACATGAATCGATTTTAGATTCGTGTGATGAAATATAAAGCATACCTAATATGCTATTCATTTCAAATTTCATACATTTACAATAATATAAATCAATTAAAAATAAAAGTAATACATATAAAACTACAATTGGAAAACATTTCAACCCTGAATAATATAAACGCCCTTGTGGATTCACGTCAAAGGACGTGTCATCTGCCGACTCATTCAGACACAAGCGGAAAATATAAGGGCATTGTTGCACTCGTTGCCAATATTTTCGTCCCACTTTGGTACATCGTACCAAAATATGTCCCTTTCGTTCCTAACGAAAAGCTTTTAATATAATGGGTCAGACGCGATACTTTGTTGCCTATTAACTGTGGATTGGAAACATTTCGCTATGTAAATTGTATACGCGTATAATGCATTTCTATTAAATTTTTCAATATATATTAAAATAATAAAAAAAATATGAATTTATTAATATTTGTATTGTAAAATTTTATGAAAATAATCAATATTATATTAATATATAGAAATAATAATAAAATTGATAATATTTATTCATGATATTGTTTAATTTCCGATTTATTCTCTTACCGGTTATTCATATCGACTCTGTTTATCAACTGTAAATATCTAACTTTCAAATGAAAACGTCTATTTAATCTATGAAAATATAATCTATACCATATATACATTAAATTTTTATACTTTAAAAAACAATTTTAACAAATATTTTTAAAATTCTTATATATATATATATATATACACGTTTTTTAAAAAATAATTTTAATCTATAATATATTAAAAATATAATTATTTTTTATTTTAAATAATATATAATTTTTTATTCATTGTACTGAAATATTTCGACGTATGCGTAATGCAAATATTTTATATAAAACGAATCGTTTCGCTCGCTTTATTAACAAATTTAACAAATAATTCTATCCCTTTCGCTTGTGCGTACATATAATATAATATTATATAATAATATGCGAATTTACATTCTCTAAATTAAATATGAAAAATATAATACGATATAAAAGATAAACAAAGCTACGCCTCTGCAGCGAAAAACCGGTGGAAACATTGAAAATTCGAAAATGCGATTCTTGGCCGCCAAAGCAAACACTTGAACACGAAATCCAGTTTTGCAGATGGAAAATGGTAAGGGTTGATGAATCGTTAAGGGATGAGGACGGTAGGAAATTTCGAGTGATCGCAACATTAATTTCTCTAATTGGAGAGAAATGCTCTCTATATAATAACAACATACATAAGTATCAATTAATATATACATACGTGAAATCCTTGAATAATCATCGTATAAATAAAATACTGATATATTTTTTTTTAATATATACGAATTTCTACACATTCATATGTTTTATTGCGACAATATCCTTTTCTATTTTAAACATGGAATCGACGTCGTTTAATGCAAAAAGATGCATTTGGGAATGCACTTACAAAGACATCACGAAACAAGACGCTTTTGAATATAACTCTTCAAAGAAATTCAATACCGTTGACTAGTATAGAACATTTGAAAACGGAATATTTTACAGACATGATAATGCTCTTGTTTTTGACATATGTAAAAAATTTTAATATTCAAACGTATTTATATCACAAAGAAAAATGTTTTTTATTTTTAGAATGATATTTGGTACGATTGTAGTTGAAAAAATGAATTTTATAAAAATTTTAATTCTATTTCATACTTATAATTGAATTTTTAAAAATAAAATAAATGTCTGATGTAATATATTGTCATTTTAATTAAAAAAAATATCATCAATATGTTTAAAACTAGTATAAAGCTAAAAATTCAAATATATATATATATATATATATATATATATATATATATATATATATATATATATAAACTTTTTCATATTATAATAGTCAATAAAAAAATGAAAAAATATTTTTATGATTGAAAAAAATTAAAATAGCAAATGAATTGAATAGCACTGATGTATACAGATATGAAAATAATACGACCGTTATACTTTCACATAGGTATATATTAAATAAATAAAAAGTTTACATTACGAAATGTCGATGTTGCATAATAAATACGCGAAAGCGAAGAATATTCATAGTTATCGCCGTAAACGATGCAAGTTTAACAATGTAAAGACCAAATAATGCAACAATGAAACGGTTTAGAAAAGGCATCGAATTGAAAATTTCCACGTTGCATCGTTACGCCGCGAGAACTTTTCCATTTTTCAGAAAAATCCCCGGTTTCTTTCGTTCGAAATTTTTCAAAAACGTTTCGCTTTTTCCGCACAGCGACGACGACGTCTTCCGATGAAAACGGCTATAAAGGCTTTTATGCAAAACTCGACATGTGTATATATTTTCATGTATATAACGTGTGTTTGTTGGAAAATCGCAATAATGAAGCCAATTTAGCGTACCTCGGTTCGGATATCAAAATCGATGCAATATTGTTTATAATATCGACTTTAATTGTACATTTCTGTGCAAAATACTCGTTATTGTTTATTTATATAAGCCTTTATATATACATGTATATGTATATAATCACGTGTGCTATTAAGTCTGACATATAAATGGTGTTAATTTTTTTTTTATTTTTTCTACTAACTAAATATTAAAGTCAATAAATATGAAGAAAGTTTTAGATGTTTAAAATAAGTATTTAACAAGATAACAAGATGTATATTTTATATAGTTTATGTAATACACAGTAATCATTTTATATTGAAAAGTGTAACTCCGGCGGCGGCGGCGTCCAGTGCTAGCATTTCATATATGTATATATATATATATATATATATATATGTATTTACATCTTTTTAAATTTTTATTATGATTATAAAATTTTACATATTCACAAGTAACACTATAAAATAAAAAAATATAATGTACGGCAACACGTCGTATTTATAAATCACGCTGTATACGCGTTCATAACAGGCCAACGTTCCGCCAATATTTCCACATCAATTAAATAACCTGCGAACTCTGCGAAACCATTAAAGAGATTCGAGTTCGTCTAGTGCTCATTTTCAGCAATTACCGCGGAAATTTTCGATAAAAACTTTGGCAATTTTCAAAAACGGGCGTCGTCGGGCGTTTTATTAACCGTAACCCGATTCGCGTTCTCGTCGCACATTTTCCAATATTAAATCATTTAAAAACAAAAAAAAAATTAAAAAAAAAATAAACGTCGGCGGCGTCCATGACGTGCATAATTTTCGAAAAGTGTCTGAAGATATTTCGTGCGCGAAAACGGCGCGCTTTTCGATTAAGAATTAAGGCGCGAAGTGTGTCTAATTGCGTTTCACCAGGTGATTTTGAAAGTCATAAAGATCTAAAGCTAAATGAAAATAACTACTTTAAATGTAAACATTTCAATTTTGAAAAAAACATAATAGCACAATTATAATTAACCTTTGTCATAAATATGCATTAAAATGTTAAATATATAGATAATTCCTAATTCGATTCCAGTTTTAAACATTTCGCCTTTTGTATAAAATTCATTGTTCTTCCTTAAAGTTTGATATTAAGCTCGACTTTTTGTTCTGATCACATCCTTTTTAATCGATTCGAGATTTCTTCCACCTCGAAAGATTTTCTGTGATTCTTCAATCGATCATACCTCCTTATAATGTTATTTCAAAAATATATAAAATAAATTTATACATATTTATCCAATAAATAAATTTCAATTTATCATCCACAATCATTTTTAAAATATTTAATATTTTGAAGCAACAGCAAAACTGCGCCATCTATTAGGAACTCGTTAACACATTTCCATCATATTATAATATAAAATATTTTTTTAACTAAAAAATTTTCTAATATTATATATTATTATTAATTATAACGATTACCATATGTCGTTGCAATTTACAATATTTTATGCGACATTTTTTTTTAATAAAAACAAAATTTATATCGCACAAATCGTTCATTCAAATGGAATTCAGTGTTTAAATAATTTTTATGTTACTCCACCGGAATGACAATGTGTATAATAAATATTTAATACCCAACGTGGACGTTAAACGATCGCGTTGTGCCTGAAAATGGAATTGTTCGTATCCTAGGGGTGCGATAAATTTTTCACATTTTCACTGTGCATGCGTTTCAACAAATGCATATATATATATATATATATATATATATATATATATATATATATATATATATATATATATATAGTGTATGTATATATATATATATATATATATATATATATCATTATATAAACGTATACGTATGCAAAACCGTACAAAAAGTGTTTCAATAATAAAATTTTCATTAGTAAACCATTCAAGCGTTTTGATTAAATTGTGTAAAACTCGCCTGTCGAAATCGTCAACGTTATATTATCATTGTTCCAACAATAATAAACATTGTACGTACGTTTATTAATACGCACACGTAAATGTACATTATTAATTCACGTGAATTACGTACACGTTTACTTTTTCAATTAGCATTGCTTCAATCGTTGTTTGTTTTTTTTTTTATTATTATTATTAAGTCGTATTTACGTATGAAAAATGAACGAGTGTCCTTTTATGAAATTTATGACTCGTTCAGTGATATGAATAGACGTTTTTCTTTTCAATGTAAATGTTATTTCGTGAAATTTTCAGATTCAAATGTCAAAATTCTCGAATTTATTGCACACTAACAAACTGAAATGAATATAATTGAATATCTTTTATAAAATATATATTAAAATGAAATTTGTGTGTATATGTGAGATTCTATCTTCGTATAAAGAGGGCGAAAACCCAGACAAATCGAAATATATATATTTGAAACTTATATATATGAATGTATGTAACAAAATATGGATTACTGACTTCTTATTTTATACGTTGAGTAATACACAAAATCTAAAAGTATGAATACTTCTGACTTGTTTTAAACATAAAAGTACATATATTTTTATTTTAAATTTTAAGTTTTCTATTATACATTTATAATAATCTGGTTCTTTATAAGAAAATCACTTTTATAAATTTTCATAATTTTAACACTCATAAAAATGGTTTCGAACGTGCAAAATATGCCGTTTATATATATATATATCCAAATTAAGCAAGATTTCAAGAGAAAATGAAAATTTTAACGCCTGGCAAGTCGAGTGCGAAAAACTCGTCCCAGTACTGGAAAGACGATTACAGTGATTTTCCTACTCGCTACGATGAAAAGCAAACCGGGAAAATCTGGCATTTCACGGTGCGGGAAAGCTCGGCAAAAGGGGAAACCGTGGGTGTTTTGCGAACTCCTCGTGGTTTACACGGAGGGTTTTTTCTTCCTTTCTATTTTTTTTTTTCAACCGTTTTTCTTTCTTTTTTTTTCGCTTATTTAACTTCTTCGGCTCGCAGTTAGGATTGCGCCTTGGGGGTCTGAACGTTAGTTCGACGCGGCGGTATCGAAGGAAGGCGATTTTCTTCCCGTGGAAAACGAATTTTCCTTCACTCCGCCCACCCCGCCGCGCCGCCGACTCCCACACCCGTAATGGCTTTTTAATGCACTGCAGAGGAAAATGTTCTCGTCGACATTTATCGCCGGGTAATTTGCTTGTTTGTTAGGCGGCAATCGTGGAAAACAAATCATCGCGGGGGAAAAGCGCGCCGTTTCGCAATTTGGCTGAGTACCCGATAATTCGTAAACTCGTGGAAAATTTACACTCGTACAATTTAATCATTAAATAAATGCATGCTTCACAATTTCATTATTTTATTATATATCAGAATGTCAAAACTCATAAAAAAAATATTATTCTATATTTATATAATAATTAGATTTTTATACATTCTGAAGTATGACGACAAATTATTTAATAAATTTTCCTTCTATATATAAAAAAACATTTTTTTATTTTTAAAAAACTTTTATTCGTCGACATTTTTTCATATTTTATTTCAAAATACATCTTTAAAATATTAAAATTAAATTTACAGTTACAAAAATTATTTCAAATTATACATTATATTTGAAAAAAAAATCTATGTCTAATTTATAATAATGAACTTGCATATTTTAAAATAATTCTTTTCATATTTAAACTAATATATATATATATATATATATATATATATATATATATATATATATATATATATATATATATATAATATATTAATTTTGTCAGAAGGTAAATAAATGTAATAAATTCACAGTAGATCTCGAATATTTTTAATTCGACATCATATTTAAAATGATATAAAATTCAAAACAGGCACAAAAATATTTTATATATTTCGATATTCACGTACGAAAATAAATATTCTTCACTACATCCTCGCAACGAAACGTATTTGAATAAATATATATTCGAAAAGTCGATCTTTTGATATCGACAAATATTATAAGTGACAAAAAAAAGCGAATATTTGCACTCAAAATATAATCATAAATTCGATATGAAAAAGCTCGAAAACGACAGAGTGAGAGAAGAATAATAATAATAATAAAACGTGAAGTGCGCTTTTACATTCGTCGACTGTATGCGCATTAAGAATGCGCTCGAAGAATACTGAATATATCGAATACAGCAGAAAGCGCTCGGAAGAGGAGTGAAAAAAAAACAGCTTACATTCAAAATTCATGTCTGGATGAAAAGAAGGGGTAAATAAACATCATTACGTTTACAGTGATGTCGCACCGGAGAAAAATTTTACATAGCTCTGTGCGTCGATTAAATATTTTATTTTATTTAAATAATAATAAAAAAAAAAATTTTAATCTGTATACTACTTTATATTACATATTCAGGGATTAAAAAATAAACTACATTCAATATATAAATTTTAAAATATATGAAACTATATATATATTTTTTTTTAATTAACTATATCAAAAAGAAATCAATTTATATATAAAATTAAATACAAAAATATGTAAATTGTGGGTGTAAAAAATAGGTTGTGGATAGCTGCCAAATATCTGAAACAATCTAACTAGTAATAATAATCTAAATCTTAAATGAAAAAAAAAACAAAATCAATGTATAAAAAGTGTCAATAATTCCCAAAAAAAAGCTTAAATATTTCCAATTTTACATCTAACTGTCAAAATCGAAATATAATTAAATAGTAAATGCTGGAATATTTTACACGAAAAAGTATCGTAATAAATTGCTTTACAGTATGAAAACATTGCTTATTTTCAGTTATAAAAATCATTTAGCATTGAATTGTAAAAATAAAATAGCATGTAATAAATAAAAATCCATCACGATGATGATAATAATGATTATTAAATAATTCTAAATCTATTGATATATTATTAATAATAAAATGCTACTAATATAATACAGTTGTGAGCAAAGAGTATGCCAAAGCTTTCAATTTTATCATAAATTAATAGCCCCAAAAGCTCTGAAGACAGTCTCGAAAATAGTGCCAATTTATTTTTTGCGAGCTTTTTCCATCGTTATTTTTATACTCAACCATCAAATATATCATTTCTTTTTTAGTATATTTCAGGTTAAAATATTTCTTATTAAAATGAATAAATTACAGCATTTATAAAATTAATATACAACGATAACTCTATAAGTAATTGAATAACTCATTCAATTGCCTATTTATTAATAATAATGTATAATAATGAATTCATACTTTGAATACGTTTAGGGTTTTATGAAAACGATGATAAAACTCATGAATATCGTTTGTATCCCGAGAGCTTTTAAGTTTGCACGCTTTCATGAGCGTCTCATTTGTGAACCGGAAATCATGTGTCGCTGATATCAACGACTTCAGCACCCTCAACTTCCTGCAAACCCATTTTCTTCCGTATTAAAGTCATCTTAATCTACTTTGTATAACCAGTTAACGTTCTGCATTTGCGCTTTTTAGACGAGCATGATTACAAATCCCCGCAATAATATCGCTTATCATGATAAATATAAATTTTTGAATATATTTTTAATTTTAATAATATATTTCGATCACTATTATACTTATTTATATAAACAAAAAAATATATATAATAAAATTATCACGGTGCATGTTTACGTTTCGCAAGCTTTCGACTGCGAGGAAAAACTCTGATTAACGACAAGGGAAAATGTGAGTAAATAATATGAAAAGTCATTAATTTAAAAAGTTTCCTCAAGTTTTCCTTTTACTTACAGAAGCAGACTGCGAGGTGAGAATAAGAAAGAGTATTCAGAAAAATTACGTCTTATTTCCCACCTGAAGCAATTTTTTTTTCTCTCCCATTTTCAAGCAAACCTAATTAAAAGTGTTCCTACCCGCTTGAATTATATATCCTATTATGTAGACAGAAAGTCATAATTATGCGAAATATTTATTTTTTTTTATTTTCTGAAAATTTTAAATTTACTATTATATATATATATATATATATATATATATATATATATATATATATATATATATATATATATATATATATATATATATATATATATATATATATATATCAACATCATTATCACAAAATAATGATGTTGATAATTTATACACACGTTTTGTTTATAAAATTTTAAAACGGTCAAAAACTTTAAATTAAAAAAGGTCAAAAAATCTCATCCCAGTAACCCTCATTCATTGTAGCGCCGTGAAAAATATGAATAATAAGACGGCGCGAACGGTAAATGTAGAGAGAAATAAAATAATGGGGATACTTTTTTTGAACGACCTGATAAAAGTCTCATTTAAAGTTGAAATTTCAAGTGTTTTTTAACGCCTTCACAGGTGTTCTGCCCACGAGGGCAGTCGTACCCGATCCAACTGTGACGAACTTCTCTCATTTATTATTTTATTTCATAAGTTATATTAAAAGAGCTCGACGACGAACTTTGAAAATGGGTATCTGTTGCGATTGTTACAAAGATATATATTTATCACTTTTTACTAAAAAGATTGCATATAAAATATTTCTTTAATGTAATATAGATCTAATGATAATATATAATATATAACTAAATAAAATTACGTCCTTCCAAAAGGAGGACGCTTGATCAATTTAATATTGATCAAGCGTCCTCCTTTTGGAAGGACAGTCTACCGTTTTTAAGTCGTGTCCTCTTTTTTGTTCTTGCGTTCTTTTATTGTAATTTTTTATGTTTACAAAAGTTTCGAAATCGACAAAGATTTTTTTTCAGTCGTCGGAATTTCGATAGTCATATTAGAAAATTTGTCTAACCAATTTCAACGTGTCCTCCTTTACAATATACAATCTTCTACCGTGTCCTCCTTTTCATTGTAAAAAAGTTGATCATCTTATGTACACCTTTTCAAAATGTCACCTGTAAAAGCTGATTGATTAAATTCTTTAATCTAAAAAGTAAAACTAGTAAAGATATAAATCTTAGAGCATATTATTCAATTAATATATTAAATCCTTTAAAATTGAATTATATTCTGAACTCATAGCTGAAAACTCAACCCTGCAAAAAATAAATGTATATTAAATATTAAAAAAATCTTTTAATTCTTAATTATTTACACTTAGGAAATTTAAATTATTTTTGACTTCGAAGTACATTTCTAAATAATGTTGAGAACAATTATATTAATAAATGTTACAAGTAATGAACCGGTCGAACACGCTAAATTGAATTCCCTAAATCAATAAAATATAAAACATTATTAATTTTTATAACGGTTCGTATGCACGTCATGAAGCATCCAGGAGTTGAGCAAAGTTGCGATTCCGTGCTTTGATTTTAATCAGTGATTAAACCCTCGTTTCATTTCCTCGGCTTTTGCGGTTTTCGGAAAAGTTTCACCTGATAATAAATTATGGTCTGGCCAAAAAACGGAAAACCACCGGTTTTGATAACGCGATTAAATCAATATAATTTATTCATTTTGAAAACGATTCTGTACGAATGAAATCGTTTAACAAAAAATAAACCCAAAAGTTCTATTGGAAATATAATATACATTTACTTTTTTGGTATGTAAATGTAAAATAATAAAATAAGCAATTATATTTGTATCTATAGTAAAAGTAAATATAATTAAAAGAAAAAGCGTTTCCTTAATTCTAAATTTAATTTTTATTCATCAAAGGCTCAAAATACAAAAATAAAGTTAAAACATTTCTCAAAAAAAAGGTATAAATTAATTTAAAAAAACTGTAACTCATTGCACTAAATTTATTTGTAAAATATTAATATTTATCGAAAAACAAGAAGAAGATGCATTAAAAAAATATCATTTCATAGAATTAAAAAATATTTTATATAAGCAAAACAATAAATAAATTCGCAAAAATAAAATGTATTTAATATAAGTCAATATAATTTCAAAAATAAAGAGAAATAAAAATATTAAAAATAGAAAAGTCTGAAAACTGAAAAAAGTCTTATATATTAATTAAATTGAATTTATATACAGAATTATTTTATCTAATATTTTTTTAGGAAAATTGTCGCTAGACATTAATCATAAACTATAAAATTTAAATAATTATATCATAAAATTATAAACAATATATAATATTAAAATTGCAACTATGTGTACGATCTTCAAGTAATCTACACAATCGTCAATTTCATTACAGTATACATATTTTTAATAACATAAAAATATAAATAACCAAACTCTAAATTAAATTATTAAAATAATATAATAATTAAATCTCAATTATAAAATAAATAATAAGTTGAAAAACCATTATTCGAACTGGATACGAAGAACATATCCAATCTGCAAAGTTGAAATGACTTCAATATACATTTATACTTGTAGAAAGAGGCGCGCACAGTGCGAATGCATATCGAGAGAAGTTTTAAACGATATCTCACCGCATATGGGAAAAGTTCCAATGGATTTAATACACTTTGATTTGGCTAGTTTTAATGCAATAATTACACTCTGAAAACTATGTATATTTCATAACATAATCGCATAGTTTGCGCAAATGTGCTAAATGATTTTAAACACACACTAGCTGCCAACAAAACGTTCCCTGTTTAATGCCCATCTATAATATGAACGCGCGCATGAGAATCAACCAGTATGTGCATATTATATTCATGTGCATTTTCAGGAGTTCAAAGAGAAAAGTTTTAACTGCTTTGTTTCCACTAGTTTTGAACTAGTTGTGTGTTCGGACGAATTGCGTTTATTGAACTCGCAAAGGCTACATCCTAAATTAAATAAAAATTATGTAATTATTAATATACTATCATAAATAAAAATCAATTGAAAACAATGTTTCAAAATATATTATATATCAGTAATGTAAAAATCTAGTAAATATAAAATATACTTTATGATTAATAAATTTTGAGTATTATCTCAAACACTTCAAAAACTTGACATATTTTTGAAATTAAATGATTCTAACAAAACTTGCCTAAAAAACAGGAAGTAAATACTTTTCTTTGATTTTATATAAAATTCTGATATATTTATAATGAAAAAAAACTAATAACGCTTGCCATTTATGCGATAATTCTTATCATAGACATAAATTGAAATATGATTTATTACACATATAGTAATCACGTTTACACTAAGCCGATACGATCATAAATCTATAATGAAATAAAACAGATATTGATATAGAAAGTTGAACGTTATTAATGTCGTTCGTATATATGCGTTATACTTTTAATTAAAACAAATATCACATACGAAACACATATTCGTAGATGGCAAAAGTAAAATTTCGAAAACGAATAAAGAGCCAAATATGCACACTCGAGAGCAAATTGTGCAACACGAACTCTGCAAATATAGGAATAATTTCAGAACTCGGTCTCTCGTATGAGAATTACACAACTTTCTTAAGAAATTTTCGAATCAAATACTGAAATAAAATTTTAATTAAGTGATAAACAATTTCCAAATCTGAATATATATTAATTGAAAAATGATAACGATTATATTTAAATAATTTTCATAATAAAAATAGTATAAATATTATTTATGTTTCTTGAATGCTGAATTACTTGAATATGATATAATTTTTTCTGTACTTTAATTCAATGTACAATTAAAACATACAGTTATTTCTTTTCTGTGTATCGAACAAACAGCCTCATTACATTTAACACATGAATATGTAGTTTTTCTATCACGTTTACGTGGACATACTGAACATCTAATTCTTCTTTTTTTATCGCCATATTCTGAAGAAATGGCAATTATTTCATTTTCAGCAACATTTTTCATATAAAGATTGTTATTCATTTCAGTATCTTTGAGCATTTTTTTTAAATTAGAAGATTCATCAATCTTTTTGTCCAGAATTAATTCATTTTTTTTGATATCACAATCACTCAAATTGTTTAATTTTATCTAGAATAAGTAAATCATGAAAATTATACAAAAACTAAAAAATATAATATATATATATATATACAAAGTTTATAAACCTGGTTTGATAGATTAGAATATGTAATCAAATTTTGTTTCTCGCTTTTATCATTCTTACATTGAAATAAAAATGATGGTTCCAATAGATTTTGGTTTTTTAAACGTTTTGGTGGATTATGAAAGTCTTTATTAAGATTATCTTGATTAAGGTTTACTAATTTGTCATCAGAATTTAAACAGGAATTTGGAGAATTAATATCACATTGAGTATCACTTTGATTTTCGTCATTGCAAACATTTAAATATAGCCTCTTTTTTAACAAAACATCATTTCTTAAACAAAGTAATTTAAATTTTAAGAACGTTTCCAATTTTGTTCCACATGATACACAAATTTTATCTGGTAATAAATCGTTTTCGACAATCTAAAAACAATATAAAACAAACAAATATAACATTGATAAAAATCGAAAGCAATACAAATTTAAAAAAATAAAAGCGAACATTTCATTTATATCATATTTTGATGCAATATGCTAAATACATAAAAAAACGATTATATAAAATAATTGTTATTATGTACTTACGACTAATTGCAAACAATTGTAAATGTTCATCAATAACGAATCATCCTTATTAAATATTGATATTGAAGCTTCTTCTTTAAAACACAAACGGCACTCCATTCTTTTTATATAAAACTAAATATAATATTTTCGAACTTTATACTTAAAATACATAACCTCAATAGAGTGGTGAATTAAAAATGATAACAAAAAATTGACAACTTTATAACACCATATTGAAAAAAAATCACATTTTCTTCAATAAAATACTAAAAAAATAAATTAAGTTTATTATATATATATATATATATATATATATATATATATATATATATATATATATATATATATATATATATATCGGAGTAAAAACATTAAAAATATTACAACTATATTTTATTTATTTTTATAATTTATTTAACAGATTTTATAAAACAATTTATATATTTATTAACTAATTTTGTACTTCTAAAATTAAAAAATAAAAAAAAAATATTTTTGTAAGAAAAATAAATGTGCATATTTTAATTTAGAAAATCAATATATATCTGTTTATTTATAAAAATTAATATTTTTCAGTTTTATTAAATTATATATGAACACGTCTGTATTAAAATATATAAAACATCTTAAATTTATAAAAAATAAAATGTGAAAACTTTTAAATATACAGTGTAAAATAAAAGTATTTTAACTTGATTTCTTAACATATAAAAAGAAAAAATGAAAAATATTAGAATAAATGTTATTTTCACATAAATATATTTCTCTTGTTATTAGTTTTTAGTATTGGTAACACTGGTAGAGTGAATGACACATGTTTTATTTAACATTTGGTAATACTGTTGCTTTGCGCTGTGTAAAATAAGTAAACAGCTGATTTGTTTACTCTCATGTCTTTCGCACAATTTTTCATTTAATTTTTTGAATAACTTTTACGAATAGGATTGCTTTAAAGGTAATCTAAATATATATTTCCTTTAATACTTTTTCAATTTGGAATTATGTTTATGTCATTTGTGTAAAGGTTAAATTATTTGTAAGCCTCCAAGGTCTTATGACAAAGAAACAAAAGGACAAAGACCTCGCAAAAGTAACTATTTCCTTAAAAGGATGTTTGAAATGATTCAGTATATTGCTAACCTTTGTTACAGAAGCAATCATGAGCGGATCCGACGACAATAAAAAGCATCCACAAAAGGATACTCAAAATTTTACTAATTCTGACGAAAAACCATCATCCAGTAACCATGGAATAACTGGAAGCATTCCTTTACCCATTAGCAATATAGGAAATAGGTAATCTTAACTTTATTCTTTTTAATATTACCATATAGTATATAAAATACACAGGCTAATACATATATGTATTTTATATTATAATTTACTATTTTCTTTTCAATTTTAATCTAATATAAAGTTATAATTAGTCAAATGTTTCTTTTTTTTATTATAAGAATAAGACCTGAAAGTATTCAGTTTCGTGTTAGAGGATCCACCATTACTGGTGCTTCTCCTCCAAAATTTATTTCACTAGAAGAAATAATGAAAGCAGCACATGGCGTTCAAGATATGGCTCTTGCACATGAGATTGCAATAGATGAAGAATTTAGATTAGAACCTTTCGAGCCTCCAGATAATAGGTTTTTCTTATTATTTATTATTTAAAAAAAATTTTTTTTTGACATTTCATATAAAATTCTTTTATGTTAACGCATTCAACACAGCTATCAGAAACTAGTAAAAGATACTTTACATCGTGCCTTTTTTGATATACTTAGAGAAGAATTAAATTCTGATCCACCAATTTATAAACAGGCTTACGTTCTTTTAGAAGATGTGAAGCAGGTATTAAAAATAACATTAAAATTTCCTTGTGTTTCGCATATCCAAACACATTTTTATATTCCAGGGTTTATTTTCCATTCTTCTTCCACGTCATACTAAAATCCGCGATATGATAGATGAAGTTTTAGATCAATCGTTTATCAGACAGCAGGCTGAAAATGACGCGATTGACTTTAAAAAATATGCAAACTTTATAATCGATCTCATGGGTAAATTGGCAGCTCCTTGTAGAGATGAAATGATTGAAAATATTACAAAATTGGATGATACAGTCGATATATTTCGAGCGATATTGGAAACGCTAGAAGTTTTAAAACTTGATTTAGCAAACACGTTAATCACTATGATCCGTCCACATGTTCAAGCACAGAGTGTTCAATATGAACAAGCTAAATTTAAAGAATTCTTAGAAATTCAAGAAGGTGAAATCATTTTATCATAAATACATAACCTAATGATATCTTATTATAAAACGATATTGCATATAATTACAGACGGTTTAGCAAACACTCGTGCCTGGCTTATACCTCATATAGATAAATCTATTCCTAAACCTACTGAATCTGACCCAATGTTCCTACGTAATACAACATCACAAACATTGGCAAAAGCTTATCTTGAATTATTAGAATGGGATAAGAATAAGGCATATCCTGAGGTATACAATACTATAGTTTTTCATACATATTTTTTCCATATAAACAATAACCATTAGAATCAGTAACTTATTCTTTATTTTTATATTTTAATTTTACTATATTCACGTTTTAGACAGTTCATATGGACATCGTTCGCTATGCAGATCTTGAACAATCACTTTACAGATTGGTTATTTCTGCCTGTATACTGTTAATGAGTCCTACGTGTGGTGCTGCAACTCAAGCTTCTGCGAATGAATTCAAAATTGATTTGAAAAACAAAATTACTATTCTTATGAAGGACTTAACGTGTGAAAAGTATAACTTAAAATTTATGACAATTTTGAAATATTTCTTTAATTATTATTATTTAATGTTGTGCATTAATTTGTTATCCACTCAGTG
The DNA here is from genome assembly GCA_024500535.1 of Leptonema lineaticorne. Taxonomy (NCBI): domain Eukaryota; kingdom Metazoa; phylum Arthropoda; class Insecta; order Trichoptera; family Hydropsychidae; genus Leptonema; species Leptonema lineaticorne. The sequence goes on from JANIJI010000021.1 coordinate 5,796,090, forward strand.
ATTTAAAGGATATGCTTCCATCTATTATCGAACAAATAATAGCAGATACTGAAAAATTATTATTAAAATTTAACCAAGAACCTTTAAATGTTGAAATTAAAGAAACTATAAAGATTCAAATCATGGGTATTATGGATCCTAATCATAAAGTGAAACAATTAGTCCGTAAGTTATTAAATCATAGTTCTACATATTTTTTTTCCTTTTCTAATCATTTTTTTTTTTACAGGATTTAGAATTATGGAATTTTTAAAAGAAATTCTTATTTGTGGTGGAGGATCAAAACAAATACCAATAGGACTTTCTGCGTTTCACAAAGAACTAACATTATTATCTGGAATTCTATTTAGATTAGTGATGCATAACAAGGCTGTTTTCAGTCAGTATTATATGGAAATTGTTGCTGCTGAACTTGACAAATAATTTTTGTTTCTGTATTTTATCGTAATTCTCTTCGTTATTTTCTTTTCTTTATTTATTATAACTATAATTAATTCTTTATTTATAATATTTATAGGCAGAATATCATTTATATTAATAAATTTAACACTATTTACATAAAAAATAATATTCTAATCCATTGAATATTAAATTATACGTATGGAAATTAAATTTTTCATTCTCAAAATTTACAATATTTTAAAACTTTTTTTATATATTTACTGATAATTAAACTTCTTTTTATTTTATATTAATGGATGTGGAACATCCAACATTTTTCAAATGTAAGTTTGTACAATTTTAATAAATAACTAAAACATTCAAACTCTTGATAAAACATTCAAACAAAACTTGAATACGAACAGTATTCAATTTTTGAAATTTCTTAATTTTAAAATCAACATTTTATATATAAATATTGTAATTTTTTGAACCTTTTATAAATGAAATGGTATATTCAAATAACATACTAATTTATTATATATGCAATACTTAGAAATAATTACAATAAACTTGTGTATTAACTGTGATGAAATTTATAATCTACTTTTTATTAATAAATGCCCAAAAGTATATAAACAATGTTTCCATATTTATGGAGTAATTTCTGATTTGTTTCCAAAAATACTTTATAAAATAGTTTTTTAAGATTTTACTAATGTTTCTTAGCTTCCATATTAATGTTACGTCTTTAAATATCGTAATAAATATTATATGTATTTATTAATTACGCATTTAAAATATAATTTGTTGTAACATGTTTTTAGTACGGAAATAAAATATTGTATTACTTTTACAAGATATTTTTTTATTATTGTATTTTTAAAAAGTATAACACGTTGGTGAAGATGATGCAAATATTTAATTTGTCGAGTATACGTTTTTTTTAGATTAAAAACAATTTAAAAGTATGTGATAAAAAATTACATCAACGAAATTTCGCGAATTTATATTGACTATAAATTTATATATATATTTATATATATATATATATATATATATATATATATATATATATATACATATATATATATATATATATATATATATATATATATATATATATATATATATTAAACATTACTAGTTCCACCCATTACTAATATTTTTATATAGAAATAATTTCTAGTGGCATTATTTTGGTATTCTAATAATGCTCAAATATTTAATTAATCAGTAATATGTATTGAAAAACTAGACGAAATGTAAAAATTACATCTTTAATTTTGTCGGCATTGAATACATTACAATATATAAATAAGTTTATTAGCACTCTTAAAACAAAACAAATATAACACCACTCGACGAAAACAACGAAAACATCAAAATTACAACTGAAGACATAACGTTTAAAATATTGGCCATTAATCATAGTTACATATACCTACATATTCTTATTGCTTAGCTAAAGTGATTAATCGTCCTCTTTTGGGAAAGGCAGTCCTCTGAGAAATATCCTACTCTTAACCTTTTTTTTGAGTCGTCAAAATTTTAACGGTTTTTCTTCATATCTTTTTCATGTCTTTGCATCGATATTGTTAATATCTGGTCACTTTATATTTTACCATATTACTATTTGAATTAATAAAAATAATAATTTTTAAAATTTATTGTATTCTTCTTTATATTGTATATAAGTTAATCGCTTTATTTCAACCCAAACTTGAAATAAATTAATTGGTTGCATTTATAATCGTTTTGACCAAGAGTAAAATCAATTTTTCACTTTTACTATAATTTTATTATTTTATTTATTCACGACAAACGAGGAAAAAATTAAAAAACATAGTAATAACAATACTTTAATACTTAATATAAAACTCATTTTGAAATCGATAAATGTCAAATTGAATCATAAATATTATCCGCACATTATCAATAAAATAGTTCTCATATATCCCGATAAGCGACCGAAGAGCTGCGGTTCCCTAAACGGAAGAGATAATCAAAATCTATACTTCTCTACGCGGTTTTAAAACCGATTTAGCATACTTTCCTCGGAAGGACAAAAGAATAACATTTCTCCAAGAGGGACAGATCAATTCGTAAAAGCCGCGTCTCCAGAAAACGAGCGGCGACACGCTGAAATGTATTCATTTTTAACCATCCTAAAAAATATATATTTTTATCGAATAAAACTTAAAAGAACGCATCCTTTTCAATTTTCGAAAATTTGAATCAAAACATTTTTAATAAAGGTAAAGTTATCGTAAACCGACACGAAAGTCGATCAAATAGCAAACAAAACCGATATCAAATTACAAATATATTTGTTTAACTCGTTCAATGCGCATGACACACCGTTTGCATCATGTAAGTAGTCTTCCAAACGCTGTGCGACTCGGCAAATGCATATATTGGGTGGGGGGGGGATTTAATCGTTTGGGATCGATAGTTGACGATTGCTATTTTCTCCCTCTTCCGCATAAATAAAGCCGCGTTTCTACTATATCACAATTTTATCATTATTTTGACATTCCAATAGTTTCGAATATCGAAGCGATGTTAGTGGATATACGTAAAAATAATAGACGATGCGACAATCGTTCCGCGAGAATCGAACGATAAATAATTATGTACAGTAATAAAGATTAAAATAAATGTATCGTCTCTACTTCGCGGATTTCTCTGGGCTTCGTTTGGAGACGTATTTTAGAATATTTCACAAACGATATAATTTTTGTCATTATTTTGTATTACTTATTTCATATCTGCCTACCTAAATTGATATTATTTATTTATTTTTTGTACATATACTATATTATTGTGCCATATTTGACGAAACAAACTTATAATATCCGCGCGACTGATCCACCAAAAAATAAATAAAATATATTTTATAAATTTAATAATAAAGAAATAAATTTATTATCGTAGACTGCGTAGTGCGAAAGCGGCTTTTTAAGTAAGTGTCGTCTTATATCTATAAAAAAACTTTGCACATTCGGTTCTTCTTATTTTACGTTATATTTATAATAAAAATAAAATAGGAGCGCCGGGATGAATCATTTTCGAAACGATGCCGCACCGAAAGCGTTAACGTAAAAAGCGAGCAAATATAGAGAATAAAAAAAAATAAAATAAGATCGCAATCGAACGTTGGTACGAGTGTTCGCGCGCGAATAGGTTGGCGGCGCCGTTTGTATCGGGTGCGCTCGTCGGTCGCGGCGGCGAGCTCGTTTTGACGTTTGCGGTCCTCGTCGACCGACGGGGATCTGGGAGCGGGAAACGCTTTCCCGAAACGATCTTCGTCTCCTGGCTGCGTTCGAGCGTCGCGCTTCGTGTTCCGCGCGCGGAAAGGGGCGGAAGGGGGCGTCGGCGATGGGGGCGCGCGGGGCGCTGCTGCTGCTCTCGCTGGCGCATGCGCTCACGCCCGCCAAACACACCGCCACCGGTCTCGACCCTTATTTTCTTCTTGCAAATTCTCCCCTTTTCCCCGTTCGAATATTGACGAATATTGTCGTCGTCGTAACGTCCACCGTTTTTACCGTCTTTCTTGCCGTCCCTCGGCGATGCGAATAAAGCGCGCGTTCGTGTGCAACGCGAAATATGGAAAAAAATTATTTCTTAAATTATCTCGTTTCGCCATCGGACCGCGATCTAAAAAACGATATACGAGTCCAGTTTTTCGGCTCTAAATATCGTATTAAAAATCTTCTCAGTACGGAAAGTCGACCGCGATAAACCGTATTGTTGCATTAGCGTTTTTACGCCCTCCGATTTTACAATAACTTATTATTGTCCGAGTATATATAATAAAAATTCATTCCTTGAACGTATCTTTTCAGTCATATTACGCAAATTATTTTAAAATTAAAATAATAACCGTTTGCGTATTTGATATTTTATTCGATTTATTAGTATTCTTATTAAATAATATTTATTTTCTTAAAAAGTCGAGAAAGTTGAGGTATAAAAAATATAAAATTCACGTTATCGCATTTTGAATACGAATTGTAAAAATATAACGATATGTCGTATAATTAAACGGTTTAATCGTGTATGCGCGTCCATTATTTATACTGTAAAACGTAAATATTAGTATTATTATATTTTTACCTATATCGCTCGTTATTTTCGATAATTTCTATATATATATATATATATATATATATATATATAAACCTTTTAAAGTTATACAAACGTGAGTAAATTTGTTTTTGATAGATGTTAAACATTTTCGTATAATAGTAGGATATTTATTTTAACAGTCGACTTTTGAATTTTGCATAATTTTCCTTCTGTTCGTTATTAAAATATTTTTAACCCGTCGATTTCAATATTTTTTTTTTGTTTTGGTTAGTTTAATATTACATTGCGTTGTCTAAAATTATATTGATTGATATTTTGGCAGAAAAATATTTATACTTAAAGACGTTTTAAGAACCGTAAATAATGTTATATTTTACCTTTGTCATTAATTATTGGCAAGATGATCTTCGTACATAAATAACCAACTATACGTTTAATTATCGTCGTATTATATATATTTTATTTCCTGAAAGTTACAGAGTTATTTTTTATATACTAAATTTCACGTTTATTCTTTATAGACGACATTATCTTTTGACATGTATTTGGGACCGTATATGTAATTAATCTATTAAAAGCTATCTTATCAAAAGCGTTCATATTTTAATTTATTATAATTCAAATCAATTGAATTTCATAAAAATAATACGAAATTATTTTTTACGACAGATGTATTTTAATCGTTAGAATTGTTCCATTATTAAAATTAAATTATGATTTATTTTATTAAATTATGTTCTTTGATTTTTTGTAGTCGGTATAGAAGACTCGCTTCTCGATGGCATGTCAATTGTTAGCTATCAGGTATACGTTTACGTTGCAATTCTTTTTACTGTTTAATTATTTGCAAAATAAAAAAATAATAATATTATCGTTATTTTAGCCTCTTAGTGATGTAAACGGTGGAGAATATATAAACTCGCATGTAGTCGTTTCTGGAAGCGAAACTTATGCTCTGGCATTTTCACCGCCTAAATTAACATTTGGTGCACGACCATTAGGAATGCCTCACATTGAACGAGTTACCATAATGAATAAATTAAACAGAACAGTACATCTTACATCTATATCTGGGCATACGACGCATTTTCATAGTTCATTTTTTGAGGATAAGGTATTTATGGATTTTATTATATTATATATTCTTATCAATTCTTATTACTATTTATTTCAATTTGCAATATTTTATTTTAGTCTATTCCTCCTAATGGAAATACATCATTCAATGTGGTATTTCTTGGTAGAATGGAAGGCCCAGTGGATACCTGTTTATTCATTCATACATCTGAAGGCATTCATAAATATATGGTATGAATTTATAATTATATTAAAACTTAATTTTCACAAATAATTTATTATCTAAAAATTATAATTTAATTCTCTATCGTTTTGATTGTAAATTGACTTATTTTGTAGCATATTTTTTGTAAAATAAAAAACATAATAATTTTTTATATAGATGTCAGGAGTAAGCATACCAAGTGCTTATCGTTTGCAACCACTTATGAGGATATTTTTGCCACATAATGCTTCATATTCTTCTGTCATTCATATGCACAATCCACATGATTATCCTATTCAGGTATCATCATACTTATATGACATTATTTTATTTAAATTTATCTCATATATATATATATATATATATATATATATATATATATATATATATATATATATATATATATATATTCATTATTTTAGATAACAGAAGTATATTCATCTGGTGGTAATGTGCTACTAGAATTGCCTGGTGGTGGTTTAGAAGGTCCTCAAACATTATGGTTATTACCTCCACATACAACGCGTCCAATAATTACTGTTCGTTACAATCCTCCTCCTGTACCACCAATTGTACCACATGAATTACCCAGTAGGGATAAAGAATCTCCTAATCACCATATTGCTTATGTCAGGTATTTACATATATGTAGTATGTGAGTGTGTTAGAAAATTTATATATATATATATATATATATATATATATATATATATATATATATATATATATATATATGAAAAATTTCAAGTAAATACTATAATTTTCAGAATAAAATTACACGGCACAGCTTCTGTGCTGTCTTCTGTATTAGTAGTGGCAGTAGAAATCATAACAGCTACTGAATCTGGACCTTACGCAGTACCACAATTTATTGATTTTGGATTAGGTGGTACAAGAGATCCACCAAAAAAGGTTTTTTTTTATTATTTTTATTTATTTATTTTTATTTCTATTGTTATTTAACATTAACTTGTGGTTTTTAGATTAGATTATTTATGGGCAATAGCTCACCAAAACCCATTCGTATCTCTACAATAACAACAGACAATGTTGAAAACATATCCAATGGGGGAATAAAAATTTTGACAACAGCGAAAACGCTTCTCCCACCTTTTTCACCACCTGACATTCATGTCGCAACGTTAATTCTTAATTGTGAGAATATATATATATATATATATATATATATGTGTGTGTGTGTGTGTGTGAAAATAAATTTTATATGTATTGTTTTAGGGAAACAAGTATTTGATTCTGGTCAATGTTGTGGTAAAATTGTAATTACAACAAAACAAGATCATAAAATTGAAATTTCATACTTTTCTGAATCCCTTAATGGTGGTTTAATTATGAATGACGAATCTGTTACGCGGTAAATAATGAATTTTTTATTTAAATTTCTTTTCTATATATATTTTTTAATATATACATTTGAATATTTTGTCTTAGATATCTTTCATCAGAGTCAGGTATAACAGTTGTAAGACAAGTTTTACTAAAGAACACATTTAAAACAGGTGTTTACGCAACTGAACTTATTCCTGGTAAAGGAATAGATAAGTACTTTGAGGTAATAAAATTTTAATTATCTTATGGCTACTTGCATGCTACTTACATTTGTTTTTTTTTCTTTTAATATCAATTAATACTTTCAGATAAGTGCTTTCTATCCGCAAGATTTTAAAGTCAATACAATCCAGCATGGATTTAGAATACAATTAAAATCCTGGACAAAATCTTTAAAATTCGAATCAAAATTAACTATTGTTACAAATATATCATCACAGATAATTCCAGTTTACATTTACAATGGAAAACTAGATATAGTATTATTATTATATTTCTATCATTCCTTTATTAATTTTCTTTTATCTAATTGGTTTTTCATACCCTACAGATTATGTCCATTCCTCCCAGGCCATCTAATAAAGGTGTTTTAGACCTAGGATTAGTTGGTGTATCAAGCACAACAAGAGCTACTCTTGTTTTACGAAATTCCAATCCAGTACCTATTTGTATTCGAGGTAGTGGAGCAGATTTACCTGGCACCGCAGTTCAATTACTTGGATGCTCTACTCAACATCCAAGTGGTTTAGAACTAGCTTCAGGATCTTCATCTAATGTTACTGCATGTGTATGTTAATTCCTTTATATATTAATGTAATAGTTTAATTTATGAAATTCCAATATTTTTATTTCAAAGATGTCCAATTTTTTTTATAAATAAATCTCAAATAAAATTTGAATTTGAAAGAAATTCTCGAAATCTCCATTTTACTATTTATATTAAAACTAAACTTTATTTCAAACTAATATATGTTATTTTGTTATAGACTTGTATACCTGCGAAATGGTATGCTGTTTTAGTGGTCTCTGTAGTGGCACCTGCGAGTGCAGCATCACTTCGTGGAGAATTTTGGGTGGCCACGGCGCATGAGCGGCTGATCGTGCCCGTGGCGTTAACTGCAGCCAATGGCGGTCGGCTATCACAGCTTGAACCGTTGAATTTCGACGATTGCTTTCCTGTAAATTATATATTCTTTTTAAAAACACGCCTATATATATATATATATATATATATATATATATATATATATATATATATATATATATATATTACTATTACTATTACTATTACTATTAAAATAATTTATTTATTATAGGGTACTTTATGTTCTTTCCAACTACAAATTAAATCAACATTTCCTGTTGATATGGATATAGTATCTGTAGAAGCGGTTCCTTACGATCGTCGATTATTTTATAATAGAACTCATGATTATTTATTAAAAGATGTATCAAAAATTGCATCATCTACAATATATGCTTCAGCGACAAGTAAAATTGGTTGGCTTCACTATGACCCATATTTATTTTGTGATGGAAAGTGTTATAGTGGATTGGATTTAAATTCGACAGGTTGAGAAATATAATATGATTTTATATAAATGTAGTATTAGTTTTTAAATGATAATAAAAAATAATGACCATTATTTTTAGTTGGTCAACAATGGCTTTCTAGAATAACATTACCTTCTGATGTTTTGGATTCAGATATTCGTTTAGTAAACTCTCGTAATATTTTGTTTACTAATCTCACATCTGCATCGTCCTTTATGAATATGTCTATTAGACTTGATACAACTCAGGTATCAACAATATATATATATATATATATATATATATATATATATATATATATCTTGAAATCTTTTTATTTTTTATATAGGTACGGAATTATATGTTATCAACTAGTATACCATTTATATGGCCAAAACTTTATAAATGGGCATCCACAATATTAGCTCCATTAGCGCAAGTGGGTCGTCCATCATATTTTCATTTTAAAATTATTAATCCATCTCAAACTAGACCATTAGTCGTGCAGCTTGTATTCGATTGGATGTTAACAGATAATGATAATGTGAATAATCTATCAGACAGGTAATTTAGAGTTATATATTTTTTTTATTATCTTATATAAAAAATAATTTAAAATTTTACTTCGTTTTAGTTTAAAACCACCTGAATGTCCTAAGGACGAATGGTGTGCTTCTACAATGGACAGAGCATTTTACTTTCCAAATTTCACAGTTTATGATTCCGAAAAAGAATTTTGTTCAAGTAATAAATTTAAAGATTGTCATTATTCAGGATTTAGGCAATATAATAATTTACATTGGTTACCTACAATTATATTGCCTCATCCTAATTCTAGTTTATTTATGTTACCACCTGGTGACGAGAAAAATATTACTATAGCCTTTTTGACACATATTCCAAAAAAGGTTTCTACAGTATTGTATATTAGGTATATTATTTTTCATTTACGTAAAATATTACTTAAATCTCAATTTATATAATGTTACGTTCATATTTTAGAAATAATTTAACTATAATCGAAACATTGAGATTAAATGGTGAAGGTGTTATTGCAAGTTTGAAATTTGGAAATAGAAAACCCGGTTCAACGACTCCTCTCCTTTTCGATATCACAGAAAAACATTTAAAAGATTGTGACAGAGACAAAAATAAAAAACTTACAACTGCGCCTAATTTTACTGTTAAACGAACATTCGTTGCTAGAAATACAGGGGTTATACCTATTAAAATTTCTCGTTTCCTTATAAATAGTATAGAATGTGAGGGATATGGTTTTAGAGTATTAAATTGTGAACCTTTTGAATTACTACCCAACGGAACTCATAAAGTAGACATAGCGTTTACACCTGATTTTACCCTTACCAAAGTTCAAAGACTACTTATATTAGAAACATCATTAAATGATTTTGTAAATTATACTTTAGTGTCATCCATACCAGTATCGTTAGCATCTAAATGTGCTGCGATTCTAAAACGTCCTTCGTGGGAAATTAGTCTACATAATATTGCTTCATCTCTACTTATTGGTATTGGGTTTTGTGTGTTATTTGCTGGTTGTTATGAATCGTATAAAATACTTACATTAATGTCTAATTCTCATGTTAGAGAACCTAATATAGTGCATACACCATTTGACTTAAGAACTATTGGACAGGTGAGTTTAAATAAAAAATCTGATTCTTGGGATTGTTGTATTAACAATTCGGAAACAAAAGCTAAAGAAATTTCGAATTATAAAAGTTCAAGTTGGAATTACACAGATAATGTGTTTAATGATGATTCAAAATCAAACGTGCATAATCAAAAATGTGATGATACAAACCAGAATATAACTTTAAGAAATAGAAAGAAGCCAAGTAAAAAGAGTTTAAATGTTTCTGAAACTGTATCACAAGAAATAAATATTGATCATGAGCTACACACGAAAGAGAAAAAATCAGGAAAGGATGTTGTTAATACTACATGGAAAAATTTTACTCGGACGCCTATAATAAATGTACTGAAGTCTTCTTCAAAGAGTACATTATCTAATAATTCAGATCCAGGCGATATATCTAAAACATCTTTAAATTCTACTCACGATTCAATCAATGAAAAGAATAATAAGTCACAAGATATAATACCCAAAAAACTGTCCCAAACATTAAGTACTAGTAGTGATAATAATGATTCAAATAACCAGCAAACTAATTATTCCAATAATGGTAAAAAACATTCTAAGAGTAAATGCGTACCTACGCAATCTCATAGTTGTGAAGAAGATACGTCTTCGACTACAACAGAGAGTTCTAACAATGACGATGGTGATAAAGAAATTGAAAATTCATCACTTTTAACTAAAACCATATCTTGTAGTAATGTGAAAAAGACATCAAATACAAGTAATAATAAAAAAGGAAAATATTCATCACATTCTAAAGATCATTATGAAGGTGATGGAGAAGATGAAGAATCAGATACAAAGACACATAGTCATAGCATCAGCCAAAATGAAACTAACCATAGATGGACCAAAAATAAAGAAAATTCAAATAATTCACATCATACTAAAATAAGTTTGGATAATGATAAACAAAAAAGTTCAGATCAAAATAAATCAAATAGTCACAATTATGAAAACACTAACATAATTAAGTCGACTAAAAAGGACATTGGTAAAACTAATCAGAAAAAGGAAAGACAACTTCCTTCAAAGAAACGATCACTTGATAAAAGTTTTGTTTTTGTTGCTAAATCAGATAGTAACACTGTTATTCACCCATCAAATTCATTTAATGTAGCTAGAAGCTCACCGAGTACTCCACCAGCAGCGCCAACTGTTTGGGTAAATCGAGCTTCATTCAGTGATGTTGTTGCGAGATCTGATAATTCTTATTCTGGAACCTTTGCAAATCATCACAAAGAAAATCCAGATTCTCGAAAATCAGAACAGAAATTAAGTGTGATTGAAAATAATCAAACTCTTAGTACAAATAAATATGCTAATGAAGAAATCAGAAAACCAGAGTCACAAACTAAATCAAATACGGATCTCGGACCTATTGGATCAAATTTTTACTCAAAAAAACAGAGTTGGTCAGATACTATATCGGATAACCAATCTAAACAGTATGTACCAAATATACAACAAAATAACCCACATTCACAAAATATTTCTGACGATATAAATTGTGGTAACAATAATAATAGTTATTTTTTGAATTCAAGTTCATATTATAACACAAAATGTCTAACAGATATAACTGGAAAAAGTAATTTAAACACAACCAATCATGGAAATATGATAAGCAATTACGGTACCATTGGATCATCAGTTGGTACAATTGGAAGTAATAATGTTTCGATGATGCAATACGGCATTGGTAGTACTCCACTTTTACAGAATTTAAATCAAACTACTAACGAATCTGTAAGCACTCAGTCTAATTCTCCAAGTTTAAATTCTTATGATACCCCAATACATCAAAATAACTATGGAATGCGACTATCGTCTGCTGTTGGGTGCAACGCATTAGAACTTTCAAATCCAGATATCGTTGGTTTAAGAAATAACATGCCGTTATTGACAACCAGCAACCCTTCAATGTCAACAATGAATAATTACAGCTCACAGATAAATTCGTGGGAAACAATTCCCAATGACAATTTAAATGTGGTAGGACATATGAATAACATGACGAATATGAACAATGACATGTATGATTTGGATTATAACAATACGAGGACATTTTTCGAAAGTGAGTATACGTTAATAAATTATATCTATTGTAAATTTAAACCAATATTTAATCATTATTGAACTTTAAAGACAAAATCGGTTGGGGAACCACACAGAATAGATGGAATCCAATTAATACGCCGGTAACAACTTCAGTGCAAAATAATCAAATATTAACAACAAGCACATCACAAATTCAGCCAAATAACTCGTCTAACACAAGTAATAATATTATTATTTAAACTACATAAACGTATTAAAAATTGTGGTATAATATACAATATATATTTTAGCATCATCTAGTGACTGCGGTCCCGCTGAATGGTTGTGGGGATACAATAGTAACACAAGTAATGCAAGTTCTTCGAATACATCAGCGTTTTCACCAAATATATCATCCAGTCAATCGTATAATTTAAATCAATATTCACAAACACCTCAATTATCACCACAACAGGTAGACTTATTTTACGAGCTTATTTATTTATGGAATTTATAATATTTTGTCTTAAATACATTTTATATTTTATTTTTTATAATGCAATAAATATAAATATTTTTTTTCAGAATTTAGGCTCTTTTGATTCATTTCAGCCATTAAGTTCCATCTGGTCAAGTGGTTCGCATATGGATTTGTGGACAAATCAACAAAACTATGATGAAAACAATCAAGATCTCAATGCTCATAGCCACACTAATCATTTTCAATAAACTACCTAATTTTAATAAATTGTTCTAGTCTTGATCTGCTGGTCGGATATATTCAGCTTTTTTTTTATTTGTAAATTAATTTTATAAAATATATTTTTGCTTTGTTACTTATTGATACTCAAGAACTGTATTTATTATAAATGCTTGTTTTTAATTTATAAGGATGTCTTATTTTATTAATGTGTATATAGTCAAGTTGCGTTTCATAATAAATATGTTAGCAAAATTACGACTATACACAAAAGAAAAAAAAACAATTTTCACCATAAGATCACATAGAAACACATATCCTCTTTTATATTTCAGGTTAATTGCCGTTTTTGAATTTGGAATACGATAAATCCAGTTATCAAAAGTTAATCTTAAATTATTAAAAAAAAATAATACCTTAATGGTTGTGTACAATTTATGAAAAAAATGCTTATCTGCATGACAAAACTTAATTAATATATATTAGTGATAATCTTGTTCACTAAGATAAATGAAATTATATGTAACTATCGTATTAACGACAGTTATATATATTGTCCGATATAATAAAGTTGTATCGCAACAAGATATAATCAGAGGTTTAACAATGTATTAACGAATGTGAGACAATGTATTTTATTATCTCCACATCTGAAAATATAGTATATATTATCTTTTTAATACTGTATCGTGTTAAAAAAAAGTAAACTCTTAATTTGACTATGTGCATACAATGTACTATGAAAATATGTAATAAAAGAAACAAATACAAAATTTATTGCAGTACGATTTCGCTCAATTTATCTTCGAGTTAGTCAAATGGAAATATTCCATGAACTGTTTATTAATAAAAGTATAGAAGGATGTGAGATTTTGTTGATGTTTTGTATGGATAATATTGTATATTATTATTTCATTTTTTAGTGCCATAAAAATACATTGTTATTTTGTTTTTATTGTTATATTATTATAAATTATTTTCAAATTTTATGAACGTAATACCGATCCCTCATTTTGCTTTGTAATATAACTGATTTCTTTATATTATTTTTAATATCAAATATATATTCAATGGTTCTTAACGCAATAATAAGTATTAAAAAAATAAGTAACACATTTGACCCAATTTTTGGAAATTTGTGTATATTTTAACTTTTAAATCTGGACGTTAAATTTCTTGATTTTAATATATATATATATATATATATATATATATATAATTTAATCCAAGATTTTTTTTAGAATGCATTAAATGTGCTAATTAGAACTTAAAATGTTAAGAACTATTACTTTAGATTTTTCAGTTTTGTAATATTCGGTACTGTTATGTTTTATCCATTTTGTTGACATAAACAAGGATCGTTTTCGTATATTTATATCCATAATGGATTTATGAGCTTTGTATTGAGTTCCAATATTTAACGATTACATAAATTCATGTACATACTGCGAGAATTTCTTGAATTTGACATAAAAAATGTATAAGTGTTAAAAATCGTAATGTATTGATTTTCGTTAGGAAATGCCTGAGTTTTAGGTATTTTTGAGAAAAAAAAAAGTAAAATAAAACGACAACCTAATACTATGAATACTACATCTAAATCAATTGTATGTAGAAACAAAAATAAAATGTTGCTAAGAGAAAACTTTTTTTAATTTTACAAAAAAAAACCCATTATTTTTTACATTAATTTTATTACAAAACCATAAATTTTAGATTTTTTTTAATACATAAAAATGTGAACTCATATTACCATTTATATAACACATGGTGTTTTTTTTCCATTATTTTTAGTAAGTGATTATAAGTAACAAGAAACAACTTTTGATAATAATAAAAAAAAAAGAATTAATATACAAAAATTTTAATCCACAATAATACTTTTTTTTTTAACATTTTAAAATACAACCCATAACCGTGTTTGCTTATAAAATAAGTGCATGTAAAACATAGAATTATGTATGTGATAACATAAAAAGTGAAGTTATGAGCATAATAATCATGAACATATATATATATATATGATAAAAATACGACGAATCAATATTTTCTAAAAAATAGATTTAAATAAAAACAGATTTATATAATGGTGTTTCCAAATTTTTTTTACGTTTCTTTTTTTATTTATTCTTTCATATTAACAAAATCATTAACGCTAGTTGGTCAAACGATTAACTAGGCAGTTAAAATTAACGATTACCTATATACGCAAAGACACGGTTCTGCAAAATAGAAATGATAAAAACCAATGAACGAGCTACAAGGAAAAAATCATTTTTGTCTCTGTTAATGTATAAATTTAAATATATACAGTGATTTGATCTATATCAAGTCTTTCATTTTGGCGTTATTTTTTTTTTATTTCGATTGTTTATACTCGCTATGTATTGATGGACCCTGTCAACTAACTTGATTAAAAAAATGCAGTAAACTAGCTACACTTATGTAAATGGAATTTTTTTTTTTAATATATATATTAATATTTTTTTTAAACTTTGTACTTCGTCTTTATACATCGGCATTTGTAAATCATTATTGCTATAATAAGTTGTAAGTGGAAATTGTATTTTCAAAGTTATATAAAATAAAACATATAATATAACAGTTATAAATCTCACATAACAATATAAAAAGAGTCCGTTTTAGCTATGAATAGTAGAATTCAAGTAATTGAAATAAATAATAGAGTTTAATCATTTCATTAAATTACAATTTAAATACAAATCAAGTTTAATTATTTCATTAAAATAAAGTTTATTTAAATTTTGAGGTACTAAATTATTTTACATTGACAATATTAGAAACTTTAATTTCTGAAAAAGAAAATATCTTATGCCATTATAATACATATATATTTATTGCAAATTTTTATTGTCAATGTTTAAGGCCTTGATAGTTTTTTTTTTATAATTCTGCTGTATAAATAAATTTCTACCATCACAATCACCCTTAAAATGTTAGGACAACCAGAAAGTAATGTTTTCTCTTCATTAAACTCAAACAAGTAATTTTTTGTAACAGGTTTTTATTTTTAATTAATGATGTTATCACCATCATTATTAATAAGATGACCAATCGTCCTTCTTTGAAGAGGACAGTCTTATTTTTGTAAGTTATGTCTTCCTAAATAACATACTTTTTATTAGTATTTATATTTTTTGGGGTTTTTTTTAATCGACAGAATTTTAAAGGCCTTTCGCCATAAATATTTCAACAATGTTCCGCTTCGTCATTGTCAAAAACTAATCTTTTTACATGATATTATAGCATATCACTGTTCAAATGAATATTTTTTTAAATATTTCATTGTGTGAATTTTCCAATATCAGATAAAAATTAATCATTCACAGTACGGATTTGCATTCAGTTTATTTAGGTTTCAGAACTTCAAAATTAATAACTTTTCGCCTTTAGGGTTATCATAGTAATTCGATTTTTAATCTGCAGTAATTAAGCGATTAAAAAAATGCTTCTATATTGTATCACTGAAACAAGTTGTATATTATAAATCAGATAGTTCTGTTTTCTTTAGATTGTGTGAGACCAAAACACCTTTGCTTATTTTATCAATCTCTTGCAAATATTTTTGAATGGTCAACTAATGTAGGTTAAAAGTAAAGTTCCTAAATTGTCTGACATGGATTTATTTCCAGTCCTGTCTAGTTATTGTCTAAAGTTAATAGTTTTCCTGATTGATACAATTCGAAAGGATTGCAATTACCAAATCTTATAACTTGAATAAACTTGCACTATTTTGATAACAACCATTGGTTACTTGGCTGACCATTACACTATAAATTGTGAACACAAATAATATTTAGTTATATACAAGTAAACAAGTTATTCAAACTTTAAAAAGTTATTGACACGACTTTGAAGCACACAATAAGCTAATAAATGACAAACAAACACTGACATGCGCAGACATTACTTACCGGTCCTCCTAATATTGAATCAATGCATAAATTTATAGCGAAAATTGTGTAAATTTCAAACGAGCAAAAAAGTTTTAACCAACATTCTATCTAATGATTCGCTATCTGCTCATTTTAATTTAGCCAGTTATGAACACTGCTTGGTAAAACAAGTTTTTTTTTGAGTAACAGCAGCTAATAATAGATTATTCTTTTCCAATGCTACTAGATATTACACATGTCTACAAATCAGTAAGGATGTTTAAACTTACAATAAATTTTCAATACTCTCCATGATTTGAAAATAAAGCGAAATGTATCGAAAACACACTTTTTTAACTTTGTTTTTCAATATATAATTAAACTTTATATACATCACAGATCTCGATGAATATTTTTCTTAAATGACATAATATATTTGACATATATACAAGCAGAAAAAACAACTGTAAACAACAATTCCTAAATTTTCGCTACAAAATTATGCAAAGAACAGATAGAACGGACTCTTACGAGATAATAAAGAGTACAATAAATAAATATAATACTTCAATTTTCACTTCGACAAAGGCAAATAGTTACAAAGGTTTATTATACATCACAATTTAAGCAATTCTATAGGTAATAAATATCTTATTAAGTAGTACGTTGTAAAACAAACACAACATACATTGCAAAAACATAATGTACATTATTTATACGTAACTTAACAATATAATCTTAACACAATAAAATGCTTTTGATCGTGTAACTGTGCCATATTATATTATTCAAACTGTAATATTATGAAAATATATCATTAAAAAAGGAAAACGGCGTAAACAATTAAATATATAAATGAATATATCACATAACACGAACTAAATTTTACAGATTAATTCTGATGTATGCAAACATACACTTTTACAACAATTTTCAAACACTGCAATAAAAGTATGTGAAGGAAAAACAGTTGCACTTTATTATATTATATATCGACATCATTTATAAATGACATCTATTTCGATGTTGGTTGAGGTGGAATCACTGGTGCCAGTTTACAAATAAACGTAATGATGTAATGAATTATGTTCTTGATTTGTGGAGGCATCATGGGACTATTAGTGGATTTTTCAACTCTTTCACGTAGTTCTCTAAACATATTTCTTGTATAAGGATTACGACCTGATTTATATCTCATTATCAAGAAATAATAATATATCACTGGAGTGAATGGACCTACTCTTCCTCTGAAACACCAAATAACTAATATTAAATAATATATTTCGCAGTAAAATAAAATTATTATGAATGGTTAATATGATATACTATATTTATAAAAAAAAAACTTTAAATAAACTATAATATACACAAGTGTATTAAAAATTAATAAAATATATTTAAATAATTAATTTGATATTCTGATACTTACGTTAAAGTCATAAAAATACATGTAGGCATAAGTAAAATTTCTGATAATGCCGCAAGTTTTAAAATATTACGCGATTGTAGTTCTACTACTGATATTAAAATTCTGAAGAACCAACAAGAATTTTGACCCAAAACCTAAGAATTATAAATAAAAAATATGTTATATAGTTTATTACTTCAATTTATAAAAATATATTAATGTTACAATTTAAAATGTAATATAAATTACTATAAAATTTTTAAAGGAATTACTTACATCTAAAAGTTGCAAAGAATAACTAGCAGCATGTAGGATTGCAAATAGAAGAATTGGTATGATTACGACTAAAGATTATTTTGTTAAAGAAAATATATTATGATTTAAATATACAATACTAAAGATCTTATAATATTAATAAATTTCTTGAGTTAATGACGTCATTCGACCTTAACAAAACAGGTTATAAATTAATATATGAATAAATAAACTTTTCAAACTATTGCAACATAAAATATCAAAAATCGCATATTTCTATGCAAAATAAAATTATATTTTTAACGAAATTATTTTGGACGACTAAATAAAAATGTTTTTTTTGATTATTACAAAACATAATTTACATATGGTAGAACAAGATACAACACACACAAGCGTGTGTGTACATGGAAAATAGAAAAATGTACACATATGTGAACACGAGAGACATTCATTTGTTATTTACGTTTAATATCATATAAGTAATCCATAGGTTATGTCTTATCAATTTCAGATAACTAAAAAAATCATTTGTAGTAAGTAAAAATTTTAAAAGATTATCGATTATATAAATACATAAGATTAAATGACAGTATTTAATATTAACTACAAATATTTAAAAAGGATACGTGATATTGGTGTCCCATATAAAAATGTTAATGAAAATAGTACATAATGACATGAATCCTCCTTCATTAACAGACTTAAAGCTTCTTGTAGAGATCTCTCTGATTTCATACGCTGATGTAACCGAAGGGCACTTGTGGCTGCACCAGCTAATAAAGCTTTATAGTATAGATTATAAGGATTCCTAATATAAACAATTAAAATATACAAGTTTGATAATAATTGACAAAATTTAGGTTTTGTTATATAATAAATTATGATACATTAAAAATATGTTTATAATAGTAGCTAATAGTTAAAAATACATACCCAAAAAATGTAACGAAATATCCAAAAGAGAATATAATAGTAAAAACTCTAGTAAACCACATCGCTACATCTACTTTATTTTCTAAGCTATGCTTCATTAATTCTTTAAAATTATATGAAGGTCGACTGGTTCCTTGAGATGTGCCGGTGGTGTCCGCCATGATCTTGAAAAAAAATGAATAAATGAACAGTATATAAAATTTATACTTTATAATCAGCTATTAGAATTACAAAATTTTTAATATATAAAAAATGTTTAATAAAATGAATTTAATTTAAATAAGAAATTCATGATGAAAAAATCGATAATAGACATTTATGATATCAATTGTAAAAAATAAGTTTTTTTTCGAAAAAATATCGAAAAACTGTTATTTTTTTTAGTTAGAAATTACTAATTTATATCACCATCGACGATAAAATTAAGACGTTCCAGATATTCATATACCCAATACAAACTACACTTTCTCAAATACAATCTAAAAATTTAATAATCGCTTTCTCTGAACAAAATATAAGCACATATTTAAAATTATTATACAGTAAAAAAGACAACGGTTTTTTTGGGGAATCTTAATTTGTCACTAATAATAATATAACAAACATAAAACGCAACGTTTATAGATATTTTGAAATATAGATACGTGTTAAATTCTACAAAGTGAAAATAAATTATTATTTTATTCATTATTAAGAAAAAATATAAAAATACAATATTGTTTGTATGTGTACACGTATTAAAATAAAAGGAGTCCTTACATATATTCGAAGACGCGTGTTATTTAAAAATAATAATTATTATGTATAAAATTATACAGATATCTAAATGTATATAACAATGTTAAATTATAAATGTAATTATTAAAAATTATGCACTAACATGACAATGAGCAAAAAAATAATAATATATGTGTTCATTGTGCAAAAAAAACATGAAAAATGCTAAATCGCTATCAAAATCTAACATAAAAAACGTAATGAGAAAAATCATATAACTAAAATTACACCATTTACAATAATTTACGCGCGAAAAGTCTCAAGTTCAAAATTTAAAATGCTATTTTTATTCATGATTATAACGCAACATGATTCGATAAAAACTGATTAATTAATTAATTTATTTATTATACTCGCGAATGTTATATTTCATTAAGATCAATATTAAAAAAAAAGAGATAAAATTTAGGTAAAAAATTGATAATTATGATTTTATTTCTCGACGATAAGTAATCGCATGCCACATAATACGGGAGATAATCTAGAAACTCGAATAGAATCAAATGGGAGAACTTTTTAAATCATAAATAAGCTATTAACTCTATGGAATCGTAGAATTAGCTGACAAAATAATGTATATATAATAACAAATTAATCGCATAAATTTTCCAATGATACGAGATTTCTATAATTCGAACGTCGACGCGAAACGAGTTTCGGTTGCGGGTAAAAATAAACGGTAATCGATAAACAGCGATCTCGATAAACTTTGCAGAATCATTGCGCTTTCACGACGAAAAGGCGAACGCGGAAAATTCACGGAAAATTCGTGGAAACTTCGAGAGTATGAACAGTGCACGGTTCATGGTCTAAAGGTTTGCTGACTAATTACTTTCATAATATCGTATGTATATATATATATATATATATATATATATATATATATATATATATATACATAAACATTTGTACTGGAAAATAAACTCACTGTGAATGCCGCTGAAATTAATACCGCTGATGACCGACAATCTTCAAATGACGATCGCTGTACCACTGGAAAGCACTACTGCACAATCCGCACCTCCAACTACGCATACGAGCACGTCATTGGCACGTTCCGTAATAAACGATCGCACAACTCTTATACGTTTTAGCAACTTTCATTTACGACGTCTATCTTTTTAAAACATTGACTACAGGATACGCATATATGCGTTTTTCGTGTATTCTTACGCAGTCGCGAAATACGTATTAGTGCATCTTTGATTATGTCTTATAAAAAATATTTTACAATTCCATAATTAATGTATTAATAATAATCACTGTAGAAAATATAATGCAATTTTAACAAACTGAATATTTAACAAAGCATTTTCTTTTATGTATATATATTTTGTATTTTATAAAATTTCAATACAATTTTTATAAATTGTCGGATTGTACATTTTGTATATATATATATATATATATATATATATATATATATATATTTGTAGTACAAAATATTGATCTTAGTAAGCAAGATCAGTGTAATTTTAAATTATAAAATGTATTTATTTGTAAATATATTAAAAAACCGTTTACAATAAAGGTATGGTCGTATCGAACGGCGCGTTTAGACTCGCAACGCCCGGCGTCTTTTGGCCGTGACGTTCGGACGCTTTCCGTCGTTTTTTGTCGTATTTCGTCGCTTCGTTTCTTTTTAGAATAGCGACGAGATTTCGTTTCCATCGTTCGATTCTTATGTTTGTTTCGTGTAAGTCTCAAACGTCGCACTCGCTTCTTTATTGATAGCCGTATGAAACGATTGAAGGCATCGTTTTGCAATCCGGTACAATTAAGCTATTAGGATTCGTTTGATATAATGCATTCACGAATTTTACAATTAGCCAAACAAATCACATTGTTTGAGTAGAATTCTTGCTTTAATTAGAACGTCTTAGCCGATTTCGTGGAATTCATTTTTAACCTTAGAATTTCGTTTGAAATTTCCGCAATCCATGTTATTTTTTCATTTCTATATAATAAAAATTAGAATTAATATTTGTTATGTGGAAACATTCCAAATACGCTAATAAACAGTAGTTATTTATTAAAAATATATAAGTATTTCATTTATATATTGTACATCGACAGATGTATTTCGTTTATTGGTTAGCTACTTGGGTATCATATTTTGTATTATTTGTGTCTTGTGAAGATTTCTATTAAATTAATTAATATTAAGTCGATATAGATTTATGCATTCCAAAATTTTTTCTTCTACTTGATTCGTTTTGTATTGCAGGTCGATCCGGTTTACCGAATAACTAATCCAGAATGGCGCTTCCCAGCAATTATAAACAAATTGCGATGTCAATGTCCAGTCCGCAAAACGCTACACGTTTGTATATTTTATTGGGTTTTTATTTTCTAATTTTGATCTGTCGTAAAATCGTTTTTAATTTATAATATTCGAAACGAATGTAAAACTTTCGAACGTTAATTATATTGTATTAAAAACGTTCATATCGATTTGTGCGATATATTGAAAAATATATATATTATAAGCATGAAAAATATATATTATTATAAGGCTTCGACTAAAATATGTGCTTATATTTATATACGCACATATAGTGCTTTTATAATTCTAATTATATTACTTGTCTTGTTATGTGTAGACGCTTTAAAGTTTAATTTATAATGAATTCGATAAAGTACATCGACGTAATCGTGTATTGCCTTTTTTTTTCTTTTTAATTAATATATGAATGTGACTTTTAGACAATATTATTTATGTTAATTCATATTTATTTACATCTAACTTGCAATTTTTGTAACGAAACGTTAATATTAAAATAGAATAATTACTTAGAGATATGCTAAACAGTATGTAGATGGTATTATATATAATAATTGCTAAATGAATTTCTACAATATAATTTGAATTTTCAATATATGTATGTATTTAAATCTTCAAAAGGAAATAATTTTAGAAATTCGTTTAGCCATATATAGTCTTTCTAATAAGAGCGTGGTTAATATAACTTTTCAAAAAGAAAAAAGACACACACACACACATATATATATATATATATATATATATATAAATCTGAAAAGATTTTTACGTTAATTTTTATATAGTTCTATTGAATGACTGAAGTCGCTTTAATAATATCAAAGCGTTTTTTCCTTATGATTCTATAAATGTCATATTTATAGTGTTAATTTGTTAAATGAAGGTGGAATAAATAATGAAATTGAAACAAATAAAAATATTTGACGTCATTAGATATTCTAGTGAAATTTAATCATATCTATAATGCTGTTGTAACATATCAAAATCGTCAATTTCTCGATTTAATATACGCTGTTTTTTTTAATATACGACTGCAAATTAAAATAATCTGTACTTTGCAGAAAGAAGACTTTCCATCTATTTTTTATATATTTCTATATTGTTTTAATAAAATTAACTCACCCACGCAATTATTAGTGACACTTTATATGATAATAATTTGTGTGTAATGAAACTCTAAATTGCGTTTAATTTATTTTCTCAACTGACTAATATATTGTTTAATTATATATGAAATGAATATTATCGTTAAAAAAAATCTAATGCAATTTATTGGTTCATTTTATCACGTAAAGATTTTTTTACAATAGTTTACTAAAGTATTTTGCTTTTTTGATAATTTATTTTAATGAAATATGTTATGGCAGTAATGCATCCTGCTCGTATTTGCATCCAGTTATATTTTCAGTTTGTTTTCTGTTTCATGTTATGTATGTACAGACATGATGACTGCTGGCTCTCCTATGGCATACAATATACTAAAAGGTAATGCTTAATTTTGAGCTTTCGTTAGCTTGTATCAGATGTGTATCTATTGTTCACTAGTATATAATTTGTATGTTATTTATAACGTTTTTAATTTAAATTTTTGAATGATTAAGGTTAATTGCATTTTAGATATTACTTTATGGTATTTTTTTTAGGTATAATTCTTTTATTATTTAACACAATGCATATATACTTTAATCATTTATATTATAGTAGTAGTAATATATATATATATATATATATATATATATATATATATATATATATATATATTTATTTATTTATTTATATATATATATTTATATATATATATATATATATATATATATATATATATATATATATATATATATATATTTATATATATATATATATATATATATATATATATATATATATATATATATATATTATAAGTAATTTATTATATTTATATCTTAGTTAATATTTATGAACTTTACGAAAAAATATATTTCTTTTTAAATAAGAGGAGAATAACGAAGTATTCTTAATGTTTAAATATCTAATTGTATTCAGTTTTTTTCGTCGTAAAGATAAAGTGCTGTTTCCCAATTTCAACTATAAAAAGATATCAAGAACTTCAATAGAAATATATTTCCTTGACTCTACAATTAAATTTTGAAAAATATATAGTGGTACCTCGACATACGATTTTAATTCCTTCTGTAACCTTGCTCGTATTTCAAAGCAATTTGCCCTATCGAAATTAATCAAAATGCCATTAATCCGTTTCAGCTTCCAAAACACCACCTCGGTTGTTTATGTTTAACTCTGATGGATGACTAGTTGCAACTTTTTTGGGATGATTTTTATACTATACAACCTTTTCCCTCATTCTCAAGATCTCCTTTATATCTCTTGTAGAGGTAACCTACTCCATCTCTGGCTTCTTTAAAAACTAATTTTTCGTTGAACCACCGTATGCTGCTGCGAATGTAGATCGTGTAACTCCTTCATTGTCAGCTTCTGAGACTGTTTCTTGACGAGTTCGTTCACGTCTCTCTCATCCACCCCCAGATCCATGGATTTTCCCAGAGAAACAATCTCCTCTACCACTGACACTTCAGGTTCCAATCCTTCGAAGACCCTTTTAGCTACAGCCTCAGGTCAAAGCTTCTTCCATACAGAAGTTAAGGTTGGGATTGTGTGCAGCAGTGTAGCGTGCGATTCCTCGTATTTCGAGGTACCACTGTATATCCCTTAAAATGTTTAACAAATATATTTCAGGTTTTGAAAGAACATTATATATATATATATATATATATATATATATATATATATACATATATATATATATATATATATACATATATATATATATATATATATATATATATACATATATATATATATATATATATATATATATATATATATATATATAATTTTACTTTTTTTTACAATACCAGTTTTTTAGCTATATTTTTTAAACTTTGTTTCGATAAAAATCATTAAAATGTTGAAATAATGCATATTAGTAGGGATGGGCTGGAGCCTCGGGAATTGAAGCTCGCGCGAGCGTTTGCCAATTTTTGAGCAAGCGGATCGCTACTATTTTGAAACAAAAAACGTTGTCTTTATTTTTTTTATACAGTATAAAAAATATAATACTGGTAACTGTTATTTTGGTTTTAAAAATCAGGAGGAGCAAAAAATCAAAAAATGTTCGCATTTCGCGATTATCGTTTTTTTTTGCTTTTCCTAATCTTGAAAACCAAAATAACAATCACCATTATTATATTTTTAATACCGTATTATAAAAAAATGAAAACAACGTACACATTTACTGTAATTTTTTACTTCGAAATAATAGTTAGCTGGTTATTCAAAATTTGGCAGTCCACCCCTTGATATACGTATATTAAAAAATATATATAATTTTAATTTATAACTCGTTGAAATTTTGTACACTTTTAATGAAGTACATTGTTATAAATTATATATATATATATATATATATATATATATATATATATATATATTACGACGATAGAGCTATGAAAGTTTTGTTTATGTCTTTCCTCGATTCGTCATCCTTGCTTTTTTTATTCTTTGCATTAACTGTTAATTTTATTAATTTTCTACTGAGTACTAGCCTGTTTTCTTCTTTTCTGTTTTCTGTTTATTCCTCTACCTAATTTGCCCTTCTTTATTCTGTCCATCCTATATACAACTATAACGGTGATTTTTCCACTGTTTTGCTGTTTCCTTTTTCTTTCGTCGTTGATCACTTGTGATCTAAAGGCGTTCCTAATGGTCCTATGATTGCTTGGCCTCGTCATACAGAACGACTACGCGCAACTGGTGGACCCAATCAAGATTCGAGAAGCAGTGTGAAGGATGACAAATCATCTCCATTTATAACAACTCCGCATTCTCATCCTGGTTTTGTACCTCAAAAAGTTGGCAAGGGATCAGCAAATGTAAATATGAATTTTTAAATATGTTCATATATATTTAATATGTAAAGTTAATTAAATTTTACATTTTTTTAAATATTAGGCAGCTGCTAACGCTCCGAAACCACCTAAACCACCTGAAAAACCTTTAATGCCTTATATGCGTTATTCTCGAAAAGTGTGGGATTCTGTAAAAGCAGCAAATCCAGAATTAAAGTTATGGGAAATAGGAAGAATTATTGGTAGTATGTGGAGAGATCTACCAGATCAGGATAAAACACATTTCGTAGATGAATATGAAGCTGAAAAGGTATATTTTCTTGACTTTAGTTTAAATTAATGTGATCATCAAGGCAGAAAAAAATATGTGTGAATGTTTATTAGAATATTGCATCTTTATTTTTAAGTCATGTCCTCAGTATCAATATTTCAAAGACTAATATATCATAGCTTAGTAATTTATTCCTTTGAGATACTTTTAAATGGCTTTTAATATATATGTCTCAGTATATTGAAATATATATGAAAATTGAAATTTTCATATCATTATATCATTTAATATAAAAAGATATAAAAATCTATGATATTAAGATAAATTTTATTACTCAGGCGCAATATAGTGAATTGATGAAGGCGTACCATGCATCTCCAGCCTATTTACAGTGGATGGCATTCAAGAATAGGGGTATTAGCAAGAGCTTTCTAATGAGAGGAGGCAATGGTGATTGTTTTTTTAGGATGTTTGACTTAATATCACTTTTTATCATGTAATATATTGATCATATATATATATAAATTAAAATCTCAAACGATCGAATGTTTTATTTTGGTTTATATATATTTATAATGTTTATTGAGATTTTTTTATTGATTCTAATTATGATCAATAATATACATGTGAAATAAAGTGATATATGAATTTGGGTTAAAAGGAATAATGTCGTCATTATAAACGTTGCACTATTTTGAACCCATCCTTGGCTTTGGAGAATCCTCAATATGTATTTTTCACTGCTTTTATCGTCATTTGTTAAAATTAACAATGTAAATTTACTTAATTTTTTCACGAGTCACAAATATTATATATGTGTATTACTTGAACAAAATATCTTGATTTGCAATATTTTTATAATAAAAACTCATGAATAGAATTGAGCAAAGTTACATGCGATCTTTTTAGGTAATGTGATTTATTTTATAATTTAATAGTAGCAAAAATACTTTTCTCATTTACGCAGATCACATAATCTATATAAAGATCTGAAAAGGCGGAGGATTTTTCGTATGTAAACATTTTCACAAGCAAGTTTTAATTTTCCAAATATCATGGTTTTTCATGTCATTTCAAATATATTGTGGTATTCATGGTGCACTTACACTTATTCATATTTATAAGTTTTCCTATTCACCAGTACATAAAAACATTTGGTAATCTGTTTTCGCATTTAATTAAAAACTTAAAGGTTTATATTAAAGTTGTCAACCAACCAGAAATAGTGAGAGTACTTTTTGTTAAAAATATTTCAGGATTCAATGGTGAAATAATGTTGAATTCCTTATACATTTAAGTTTGAATTATAATAATATATATATACTATTGAGTTTTGAAATATTTAGTTGATTGTTTTCACTGGAAGTGTAAATATTCCACATATGGGATACTTTTCCTTTGTCGTCTTATTTCACGAAGCTTCTCTCTTATTATGGTCACGTTGCGTTACGTTTTCCAGTTGGATTATGAGAAGAGCCTGAAGGCTTATCACAATTCTCCGGCGTACCTCGCGTATATCGCCGCCAAGAACAAAGCCGCTGGTAAGCGTAAGTGTCGCGCGTCCTTTTTTCTTGCTTTATAATTAACTTTTTTTGATATCACAATTATATATCAGAGTTCTCCCTGGTTTTTTTTTTTTGCTTTATACGTTTTTAACTTCTTAATCCATTTAATATGCACATTTCTTCTTTGTATATTTTCTAGGACGGTATCATTTATGAATATTAATAAATTTCAGGGGAGAACGCTGTCTATATTATTTTCACACTTCACCACTTGACAGTAAAATATCAAAAATGCTTTTATATTTTTATATGTGCTTGTTTTGTATATATAAATCATATGTATTAAATAAATTTAATTAAAAAAAAGCATATTTGATTCTCTTATTAATAGTATTTGTGTTCTGTTTCAAAGGGATATTAGATTTATTTTTAACAAATATTTTGGGTTTTCCTTTTTACATTATCATTTTAACATCTTAATATTTATTGCATTTTATTTTTTTTTAATGAGTCGATATTAATATTAGTATTTCTTTGCATATTTGTGTAATGTGCATTTTTATAAAATGCATATGGTTAGTGGTGAGTGGACTTGAAGAAAGAGACGAATCTGGAGGAGGAGGCAGTGGAGGAGGTAGATCTGGTGGTGGCGGTGGTAGTAAATCTCAGCAAGCTCAACAAAATCAACATCAAGATAGAAGAATTGATATTCAACCTGCTGAAGACGAAGAAGGTTTATTTCATCGAATTTAATTTCGTTAATATTATTTTGCTTTTATATAAAAATAAAGTTCGCTTTCAGATCAAGATGATGGTTTATCACAGAAACACATTGCATATTCAAGATATTTACGTAATCATAGGCTTATTAATGAAATATTCTCAGATGCTGTTGTACCTGATGTAAGATCTGTAGTAACTACCGGTAGAATGCAGGTTGATTTTTAAATTATTATTTTTATTTAGTAATTTATTGCAAACATATTGTAGTTTTTGTTTTAACTAAATAAAGGTTCTTAAACGTCAAGTTCAATCATTAACTATGCATCAAAGAAAATTAGAAACTGAGCTTCAACAAATAGAAGAAAAATTTGAAGCCAAAAAGAGAAGATTTCAAGAAATGAGTGATGCTTTTCAAGAAGAATTAAAAAAGGTATTTTTGCGATAATTTCGTAAAATACGCTATAAACATATTATTTAAAATCAACATTTGTTGTAGCATTGTAAACCTGCTGTTGATGAAGAAGGTTTTAATCGTCTTGTTGAACGTCAAATGGAAATTTTAAGGAGAGGTGGAGTAACGCAACCAGTGACAGGATCTGGTCCGGTCCCTGCTCCTTCACCAACTGCCCCATCCACTACTATAACAGATCAACCACAACAGCCCACTGGTCCAACAGAAGAAGTAAGCGAATCTCTTGACCTAAAAGTGCTTTCTACCATTGTCGTTCTATTATTTATTGGCTACATACATATTGGCTCATTTAGATATTGTATTCGAATTTAACTTCGGAATTGTTGAAATTCTTTTATAATATGGATAGTGCAATCTCAGGATATATAAATTACCTTTGTATTAAAAAATATATGATCATGTTCACTTATGATATAAAACATGTATAATCAATGTCATTTTTGCTATATTTCCAGGTAAGTTATTTTAGAAACTACTAATTTAACTATTACAACTGAGATTATGCTATACGTACATAACTATATATATATATATATATATATATATATATATATATATATATATATATATATATATATGTTGTGTTTGTGTGTGAGAATGCGTGTGTGGGTGGAATATGTCTTGGAAAATATAGGAACAAAATTTAATCAAATGTATTCAATAGATAATATTTCAAAAAACAGTTTTTCTGTGGCAATGTAATTTCCCAATAATTCAACAATCAATAGTGTTGTAGTCATGTGTTTGTTCATGTATTGTGATCGTATATTTGTTTTGTGTTTCTATGCGTCTCGCACCCAAAGCAGATGCTAGTTCTTCACTATATTCAGGTAATGGAAAATGAAATTAGCTTTTTCTCTTCTCTACCCCATCCTTACGTTATATAGACGTTGTGATGGGATCAATATGTTTGTAAATGCAAATTGTAGAATTTTTCTTCTGAAAATTGGGAAATTTATTGAAATTCAGGCCATATTCGAATGATTTTATTAATATTTTTTATAAGGTTTATGTGTAGTAAATTATAAAAAATATAACTGTATTTAAAAATCATTGGTTTGTGTACTTCCTGTTTATCTATTATATTTTTTTACATTGTCTACTCTTGCCTTAACATATTGATCTTACAAGTTGTAAAATATATTTTTTCAAAAGAAACAATTTAGACTAATATATAAAATATATACCAAATTTCCATGTATGTTTTCAGATATTTTTTAAATTTAAAAATAAAATATGAGTATAAAAATTGTTGTCACAAGATATAAATTTACTAATGATTTTTTTATATTTTTTTTTTAACTTAGCCAATGGAACAAGATGGACAGCCAGTTAAAAAAGACTTGGAGGAAACTAACAGTTCTGTTGAAAATTCAGTTAATGGTACAATTGCAAAAGAAAATGAATCTGAAAAGGAAAAATCGCCTGTTAGAGAAGAGATTCCACCAACCGAAGTAGAAAATACTGAAAGTACTGTACTTAAAAATGAGGAAGTCATTGAAGAGAAAATTCCAACGCCTGAAGCAAAAACAAATACAGAGAATATTAGTAATAAGTCGAATGAAGAAGAAAATGAAGCTTCTCCCGAAGAAGAGAAAAAAGATGAAGATAAGACGGAAAAAAATGAAACTGAAAATACGAATATACCGGAGAGTGTAAAACCAACAAATTTCGAAGAAAAAATGGAAGAGGAATCTGTTGCTGCGCCACCTGTTGTTGTTAGTGTACCGCCTCCACCCATACACGATAGTGTGATACCAACACCACCTCATATACCATCGCCTGCGCCCCATTTAGCTCCTGGTATACAAGCACATCCCATGCAACCAATGCCTCATCATGGTTCGTCTTTTTCTTTATATTAAAATATATATTTGTATGTGCGTATGTGTATAGAGAAGTCTTCAGAAATTGCAACTTGAATGTCATAGGGAAATAATTTTTCAATTTCTTTTTGTTATATATGTCCTTAGTAATGCCTTTAATACTTTGTCAAAAGTGAGCACCATTTGTTTATCAATTTGTTTACAGTAAATATTTGAATTTATGATATTCAGCTCTTTTTATGAATTTTGTTTTACGTCTTCAATTTTAGTTTTGGGAAACGAAAGTCACAAGGACTCAATAATTAAATATTATTTCCCTACGACGTTTTAAATTACAATTTCCAGATACTTTTTTCACAATATACGTATATTTTTTTAAATATAGGAATGATGTTACCACCTGGTCCTGGACAACCTGTTAGACCTCACCCTCAAGGTAAGAACCGTAATTGTTTTGGATTAACTTTATCCATTATATATATTACTAAATATTTTTGTTTTAATTATATATAAATAGGAATGCCTGGCATGATGCCGCATGCTGGAGGAGTACCAACTCACTATCCTGGATATCCTCCAAGACATCCTTATTATCCCCAATATGGACCTCCACCTCCACATCATTATTCGCAGTATGGGCCACCACCCGGCCCATATCCACCTGGCCCATACCAATCCCCATATCCAGCACCACCTCCTCATGAACTTTATCCTCCACCTGAAGGACAACAACCACCATCTGCAAACCATCCTGGAATGAGTAAGTTAAAAAGTTTAATCATGCAATAATGTAAAATTGTTATTATTTATTTTATTTCTAGCTAATCATGCTGGTATGGGAATTCATGGTGGTCATCCTGGACCAATGCCTGGCCAAGGAGCACCACCTCCATTAGTTCCTCCACCACCTCATCTCCAACCTCCAACTGGAAGCGTAAATGAATCGTCTACAATGGGTAAATTTAAACTTATTGCTATACGGTCTTTAATATTATTGTATTATATTAATATTAATAATTAATTTATTTTTTAGAAGCACGAATGGATGCTGCTGCTCCACCAACAGATAAAAAGAAAGAGTGACGAAGGCGAAAATCTTAAACGAGTGTCAATTTGACGTCGTTTTATCTAAATAAATATTTTTGACAGACTAAAAAAATTAAAATATGTACATTTTTCAATTTAATAAATAAACTTCACTCTTCCACCTAATAACAACTGAAATGTGCATTATGTGAAGTGATAAAATATAAGTAAATAATAAATTAATTAAGAATTCATATAAAATGCATGTGTATCCATTGTTTAGTACATTGTATATTCTAATATTCATAATAGGGTTTAGAATTTTTTTTTTCTAAAATCATTTAGGGAATATTTTATTTAAAAACATTGTAACTCAAAATAATAATTATGAAAATTTAAAATCAGTTTTATAAATTTTTAATCACACGTAAATATTGAAAATACAACTAAATAAATGTCATATAATTGAACTTTGTGGAAAAACTATATTTTTATTAATGCATGTTTCCTTGTTTTCCATAATCAATTATTATCGGCTTTCCTTTAACTATTACTCCATTTTTTTCTTGTAAAGCCAGTGTAGCCGTATCCATACCTAATAACATTCATATACAAAAATAATTTAATTTGAATTGTTTTTAGAACAAATATACAGAAAATAATTATTGTTTTAATAATTAGGCTGCATTTGTACTTACTATCGAATGTAACGAAAGCTTGTCCTTTCATTTTGCCTTTCATCAATCGAATGTTTGTGTAATTTTGATAATTTTCAAATAAACTTTTTAAATCTTCTTCTTTAGTATTCTTTGAAAGATTTTTTATATATAATACCTATTAATTTAATTAATCAATTATACCGTTATAAACTTAAAAGTTTTATGATAATATTACAAGTTACCTTGGATGGAAGACCTACAGTATAGCTTTTAAATTTTGGTATCTGTTTAATATCAGATAAAACTAATTTTGTTCCTTCAAGTAGTTTCTCTTCAGTTTTATTAATAGGTATTTTCATATCAGTTAATTTATATCCTGTTGGATTTTTACTATCGCGTTCTACTCTTACAATTTTATTATCCTTTATGGTGTACAATGAATTTGGTGAACATCCTATTTTTCTTTTCGTGCCTACTTTATTAACTTCCACTTTATTACTTAATCCATTCGCACAAATATTTGTATCTTTAATATCCCATTTAGAAATAGTTGATTTTGTTAAATGAGTTTGTTGAATAGAATCTTGATTAATATCATTTACTTTAACAAAACCGCTAAGAGAATTGTGAGTAACTTTAGTAATAGTTTTTTCCAATTTTGGCTCAGGAATATGTAAAGGTGTATTTAGTTTTCTAATAACTCTTCTAATTATTTTTCTTTGTTTATTATCAGTAGGAAGTTTATCAACATTTATGTGGCCAAATAGATCATCTTTTAGTTTATTCAATTCTAATATTGGATGTATTAAAGGCTTCTTTGTTGCTTCAGTCAGAATTTGAGAACTAAAAAATAACACAAACTAAATTTTTATAAAACTAATTACTATTATATTAAAAGTAAGGTTCAGTTTAATAAAATCAAATAAATTAAAAAAAACCTTGTTGACGATTTTATTTTTTCGCTACCATTTATTTTTGTGTGTATTTCTTTTAGTAAATTGCATAATGCTGATTTTTCAAAATTCTTATTGTTAGTTTCTAAATATTTAACGCCTTTTTTGGAATCATTGTAAATTTTAATTTCATAGTCAGATAAACCATGAGATTTCAACAATTTATTTTGTTCGTCGTAATTGGTCAACTCGAAAACTTCTTGTAAAGTCATTAAGCCAGAAACAAGCGATGATATAGAAGTATCTTCAATTCCATTTTCAAATGGTAATGGATCAGCCCTTTAAATGTATAAAATTAACGTTAGTTATACACTAATATTTTATAAAATTTACAAAAATAAATATTAAAGAAAATAATACACTAAAATACGAACATTTTGAAAAATATATGAAAAAGTTAAAACTATTCTCAATTGTATCCATACATCACTAATTAGTTTGACAGTAGTCTAAAAATATTACATCGACCATATACTGAGATCCTAAAAAGTAATGGTTCTGAATTTAAGTTTTGTTTCAAAATTGTAAGTTCCATTTTTTTCACATAATATTTCATTTTTTTTTTCTTAAAGTATTGAATTGTTTAACATAATCGATTATTTGGGGGTAAAATTAATATTTTTTCAATATTATGTCATCGTTTTTATTTGATTACAATATTAACCCAAACTAATTAAAAATTAAGATTATATTTTTTATTTCAATTGTTATCTTTTTTCGTTTTGATAACTAAATTTAAGCAATATATAAATATTACAAAAAAACGATACATACACAAACATCTCATAAAAACATTTATTTAAAATTTGAATATTTAAAAAGTGTTTTGGTTTTTTTTACAAATTGAAATTGGACATATACATTACTTTATTGTCTTCTGTAATATAAATTTTACTATACATTTGAGGGAAATACTAAAATCTAATAGACAAAATAATGGTCATATTTAGTTGTATTATGTTAACGAAGCGTTTGTTATCCAGCATTGGTTGACAGTTGTCGGAAGTGATTTGGTGTTATGGCGCTCGTATCTTATGGAAGTGACAGTGGAAGCGACACCGATGATGACAATTCAAACCAACATGTTGATGTCTTGCTAAAACAAACAAGTGTATCGCCCGTCACTCATTCCGGTATAATAATTAATAAAACCTATTTCTCGAATTAATTCGAAATATATTACAATATTTTATTTGCCATTTATATAATGCTGTTACTGAAATAAATGCGAGTTAACTGTCATCGTTAATGTATGCTATAATCATGAAATAAAAATTATAAACATTTTTAACAAAAATATAACATGGTTATTTTTAGGATACGTTAATACAACTTATCTTTTATTCAGTTTTTTCACATTTAATAAATATTTTTACATTTACTTATTTACTATTTGTAAATCAGCATTTGTAGATAGCTATTATATACATGAATTTTTATAGAATTATTTCAAATTAGCAACACTTTTTTGTTGGATGATTCTAATATAAAAATATACTATTTACCAATTTATTGTGTACGCTAAATTCTTTTAAATTAATATTGTCTTGTTTTATTTTATCTGATGACATTTTTTTATTTATTTTGTCTTTTTGAATAAAAAAAATGAATTGTTTTTGTATTTATTTTAGAGTTAAATCATATCTCCTTCAACTATCTACCAGAACCAAAACAAAATAACTACTCTTGGTCTGTAAAAAACGAAGAAGATGATGAATTTCTAAAAAGAAAAGAAAAACCTACAGAAACACCTCCACCTCCTCCATCATCTTTACCAAAAAAACGAAGACAACCAACAAAAATACTTTTACCCTCATTAGCGTCTGTAAGTTTTTGCGTACATATATTGTACTTATTTTGAATTAAATTAATGGACATGACCGCTGTTCGTGGGCTAGAGCTCTTCTTAATTAAATATGTATATGTTTAAGTTAATAATTATGTTAAATTTACGTAATTACAAGAAATATTGGCCATTTGAAATTTCACGTTTTAAACTATTTAGTATAAGTATATTAGTAACTCAGTTATTAGTATGTTGCCATAATTACTATTAACTTAATATATATATATATATATATATATATATATATATATATATATATATATATATATATATATATATTCATTGTGTACTCTTAAGTGTTTTTTTAATATATTTTTAGTTTGAAGATGATGAAGATGAACCTCAGCCAAAATTTAAGAAATTTAAATTGGTAAATGTTTTTTTATTTTCATTTAAAATTATAATTAGTGGTTTGATAAAAATCCTCATTTATCAGATTATTAACTCTATAATCAACTTTTATATATTATTTATTTTTGAAATTTATATTATTTAGTGATATACATTTATGTGTTGTACACATTTTTTATTTATTTCAGAGAGGATCTGGATTATTAAACATGTTGCCAGAACCAAAATCAACAGAGACAATAAAAAAACCAGTGACAAATTTTGTTCCAAACATTTTAAATAAAGCTTCTTCTAAATTACCAATTCAATCTACCCAGACTCTAAAGCGAAAAGAATTATTAAATAATTCTAGTTCTTCAAAAACAAAAACCACAGGACTCGTTAACAGTTATGATTCTTCAGATGATAGCGAATCGTCAGATGACGATAAATCTTCCGGAGATTTCTTTTCGTTACATAAAAAAGATATAGAAATATTGCCAAAAGACCTGGATATAGAAGACAATAAAATTGTAGATAATGTTGAAGAAAATAATTTCACTAATATGAATTACGATGAAAAATACGCTACAACACATCAAACGGAATATAGTACTTCACAATATTTTGATTCTCAAGAAGTGAACGATTTTTCTGATGCAAATAATACTATTATGTCACAGGCCGAAATAGACGACGAGGCTGTAAACAATTTTATTTATATTTATTAAAACATTAAAATGAATATTTATATATTATACGCTTTTAATGTTTTCAGTTGAAAAAATTAAGCAGTAACAAAGAAAGACGTAGGGGGGATGCCGTTCAATTTATTGATATAAATCAGAGCGAAATGATGCCGGATACCAGAGAATGGTTAACGAAAGCGCTTACAGAAGATAACACAATAAGAATATCATCAGGTAAAAGAAGAGGAGATGAGCCAACAAGTCAACAAAGAAGAAAACATCAAATTACATATCTCGCTCATCAGGTAATTTATCAAAAAGCAATAAATATATATGCGGCAATCTTATTAATTATTAAAGATCTAAAGTATTACTTTTTTTACTTCATTTTTAGGCGAAAATAAACGAACAAAATCTTAAGAATCAATGGGCAAATAATAGGCTTACGAAGAAACAAACACAATCAAAATATGGCTTTTAATTTTATATGTATCTAATGTAAAAATAAAAAAAAACTCGATTGCGTGTTTATTTAATAATACATATTATAGGAATAGGACTAAAAAATATAATTTACAATTAATGAGGTCATATTTTTAGGTTGTAAAAAAATAGACGAATAAAACCACACTAATTGAGAAAAAGTAATAACTAAGTTTTATTTGGATCTTATTTCTAATTTATAATACAATTCGCTTATAGTCTTCTCGCTTTTCTCGGTCTAGGAGGATTCGTCGACACGGGCGTAGCGTCGGTAATCGAAATTATATTCATACCGCCTATTTGCAAACCTTTAATAGCGGACTGAAAATAAATATAGAAAAATATTCAATCGAATATTATGAAAGAAATATCATAAAAATAAACGAAACGCTTTACCATGCGTCCCGGTCCCAGACCCGCAACCCTAACTCTAACTGTTTGAATTCCCCTTTCGAGCGACAACTGAAATTAATAAACACTAAAGCTATTAAATTCGATTGAAAAAATCAATCAATTAATATATCAACCTTTTCGGTTTCCTCTTAAATTTTATAAAAGTAAAAAGAAAGACTAACTTTACTTAGAGATATGGCAGTGGTTTGCGCCGCAATATTTGTACCCTTTCTCGCAGTTCTGAAACCTTCTATACCGCACGATCGCACCAACAGAGCAAGTCCGCTGTGATTCGTCAAATTCATTTTCGTGTTGTTCTTCGAGGCCGTAATATTAATTATCGGTAACTGATTATAGGGAATTCCGTCGAAAAGTTTGGCGCCGGTGGTTTCGTCCGGAAACAGGGTCTCTCTGAATAAATTTTACAAGAGTAAACGAAACGATCGATCGCGTATTAAAATTTAAACGGTCGAAATCGTTAGAGCGCACAAAGAGAATCGTACTTTTTAATCTGCGAATCGACATCGTAGGAGAGCTCTCCGGACGTCCCCTCGTCTTTGGCCGGTAAGGATTTGTAAGTCCAATTGCGATCGAATCGGGTGTTCTGACGCTTGACGATCAAGTTTATTTCCGTTCGAACGGTTAGAACGGTATTTAACGAACGTCGAAAACTGGTTAACATTTTATAACCCGTACGAATTTTTCGACGGAGACTAGATCGGTTGACGGCTCTCAAAATTGGCCCAAAGCTTAGAAAATCCGATGCGATAAAAATATACGAAAGGTTAACGATCGGAACGCGTTTTAAATATTTATTTAAAAAGCGAGTTTTAATTAAATATTTATTTAAAAAAGATCGAAGTTTTTTTTCGCTTCGTTCGTTACTCGAGATCGGTCTAACTTTTCTTATCGTAAGACGTTCGCTCCGAGACGGAAATTTTTCGCGGTCTTTCAAACGTTTACGGAGAGACGCTTTTTCGGTCGTTTGTCGCGATTCGTAATATTCGAAAGCGATCGTAATTTTTAAACGTTTTAGAAAAACCGAAGCGATTAGCGTTTTTTGTTACGAGTCGCCCGTATTAGATTTTCGAGCTGGGCGTCGTCGCGGGCGTTTGGACCGCCGGGACGGTGGCGACAGCGGCGAACCGCGTCCGAGTCGCGAGTCGCGGACTCGCGGACGGGTCCATCTTGTGCGGGCGCGGGCGTGCGCCTTTTGCGCCTTTCGCGCCTCGTGCGCCTTTTCCGCCTTCTGCGCCGTTCGCGCGTTCCGCGGAGGTCATCGTGCGACGACGACGTAAAGGTGACGACGACGACGACGACGATCGCCGTCGACGACGGAAGGGGGAGAGCGACGGCGACGGCGACGGCGACGGTGACGGTGACTGTGTCTGTGACGACGACGGCGAAGGCGACGACGACGACGACCGGACTCCGTCGTCGCCCCGCGCTATGGGACGCTGCCGCCGCTGCCAGCGGAGCCGCTCGTCATCGTACGGCTCATGAACAAACGACGGTGAGACTTTTGACTTCCGCGCGCCCCGCCCCGCCTCCTCGTCTCGGCGCTTTCTTTCCGCTCGAAGGGCGACCGCGGCTCGGGGGCGAAGTCGCGTCTTCGACGGCGGCGCGGCCGTTTCCTCGCGATCCGTAATGGCGATCGGGCCGTTTCGTCGCGCCATAGTATTTTGGTGTCGTCTCGCTCCGCGTCGTCGGCGACGCTTGCGTGCGAGCGAGATGCGCGCGTTCGTCGAATCCGGATCGAAACCGGGGGGCGCGCGTCGCGTTCGCCGCCCGCCCGCGCGCCACCTGTTGGGCGCCGCCTT
Organism: Leptonema lineaticorne; assembly: GCA_024500535.1. Taxonomy (NCBI): domain Eukaryota; kingdom Metazoa; phylum Arthropoda; class Insecta; order Trichoptera; family Hydropsychidae; genus Leptonema; species Leptonema lineaticorne. Next base: position 5,835,585 of record JANIJI010000021.1, read on the forward strand.
CGCGCCCCCGACGCTCCCCGCGCCTCGGCCCCCCGCCCCTTTCTCCGAGGGGCGACCGTCGGGCCGCGTGACGTTTTCGCGTTTCCGCGTCTCGCCTTTCGCCTCGACGCCCCCGACTTTCGACGCGATTCCGTATTGCGACTCGAGACGTCGACCGAAGGAATCCGCTTCGCGAAAATGTGTCATTCGCGACGAACCTCTTCGATGCGGTAATTCCGTTTCGTTAAAATTATCGCGATTTAAATTTTTCGATTCGAATTTAGAATGTGTTCGCGCGACGGTCGCCGTTTTAGAGATCCGTTTCGATTCGACGATACGCTTATCCGAAATTTTTACTATACGGAATATGAAATATTAGAGTTTGAACTTTTTTTTAATTTCGAACGATATACGGCGCTCTGATTTTTACGTAAAACTCTGATATAGCGCGGACGTCAAATTCGTACGATATTGCTGTGGGACGCGCGACTTATTTTTTTGCCGTTCAAAAAATTAATAAAATACAAAATTTTCTTTTAAATAATAAATTCGTATATTTTATATATTATGTATATAAAAAAATCGCTGCGGCCGCGCGTTTGACGCGCCTTATGTGGCATATTTTGTATAATGTTTTACGATAACCAGAATCTATATCGTTTATAATGTTCCTATTTCAAAAAAACTGTCCGTATATACGTTTACATTTCTGTTAATAATTTTATATTTATTATGCGACTACATTTGACGGTTAAATTATACGTACGTGTGCGCGCACGATAATTTTCTATTTACGTAGAACCGATACCTTTTTATTATAATACGGTTTAAGAATCGACGACATATTTACGAACGCGCCGTTCGCTTTAGTCGACGCGTTATTTTTCTAGAATCTATAAAGAAACGATTGTTGTTTTTATTTCGCTATTATTTATTATCGCATATATATATATATATATATATATATATATATATATATATATATATATATATATATATATATATATATATATATATAATTTCAAATATTTTTATGTGCGTTGAAGATATAATTATATATTAATTAAAAATATGTGTAACTAAAATATTCGCCTCTCAGTCGTTCGTCCTAACATATTTATTAATTGTCCGTCTGCGGTTTATTTCCAATATATATTTTCCATCTCTTGTTTACATTTTCTTATGATTGATTGCTCTGACCTTTCGGGACAACAAATTCTTGAAATAATTAAATTTTACTCGTATGAAATGTTCTTTTACTATATTGAAATTTCTAAAATCCCGTGTTATATGTGATAATGTAGAAATATGTGATAATGTAGAAATTATAATGAATTTAACTTTTATTAGATTGCAAAAAGAATTTCGTCGAATTATTTATTTATATTATAATTAATATACGTAATGTTTGAAACGAATTTCGATTGATTTTTTTATCTTTATCGTGAATTATTTTAATAAATTTCATTTAGTACATTGATAATGTGTCAATAATTTTATAACGGTCGATCGTGAATTGATTTATGATCATTTTATTCAAAAAAAGAAAAACTCGCTCGAGTCGCAAATAAAAAAATATGTCTTTTGTTCGTGACTCCTGGATCATATTTTATAATTAAGAAAATCCTTTCGGAATCTGATCGGCTTATGGAATTGTATTAGTTGATTGTCTTTTTTATATGTGTATACATATATAATATATAAAAGATAGATGTTGATTCTTCTTTCTTTTCAGTAAAACCATACTTGTGTATTCTGAACGCATGCGCCTTTCGTAAAATCTAGTTTTGTGTTCGTGTTTAAAACCACGAGAGGTTCCAATCGACTTTTACCGGCCAATGCGGGTCTAGGTTATATCATATATATCCTCAGTAAGTACGAGACCTTGACCCGTTTTAATTAAACAATTGAGCTAATTACTCGACGTAATTAGACGTTCTTCCTGTCCATCCTGTGTAGTAAAGGATGTGTTGTATGTAAAATTGCGATCGATTAGATGGAAACCCCCTCTTTTTAATAGTATTTGTTGCCTTGTGTCAACACAATTTGAATGTCGAATCTGACATGTAGTAAGACCGTGACACCAAAAAACTATGTACGTCATTCCTTTTCACCGGTGAGAAAAAAGAATTGCGAATGTGAAAAGGATGAAAGTTTAGTGAGAACAGCAAAAGACGTTATATATTGTTCCCGGATAACACACTTTTGTTTGCTCGACAACCAACTTGTTGCTTTGAGTTTATACTTGAAAATTCGTGTTACATCGAAAATATAATTTTTACACTATACAGGTGAATTTACATTCACTTGCGAAGTATTCTTATTGCATTACTGCAATAATCTGAAATTGATAATAATTTTTTGATGAAGATGGTAATGTTTCGTGAAAGTTTATTAATAATGTTATCGAACCTTTAATTTCGATATTTTATCTCTCTCTCTTACACACACACACACACAAATATACGAATGCATTCGTTTATGTTAAAAAATTTTTGTCACATCAATTTATTTTTCTTTTATTTAAGAATTTACGTAATTTTATTTTATTTCTTTAAAATATAATGCAAATATTACGTTTTATTCCGCTTATTTTTCTTCAACTAATTAATATTAAATTTTTCCTTTTAAATTATAAAAAAAAATATTTTATTTTATATATTTTATTCGTTTGATTTTTTTCGATCGAAATAATCTCAATTTTCATCTTCAAATTTTATTCTCCACGCCATCTCCTCAAGAAGGTTGGCAATCCACACGGCTAAAGAAAGTTTAATTTTTCGTCAACTATGTAAATTTTTGGAGATAAATAGTGTAGTAGGAGCTCCGTTTCCTTTCTACACCGCAGATGATAATCCTTGGTGAAGCTGCTGCCCTCCACTGTCGAAGATTTATTTTTAGAGTTTTCATCATATTCGAATACACATTTTTTTATCTAATATAGAACTTCTCAATCTCGATTGTTAAATACGCGCTACGATGATAAAATGCATATTCTAAGTGGTAATTATTGTTGCACCTAAGTTTAAAATGAATTAAATCTAGTATTTTTTTGTCAATAAGTTTTACATTTTATTTTACTATTTATTATTTCACCAACATTGAGAATAATTATCATATTAATTTAAAAATTTCTTAACTAATTGTAACATTCTATATCTTAACTATACGTACAATATTTTTGCAGTATGTCGGATATTAAAATGTTTATGCATAACAAATTTGTACGCCTCCACATTCAAAATTTGTAATTCTATTATAATAGTATATATTAAGTAGTAATTTGCCAAATAAAAATTGGCTGAGTTATCGATTCACATATCGAAATTGTTAAAGTTTTATTTTAAAGACAAATACACATGTTATTGCTAATATGTCTAAAATGTTAGTTTGCATATTAATTAGAGTTTCATGATTATTTATGATGAAGGTAGAAATAGAGAACAATATTTTGGTTTTTTGCATAATTTCCGACTTCGGTTTGTATACATTTTTATGAATACTTATTTTTTTATCTATTTTTCTCTTTCTTTTCGATATGTTTATATCAAGTATAAGATTGGCTAGAAAAGCGTATGTCAGTCCTTATTGTAATTTTAACTTAATTTTTCTGTAATTTTCTTTACAGAAAAAAACTGATTCAATAGTTTGCATATACTCGCTAACACACACACACACACACACATATATATGTATATATATATTGATAATAATAGATTTTATTTTGATCATTTCTTCTATTACTTAACGTTATTTATTAATAAGAAAATATTGCTGAAATTGTAATATCCAACAAGAGAATTTTGTATTTGTATACTCATTAACAGATAAACGTTATTGTTTATCAGTATTTAAAATACGCACCTCTTATCATATACTTTCATTTGAAGAGACTTATTTTTCTCATTATTTTAATATTTTTTATGATGTAAAAATTAGAATTCTCAATTTAATGTATTTAAACTTTTTTATTCTTTTTATAATTTTATATAATTATAATTCGACTTTTAAGTTGTGACTCCATGTTTTTTTTTGCGAGTAAGTACTTTCATGTAGTCACCTAAATTCAAATATGCATTTGGTACGAATATTTAACGTATTTTTTTCATCTTGAATTGTTCAGTTAATTTACACGGAAACATGTTATTAACAACAAATTATGTAACTTACTTGAAATAAAAGGTAATACGTGCATATAATGTTGCATGTTACCTTTCCGTATAATATATAGATTAGTTTTACGGTTATCGAGAATTTAAGTTTTTTGTAATGATAATATGGATTTCGTTCCCATTTAAAGTACAAAATCCTAATTATGTATTTATTGATATAAACTTGAAAATTGCTTGGATATGAATAATGCATTCTCGGAAAGAGAAAATGTTGTGATAAATTTGTACTTTTGTTCATCAGTTACTTATTATAAATATGTGTATCCACGCATTTGCTTTTTTGAATGTGAGTTTGTACTTGAGTTTTGATTGGAGACTATATTTACTTTAAAAACACTAATATTTTTCAACTAAAATTTTAAGTACTTATATATTGCTAGTTTTGTTAATAGATCTTTTAGTTCAATTAATGATCGTATATTTTTCTTTCTTTTCTTTTTTTCATTTTATTTGAACAGCCGTTATATTCTTGACTTTACTTCGTAATTTCGAGTACAAATGGCATTTGAATTTATAAATTACAAATAAAATTGAAATCTTAAAGAAAGAATAAAAAAGTATGGATCTTTGATTGCTGGAGAAAGGATATATCTAGTAAGTTAAATATTTTATCAAGAGTTGCAAAGGTAGTAGAGTTAAAACCGTTGTTTACATATATGTAAAAGTATATGTTTGTCAAGGTGAAAGTGTTACGTTGGCCATTTTATATAATTTTTTGGTACATTCCGGTCTGTACATAGAGAGAGGTTTTTATGTATTATACATTCATCATGGTGGTGCACATACACACTAATATATATATATATATATATATATATATATATATATATATATATATATATATATATATATAATATCGAAGGTCATAATATTGTGAAATATGAAATTTTATTGTCACGGAATTGTCCATTCTTCTACCAAAATATACATAATATGGGTGTATAAATAGAATTAAGTAAATAATAAATAATCATAATATTTTTAAGTGAAATAATGATAAAGAAACAAATTATTTAACATAATTCTGTTAACGATAAGATTATCTATATTTAAAATCAGAAATTTTCTTTAAAAAACTTTCACTTTGTGGTTTATCATTTTACAAAACCCATTATAAGTTTCAATGAGTCATTAAGAAATATTTTGCTAGTCGAGCTTAGGGTTTTAGGTCGTCTATTATAAAAATACTATTAGTATTATTTCGGCAAGCGTCGTGAACGTTTGACGAAGTAGTTATTGAAGTCTTATTATTCCTATTATGGTTGTGAAATAGAATTTTGTTTTCGTCTGTGTTATTATTTGGCTTTATTAACTTTATCTTTATAAAAATGTATAATGTAAACCAATATTATAATCAGTATTATGAACCATACACATTACACAGGTAATTTTTATATATTTTGTTAATTTACGAATTAAATCAAATATTTATAGTTCCGTTTTTTTAGTGGGAATTAAATTTAATATGCGTTTATTTTTATAGATATTGATTTATATGTTTTTTATTTGATTCACGCTGAATTATTTAATTTATATTCTGATTAAGTGATAACGCTCAAATCGTTATCATTTATTTTTTTAACATTGTCTTACAGTGCAAAGCTGTTGTATTTGAATTTTATTGTTTGTTTTTTTTTTGCTTGAAATCTAGATATTTTTTACTTTTATATCTGTCGTCAATTTTTATATTGTACACTTCCAGTACATAAATAAGTGCGTTATTCTTATGTTTATATCTATCTGTATGGTGATATGACGTCTTAGTAATACTGAATGTAATTTTAGTATAATGTACACTGAATTGTGTTTGTAATGATCATTTTGAATGTTACTGTTTTATTCTTGAGATGTATTTTTTCTTATTATCAGAAATGACATTAGTTTTAGAAAGCGGAACAAAATCATCAATTAATTGACACTGATTCGCTTTTTTTTGTGTTCAAGTCGATATATATTGTATAAAAATATTCTGTACCCTTTATTAGTTATCTTTATTATTGAGTTTTGTTTTATCACATCTTAAAAATGAAGATCGTGCCATTTACCCGTCTTACCTGTCTTCATTTCATCTGTCGTCCCTCTTCATTATTTCCCCACCATTCTTCTCTTTCCAACGATTAGTGTGAATCACTTTCGTATCGTTCGTTTGATTGAAACTGTTAACGCGGAATTACGACTTGCAATTCTGCAGCCGCTCTATCGTTTCAACCGGTTCGATATTTGTTAAATGAAAGTGCGCGTGTATTGTAATAGCAATGCATCCGACATTTTTATTTTAAATTATCTAAAATTATATATTTATAACTTTTTCTTACATATTAAATGGAACAAAAATAATAATAATGTCGATTGATAAAAGTATATCTTTATTTAGTTATTAGCACTCGTTTTAATATTATCTTTATATTTGTGTTCACTCCTTTTCTTTTTGAAGATTTTTCTTTATGCATGTCAATGCGGAAGACAAAAACACAAACATTTTGTTCCAGCTTTCATCTACGGTTTCGTTTGTAACGTGAAGGTCGACTTTGCTCGACGAACGCGCCGCCATTGTTATTGTTGCACGCTATTTTAGATCTTATCCAATATATTTTTTCCGGAAAATTTTTCGACTTTTCCACGCACGCAGGTGTGTGATTGATAATTTTATTTATTATAAAAAAACACGCGTCGTGCATATTAAGATAGTATGTTTTTTTTTGTCATTTGTAGTATCGCTTTCCAGTATTTAAAGTAATAATCTAAAGCATGAATATTTTAATACTTGTTCACATTTACAGAAAACTATTTGAAAACAAAAAAAGTTAGTTTTGTTCATTTTTTTGTGGAATTCAATTAGTTTATCGTGGAATTCATCTCATTATTATCATATTGATAATTTGGCAATCGCTGCCTTTATTTGTTTAAAAGTATTTACTTTAAAATAATCTATTAATAGCTTCTGAGACATTTATAAACAAGTGGGAAATGCTTGTGTAGACTTTTTCATGTTCACGATGTGCTGTGAAATTATTTGTAAATTTGTATCAAGTGTGTTATTTTAATTCTTTCGTTTTTTTCTTATTATTTTAAAACAAATTGCAGTTTTTTAAATGCATCTTATATTGAAACAACTAATCTGTAGTTTTGTTTTACGAATAAAATTATTATTTCAGTAATTTCTTTGAGAGTGCAATATCATAATTCTGTTTATTTGAATTTTTGATACATCATATTTCCTTTAATAGTTGTGACATGTGTATTTTGTAACTATTTTAACAGTAAAAATATTAATATATAATAAAATATTTCTATAGTGAATTCTATATTTTTATATTTGTGTATTAGGAACGTTTTGTGAATTTGTACTTTTTTACTTACATAGGTATGTTTATATTAACGGATAGCGTGAGTCTTTTAACGTTTAGCATTTCAATAAACATATGAGAGCTCGCATTTTTCTTCAGAAATGAAACGTGCATACTTATTTATTTATATCTCTTAATCTAAATATGTTTTCAGAACGAAATCGCCAGGAAAATTGTCATTATATATATTTTGTTGAAATTAATAAAATTCATCAACAATTTTGTATTTTTTAAAAGAAACATTATTTATTTTTTTTATCAATAAGTTTTTTTAATAACAAATTTTGTTTTTTTATGGTATTTATATATAAATTGCAAATTTTTGATGTCGATTATTTTAATAGTTATAATAGTTCTGTACGATCGAGTCGATTTAAAAAATAAATTAAACAAATTGAGACAAAGAAAATTAACTCTATCATGAAAGTTTTGACTGGGTTTTAGATTTGGCTTATGTTCAAATGAAAAAGGGGTTCGAAGAACGCGTTGACAACTATCATTCTCGTAATGTTTATATATGCAGCTATTGTATTTATTTGTTTGATTACTTGCTTGTCCATTTATAATAAAAATATTCACACTGTAAATAAATATATATGTGCGAATGCGAGAAGCGTACATATGCGCGTAACGTGGTAATAATTATCGCTATAAAGTAGGAAGCAGATTCCATCGATGGTGCACTTTTGTCGTCTGACCCACTTGTCGCCCAGTTTTTTTTTAATGTTTGGGTCGACCTTGCCACGGCAGAAGCTCACACTTTCGGCACGTGTTCCCTCTCTTTATAACCGCCCTTGTCATTCTGTTGTGTCCTCACCCTTTCACTTTTTAATATGCTGCCATTAAAATGTCGAGAAAACGTATTGAAATGCAATAAATACATTTTTAAAATTATAATTATAATTTGATATTATTTGCACTTTTCGGTTTTTTAGCATACATGAAAATGTAATTTCGTAATCTTCAATATTTTAATATTGATTAACTATTACTGCTGATGATAATGCGAGAATTAAATTTAGAATACTATTAAAATATATTGATGATTATTTTTGAATTACAGATCATTAATTTTCGGTTTTCCTAATGGCATAAATTACTACTTTGAAAAAGGTATACTATATATTATTTTAAAGTGTGTTTCATTTCTCCATTTAAAACATCTTTATTTATTTTTCGTTTATTAGATTTTTTATTTAATGTCATTTTTTACATTTTCTGATATGTCCTGTTTTCGTTTTTGTTTTGTGTACAAATTTCATCTGAAAATTGTTCGTATTAATTATTGACTATATCTAATTATTTTTTATCTTTGTAATCTCAAATTTAACTAAATATATATATATTTCAAAATTAACAAAATTATTATATATAAACCCGCGATAGATTACAATATCTATACCAATTAAACGTACACATCTATGACATACATATACTATTGTATGCGCGCATGTATTTTTGTTACTGATTTATTTTTTTGTCGCTGACTGAAAAATGCAGAATTTGACATAAATATACATTAACCACGTGATTTTGAGTCGTAGGGTAAAATAATATTTCTTTAAACATATTACTGATTTTAGGATTAAATTTTAGAACGTTATTAATTTTATTTATTAAAATTATATTATATTATAACACATCGTGACTGTCAATTAAGTAATTAAAGGGAATAAAAGTTTTGTTTCATATTTATAAATCAAGAATATTTATATATTTTTTATTTAAATTGTAAAAGTTATATTAGTCAATTATGATACTCCTTGATATTTTTTCCTTATTAGTTAAATTATAATATATTTTATAAATGACGATTGTATGTGTATGTGTTTTAACGTAAAAAAAAACAATATTGGTTTCCTTATATGTAATGTGTATAGATAAAAATATACACAACTTGTTATTTATTTGATAGTCAATTCGAATTTAGTTTATATTTTCCTTTGTATTTATTTATATATAAATCAGATAAGGAATACTCTCATTTCTTCCATTTTTACTATACCAAGTTTGATCATCGTTTTGTTTTGTTTTTTTTTATATTCAATTTTTGTTATTTAATAATGGATATCAATATTAATTTTATTATGTTTTTTTATATTTATATATGTAAAACAACCCTGTTTATCTTGTTAATCATTGATTTACTAATTTTTATGTATTTAAACTTTGTCACATTGATTTTTTTTACTATTATTGTCAAGATTCATGTTAAACGTCAAGGTCTGTTTTTTGTTGTAAATGTTTACTTATTTAGAATTGATTAATTTGTGTATATGAAAGTGTCTACATTTGTGATATATATACATATATATATGTATATATATATATATATATATATATATATATATATATATATATATGCATATGTATACCATATGTGTATAAAAATGCTAGTTTAAAAAAGTAAATTGAAATAGTGATTTCTAATTGAAACGCGAGTTATTTTTTATGTAATTTAGCAAGGGTAGTGTGTGAGTTAATAGTATGTCAATTTTAGAATCGAGGATCTTATTGTATTTTTTGTGTTATTTTATAATTAAACTTTAAGCAGCAAATCGATTCCATATTTACGTGGAATTGATTATTGTGAATAGATTTTTTTTATCCATGTATTCTTCAACTACAGTTTATTAAAATACATTTTAATAAATGAATTATTTATTCATTTCAAAAAATTATGTAATTTCACATAACAATTTCATTTTTTTTAATAAATAAAAGAATTAAAGGTGTTCTCTAGAATAAAGTACATTTTAAGGGCTATCTTAGACTTTACAAAATAAATCAACAGCGTAATAGCCTTGTATTCATAGTGCTAATTTATATTTCATAGTCAAATTGTTAACTATCCAATCATCAAAAATATATATGTATTTTTTTAAGTGAAATCATTTTTTAAATAAATATTATTTGTCTTTATTTATTCAAAATTTTAGCTTTCGTTACGTATTACTGTGTTTTTTTGCATTAAAATGTAATTAATTACCGTATATATAGTATGAATTTTGAAATTTTATTAAAATTAGTAAAATGCATTATTAAATATAATGCTTGTAGGCATATTCATTTTCTAATATTTGTCTATTATTATTTTTATTTCTATATCTTTAAGATAAGATAAGAATATATTGAATACTTGAACAATGACTCGTTATCAATAAGCTTTTAATCTTAATTTGTTTTGTGTATTCTTTTTTACTCTATTTTTTTAAATAGTTATAACATTAATAATATAGTGTGTACTTGAAGGTTTGATTTAAGATTATGATTAAGATATTAGAATGAATGTTTTATATTTTTTTATACCTCTGTTTTCAATTAAAAAATATAAATAATGATATATTTTTCATTTTCATATTTTTTTAATCAATTAAAATTTCTTTTACAGTGTTGAGCGAGATAGTCTGCGCGAGAGGGAGCGGCAAGCCCGCGCGCAGATGTCCTCGCAAGGGAGCGAACTTCAGGAAGTCGTGCCCATGTTTAGGCCGCCGATAAGAGTGAGTTAAATTATTTAATTTATAATCAAGTATTTCAAAACAAAAATTATATATTGTTTTACAATTAATTTCGTAATTTTTAGGTAAGTCCGCAGGTCTCAGACCCTGTGACTCAGCAGATCCAAAGTAAACTTGGTGATTTTCAGTATGTTAAGCATTTATTGGATGATCCCAAGTCATCTATAGGTGTTTATGGAGAACCTGCTAGTCCAGCACCAGGTACATTATACACGATAGCAATCATATAAATATAATTTTATTCTTAATGATATATATTCAATTCTATCTCTAGGTGGACCGCCTCGAAGCGGCGAATTTAAGAAACCTCACTATATATCACAAAATGGACGTCCAATTCAACGAACGCACCATCATAATAAGGTTTATTATTATTATTATTTACAAGAATTTTTTAAACATTTTTTTTAGATAAAAATAATAAAATATAATGCTTTATTACAGTTCCCCGATGGGATGCCTTTGGGGATACACAACAGAGCGCCGCCCTCCAGACTGCATAATGGAAGAACTCCACCAGTTAGTATATTTTTATAAACTACTTTCGTCCACCTTTAATTGACAGTTCGTTAAAATGTTTTGTTTTAATTAATTAGCTCACATTAATAGGCATTTTGTATTCTAAGATATAATAATATTTAATTACAAATAATTTTATGTTAATTTGGTTATCTATTATGTTTTTCATATTTTTAAATCATTGTAAATTTGACGATTATCATCAAACTTTCCTTAATTCCTACATGTACTACTTAATTTAATTTTGTTTTTTAGAATCCTGTTGATATTGGAAATACAGAAGATGTAGAACATATTATTAGGGTAAATTGGATTTTTAATTTGTCCTTAAATGAAAAGTTTGAAAATTTTTGAACATTTTGTTTATGTTTTCAGGAAATGAAGCTATTGCCTGTTACACCTTTGACTGCAATTGCTGCAACACCTCGTAAAGAAATGGAACCAAAATTTAATTTTAATATCCCTCAAATTCACAAGGTAATTTTTGTTCTCTTCTAATGTATTTTTTTTTAAGTTAGTATATGGTTTGTAATATATTTAACGAATTCTTATTTTATTTTAGCCAATTGAAACAATCCCACAAAGCAATAATTTTGACGAGCCAAAGCAGATTCTTCAAAATAAAACACGTAAGTGTATTTGAATTCTAGAAAGTATAATATTTATGACTGAAAATAAGTAAACAAAGAGTTGCGCAATTTGTTTTTTGTACATTAATTTTCTTATTGTATGAAAACTTTCGTTTACTTTAATATATTATTTAATTCTTATAATAACGAAAAAAATGTCTTAATTTAAATAAATTTAGATGTGTTTTTATATAAAATCAACATATTTTAATTTGTAAATAATGTATTACGAATATTATTCCTTAAATTAAAAAAAAACGTATATATATATATATATATATATATATATATATATATATATATATATATATATATATAATTCAATTAGAAAATATTACTATGTAGAATAAATGATCATTGAAATTTCTAACATTTAGAAATACATTGTTACGTAGCAGTCTTTGATTTAAATATAAATGATTGGCGTGGAATAATCGTAATAAAAATAAACTTAATACCATGTACATTTATAATGTAAAATGTCATTACATTAAAAATGTTTTATTGTCATAAATTTAGATACGTTAACAGTATATATTTGTAATTGTGCCAGTGGATTATAAAGTAACATTGCATTGAACGAAAGAAATCGGTACATATATTATATTTATTTATACACGCAACGCAATAGTAATTCTGTGTGAATGTGTGCGTGTGCATATACGCGTGCGCACATTGGTAAGCGTTTCGTATTTGATGCGTGTTTGTGCATATACTTAGAAGTAAGAAGGGAAGATAGTGGGGGGCGAAGGGTTGAACGTTTGAGGGTCAGTACTGTTTATATGGCGCATGCGCCCTTTGGTTAAGTTGTGTGCGCACGTGTATATATTTTATATATGATTGTGTTTGTGCGCTAGTCGCGTACGTTACTGACGTCACGTGCGCATTACGTCACTCCAACGACCGCTCCCGACAAACTGTTGCTCGCACGTGCAAATAATAGCGTTTATCATAAATGCAACTCTACGTTTTGTTCTTTTAGAATAGTTATCGATTCATCTACGCACATAACTATGGATCACGTGTCATTTTCATTGGTAGCAATACGAAGCAACAAAAATACAATGCTCTTTTTTTATTCGGTAATCAACGATATGTCTTTTCCTTATTCTTCATTTACCGGGTCAACGCGTACTGTGTCGTGTGGCTCGAATACGTACAGTATGGAACTTCTTATTTAGTTCTTTATTTAGATTGATTAATCATAATAAAACGTAGGATTTTTATGCAACGATATAAATATCATATAGATACAATACAATTTACATTGCATTGCATATAATTTGTGACGTCACTATAAACCAAAAAGCGCAATGCATAGCGAGCGAATTAATACGCTTGTTTTTATCATGGTAGAGAATCAATAAAGCTAATTGAAAGATTTGTCACTCAACTGTTTCTTATTATGTTACAAAAAATAGTTTTAAATATTTTAATAATAGTATTATTATTTGTAAGGTTTGAATCGCAAATTTAGTTTTAAAAACATTAAAAATATTAATCTAAAATTAGCATATTAATTCTATAAATAATTTTCTCTACGGTTTTGTCGTTTTAATAAAGCGATATGTTTATACGACCACTAAATTTGTATTATGGGTCTACACAGGAAGAAGATATACGTTAAAAAACGGAATAGCTGATTTTAAGCGCCATTTTAAATGTGCACACACATACGTATATACACAATGCTTATATATATATATATATATATTTGTATTGATGCGTATATGTGATATGTTACGCACGTTTGAGAATGGCAGATGCACGTCTTTTTTGAAGGCAGTGTGCGCGCGACCGTTGTTATTGTTGGTTATATTATTAGTTCGGTCTTTTTCTGCATTCAAATATCCGAAAAACTGTAACTCTAATTCGTCGGTCTTTCGGTCGCGTCATCATGATATTGCTGTTGAATCGCGAAGGTGAATAAAAACAATAATAATATTAATAGTAATAATAATAACGCGCAATAATCGATTGTGCATTTTGAGAACGGCCGATTTTCGCTTTGTTTACTACGCCGCTTGACAAAAGCCAATCGGCTTTCTTTTGCTTCGTAAACAATCTTCCGCTTGTAGTCGACGTGTATTATATCAGTGATTCTCAGTCTGTTATTATTATATTAATCGGTCGCATCGCCCAACTCCACAATAGAAAAAAAAAACTATTCGATAATCGTTTTTTAATATTATCTTATGATGAAAACTAAACTACATATAAAGAAAAATATTTTGTGCATTTTAGCCTATGTACATTTCGATTCATTTATTTTGTGCACTTATTGATTTTTTGGTTTGAATATTTTCAATTTGTGTTAGGGTCGGCAATGCAATGATGTAAGGGTGCACACTATAGAGCGTGTGCTTTGTGTGTATACATAATAAAAGAGGGGGATTTTCACGTACGCATAATTTCTCTCCCTATTTGTGATTATTAAAACGTATAAAATAGTGCTAGTTGTAAATCGTCTGTATCGAAAATGAACCCTCGACGTTTAAGACGTTACGGTTGAGCGACAGGTTCTTGACCCACAGACGCTCTTCGCTTGTTTGAATATCACTGCAATACTACAGGCAGATGGCCACCTTGACAGGTGGTCCACGATACTTACCTTTACCTTTGTTCCTGCTAATAAAACAAAACACTACTGGCCACCAAATAACATATTTTTTATTGTTTATAGTATTTTTTAATATATAAATTAAAATGTTTTCTCAATTTAAATTTTATATTATTATTTTTTAGACGTTAGCTTCAGTCCTAACGTTGGTAACAAAAATTTATATCCCAAATTAATATTAAAATATAAAATGAGAAATTTTACCAAATTCGCAAAATATAATTTTTATTCTTTTAATATCTTCATACGTGATCTGAAATAATTCCACTTTATTTTCGTGGAATATTTATGTAAAATTGCATGAAAAACTGTTATTTTTATTATTTATAAAATTTTATAATAATTCGCGGTATGTTTTCATTAAAATTTTTATTTCTATCGAGTACATTGTTCGATACACAAATAAATACGTGTAATAATGTAACACATAGTATGTGAAATGTAAATGACTTTAATCCATCTGTTCCTAAACTTGTCAATCAACCATACCCAATTCAGATGTCTTGCACATGTTTTCAAATATTTTATTATCTTTTTTACTGAAAAAGAATAAAATTGATTATATTTTGTTTATAATATGAATATTTGTTTATCTATATAAATATGTTTTTAAAAATATAGTACTGTGCAATGTTGTGGCAGTATTTGATAACGAGTTTTTATAGATAGTATAAATAGTAATGCCTTATCAAAGTTTATTAAACTCCATATAAATTTATAATACATAATTTTGTGTATTCGTAAGAAGTGTAATACATTTTTGAACATTTTATCAAAATTTGTCACACACACACACGCGCGCGTGCATATAATAATACATAAAATATTTAATACTTTCGTTCAATATTCAATATTTTTAAAACATTGTATAAATTTTGTGTGCTGATCACAGATTTATTAAATCTAATTAAATTTAGATGAATCAGTCAAGATTTATAAAACTTTATATATTACGTAAATTTTATTTTAAAATTTATAAGTAAAAACTATATTTTAGTTTTTTTCAACAGTAAAAATTAGGATTATTTTTCCTAATGCGTGTTCGTGTTGTTTATTTTATACCATGCAAGATCAATAATTGCATTATATTATAGTATTTCTTTAAACGTTGACTGCTTTATGATATATCAATTATTATTGCTTTTACAAAATTAATTAGAGTAATACACAAATTAATTTGATGTTGCTTATTCTTATTTTCTTTTTGTTTCAGATTTTGACAGGCATAGCAATCCAAGGTCATCAGCGTAAGTACCGTTTTTTATTATTTTTTTATTTATTTATTTTGCATTTTATTTTTATTGCTTTGTTTTTACTTTATTAGGGAGCTTGAAAAGGATTTACGTTTAACCGATAGTGAAGATGAAAGCAGAAAAAGAATGCATAGGTAGTTGATCATTTGTGGTATAATTACAAAAATGAAAATTGTTTTTGAATAACAATAATAATTATTATTTCCTTTTTTTATAGCTCTTCGATGACATCTCCAGGTGAAGCGAGTTCTTCTGATAGTGAATCAAGTGATTCTGATTCTGATTCCTCCAGTGATGATTCCAAACCGAATGGTAGTAATATTTTTTTATTTCTTTATATGAAATTATATAATATATTTTATTGATTATTTCTAATTCTACAGAAGCTGATAATGTTATCTCATCCCCAATCCATGAGAATGAAGAAACTCCAGAAGTCGTAGAAGGTCCAGGTGAAATTGCCACAATTCCTCCACGCGCCTCCTGGGGCCTTGTAAATTTTGCTCCTCAACCTATTGGTACTTCAACAAATGCCCAATTATCAAGCCCTAGAAGTAACAATAGTCATTCAAGTCCTACTAGGAATAATAAACACAGCCCTAGAAGTACAAGATCTAGCCCCAATAGAAGCATTAAAAATAGTCCAAGAATAAGCAATCGTTTAAGTCCAAGAGTAAACAGATCTAGTCCTAAATATGGCAAAAGTCCAAGGAATAATAGAATGGCAGATAATAAAATGAATAATATTTCATCGACTGCTCCAGGTTCTAATACAAGTATGTCTAGCAATACAAGTGGAAATGTTGTTGAAAGTGAGAGTTGTTCAGATTCTACTAAAGAAGTGGAAAGTGTTTTAGCTGAAACTAAAGGTAAAAAAGTGCTTCTGTCCGATTTAACAAGTTCTGAAGACTGTTCAGATAATGAAAATAGGCAATCTATGCGCAATACAATATCTGAAAGGAATAATATGACAAGAGTTGTTGGGAGAAATGTTTCACGCAGATCACCTAGAACTCCAGCTAGACCCCGTCCTCCTTCATCACCTAGTGCTTCTGAAGATGAAGTGCCTAGACCGCCTCGTCCTGATCCTGAAAAACGAAAAGGAAGAGGTCGACCTCGTAAATTTCCAACTGAAGAAGATGCTGTTAAAAGAAGGCGTGGTCGACCACCGAAACCAAAATTAACTCCTGCCCCTGCTATACGACCAACTTCGTCTAGCGATGACGAAAATTCACGTTCTAGTCCTCCTGTTCCAATGCATGGTAATGTCAGTGATAGTGATGCAGATTGTTCAACAGTTGCTACTGATAAGAAGAAAAAAGATACATTGCGAAAACTATTTTGTCCTGTTGGAGGTGCTAAAGGTGGTGGAAAAGGTGGTGCAAAGGGAGGAAAGGGGAAAGGTCAAGTAATGATTATTGATGTTCAGCACGATAAAGATGATGATGTTTTACAAAGGAGAATAAAAGAATATGAAAATCACAGAAGGCTGAGAGATGAAGAATCGCAACGACGAATAAAAGACGAAGAGATTTTATTTAGAAAAATGAAAGAAGAGGAAGCGTTACAAAGAAAACGAGATGATGAGCATAGAAAACAACGCGAAGAAGAAAATATCAAGAGATTAAAAGAGGAAAAAATGAAAGAAGACGCCATTTTTCAACGACGACAGAAAGAAGAAGAACTTTCTCAGCGTCGATTAAAGGAAGAGGATCTTTTGAGGAAGAAAAATCAAGAAGAAGAAAAGCGTAGAGAGGAAGAAAGAAGAAGAGAGGAGGAAGAAAGGAAAAAAGCCAAAGAAGAAGAACTTCAGAAACGTCGTAAAGAGGAAGAATTGCATGAAGAATCTATGCAAAGACGATATGAAGAAGAACGTCAAAGGCGATTACTAAATGAGGAACCACTGCCAAGGAAACTTAAAGATGAAGATCTAATAATACACAGACGTTTCAAAGACGATGGAATGTCAAGAAAAAATAGAGAAAGTGAATTATCTCCTAGGAGAATGAAAGATGAAGATTTGTTACAAAAACGAATACGGGAAGATGAGGCAAATCAAAGGCGTCAGAAATTAGATGGAATCAGTGTCGAAGTAATAGGAAGTAGAAATATTGTAGATCCTCCACGAATGATGGTACATGTAGATTTATGGAGATTAAGTTCTGAGTGTATTGATCGAGTTACGAGACTTTCTCAGCCACGTAAAAGACCACCTCCTCATCCGCCTGCTCCTCCTGACAAGCGTTTAAAATTAAACAGACAAGTATGTCTAATTTTTTTCTTCTCACAAACAAGCGAATTTATTTAATTGATTCTAACTAGTTCTTAATTTTCCTTTAAAACAGTTTTTATTATTAAATATACACATGATAGTTATTGTGAATTTTCGATATTTGTGAACATGTTATGTTATATTTTTCTAACATTAACTATTGATATATATATATATATATATATATATATATATATCTTAGTGTTTTAATGGAATTTCGCTTGACTGTTTTTATAATATATAAATAGAAAAAAATCCATAGTATATTAATATACTTCTTTTATATTATAGAACACCGAGATAACTCCAACAAATCACGAACGAGTAGAAGGCGGTGATATGTCAAGACGATGTGCGACTCAGCTTTTAGTTTATTATTCTTATTTAGAAAAAAATTACCAGGATTGTTCATCTGATGAAGAGAGGTATTTTTATAAAATATACAATATAAAATCGATTGCTTTCAATTCCTATCATTTAAAAAAAATATTTTTACAGTAGGGACCATAAATATTATTTATCAGAGGCAACACGTTTACGAGCACTTGCAGAAAAGGAAACTGATCAGCTAGGTAGAATAATACTGTATCAAGAAAGTGTATTATGTTTTGTGCTTACCGGTCGGGTTCTTGAATTAGAATTAGATACTAAAAAAGCTTTTACAATGTATCGTGAAACGTTGGAATATGTTAAGTCTATTAATTCTTTACCTGCCCGTTGTAGAGCTTCACCATATTCTTCAACTTTCAGCAAACTTGATATATTAAGGTATTTCAAAGTAACATCTACATTTTGAACAAATTATTATTAGTTAGTTTATAAATTAATTTCTTTAATTTTAGTTATCGTTGTCAAGCTTTACTTTGTCTCCGAATGTTCAAAATGTACAAAAGAGAAGTAAAAGAGTACAATAAAATTCTACAAGATTATCATCCAAAGGTATGTTTATTTTTATAAATTATTCTAGCATATATTTTTTTTTAATTGTTTGACATTTCTGTAATTTTTGTTTTTAGACACTTAATTTTAATTCTATTGTTCCAGCAATCTATGTGTTTAGAGGCTGTTGGCACTGTATCTCCTCTCTCACCAACTCCTAGTCCTGCTGGTTCTATTGGATCTGTTGGTTCTGCAGGATCAAGTAGCAGTGGCTATGGATCTAGTTCCTCAGGAGCACCAGCAGCAACACCTCAACATACACCGGGATCAACACCAGCAGCTCCTGCCATCGCAACTGTAACGATGCCAGTAGCAGTCCACACTGCTTCATTTCTTCTAGTTAAATATTATACTTTTCTCAATATGGGTCATGATCTTTGGGACCAGGCAGATGCTCTGATAAGGGATAATCATTGTACAGGTATATAATAGAAAGATTATATTATGCAATTTTATCACTAAGAAAGGATTTTGTTTTATAATAGTAAGAAAAAATGTTTTATTTTAGAGCTATTTGTCAGTGTGGATAGAGTTTGTGGTCCACTAACAATGCATTCATCATTTCATCATCTTGTAAAGTATGTACGATATGCCTTGTCAATACTTAAAACACAAAGCAGGCATAGTACGTGAGAGTGGTTGCCGGCGCTTGCCATGCGGTGAGTGCATACTTCAGCGGGGATGCATTGTTGAAACGTTTCTACGTTTGTTAACAACTTATTCTGTGATGATTTTAAAGTTGAAAACATTACTACATGTGACGTTCCAAAATGTGTGACTTAAAAATGTCTTGTTATATAACGGTTTTGTTATATAGTGACTATATCTTAAGTTATTTGTAATTGCAATAATGTTATTAATTATTTGTTTTCATTCTTTGTTTATATTATGTATAGATTTGTAAACTTATTTCTTTAATAAGTGAACGAGTGTTTCTATTTTGGTTTATGTTTTGAATTAAGTAATTTGTTATGAATTTAGGGCATTCGATATTTAAATATGGAAGTGTTTAGAAAAAGCCATGAAACTATCATATCTTAAAATATACATAATCTAAAGTTGTGAATTTACTGTTTCCTCGATTACAAATGAATTTTAATGTCAGCATGATATATTTATATATATATATATATATATATATATATATATTTGTTATTTTTTATGTAAACAAATTGTTTCAAATAATGTTAAATATTTGAGACAGATCTGAGTTCATTTTTCATATTGTTTTTTTATTTTGGTTTTTCACTTATATATATATATATATATATATATATATATATATATATATATATATATATATATATATAATATATATATATATATATTAAAATTTATGTTTTGTATGAAATTTTTATGTTTTGGGTTAGTTAAAAAAGTTATAACTTTTGTCAAGCTAAATTTCATTACATGCATGGTTCTTATTTTTTTTTAATGTTGGAATGTTATTTGTAAAATAAATCTGCATTGTTTGAATGTGAAATTGGTCATATAGAAAGTTTTATATGATTATAAGTGTGATATGTTATTTATTTTAATTTTAATATATCAAACGTGTTATTAACACAGTTGAATAATAGAGCATATATTGTTATTTTTATCTGTTGATTTTTTAATCGTTTAACTTAATATCAGCGATATAGTGTCTCTTATGCTCACATAATGCGTATTTCATTTAATGCAATAATCTAATAATTAATATATAAATATCTTTTTCAATATATTTATAAACAAAACAAAGTAAACGTTATATTGCACAAAAATATATTATCTTCAATAAAATGTTTTTATTGTTGCCAAAAATTCATATTTTTTCTAAAGAGATTTTTTTAACATACATGATGCAATTTAACATATTAGTTCATATTTTTTTTTATAACGTTCATTTGATCTTGAAATTAAACAGTCAACAATTAATTTCACTCAATCTTAAGGAAAATTTAATTTTATATGATCATATTTATTAGAATACAATTCAAGATTTTGAACATATTTGTATTGATGAATGTATTATGCATTCTCTTAAATAGAAGTACAAATATATCTGCATTTGTTTTTTTTTCTATGATTTCATTTATTACAAGACGAGAAATGTCATATAATAATTGCTCAATTTTTTTTTTATCAAAACACTATCTATGTTATTAATATATTTTTGTTTATCTTTTATGAAATAAAAAATGTTCTACATGATGATAGTATCACATAAAAAATTTGCATGTCAATTTTTATGATTTTGTGTGTTAGGAAATATGATCGATAATATTATGAAATTTTCTTTAATGTATTAAATTTTGTTATCAATAAACTCAATTTTACTATTCTTTCATATTATAATTAAAAGATTGAGCATTTTTATCTTACAATTGTTAACTTTTATAATAAATATTTTTTTCATTTCTAATTTCTTATTTTTTTTTTATTAACTTTATATGTGCAATGTTGTTGTGCATTTGGGATTATGTGTCTGTGTGTGTTTTATTTATGCATTAACATTGAAAATTTGAAATAAATTGATCTTTCATAGTTATCTGTAAAAATAATAATTTTATTGAAGATTTATATTATTTAGTTCGTTAAAAATTAATTCTAACTAATTATTTGTTATTAAAGTTTTTAACAATATTTTCTATGAAAGATGTTAACGTGGAAATTGAAAATGTAAAATTAAAGTATCTGCAAACTGCAACATGAATTATATTTTTATATAATAATAATCGCCAAATAATATATGTGTATTCTGATTAGCTTATAGTGCCTTTTATGGAGAGAATGATTTTTCTTTTATCATCTAACAATAAAGCAATGAAGCAATTTAAGGGGTAAATTTATGTATTCAGGATAAATATATTTGTATGTTATGATAAAAGAGATAAGTGATGAACTTTAAAACTTGTATATTTTGATTTTATATAATCAGCTAATTTGTCTGAAATAAAGAAATATATAAAGTGCTATTAAATCCATGTCTTGTCGATTATATTGAAAATACATTTCTATGCTATATTTATTATCGTTATATGGAATAAAAAATATTGGTTTGGTCACAATTACATAACAATTTTCTTTTTTTAATACAAAATAGTTAATGACAATCATTGCATTTTATTATTAGTTAATTTACTTCATTTACAATTTGGTTTATTCTAAGATGATTTTTCATTTCTCTAATATAATGTTACTAAATTGTACACAGAAAGACACATAGATCACATGCACATGATGGTTAAGTTTAATGGAGATACGAATATTTATTAATAAAATGCAGAGTTGCCTTTCTCATTTTTAGGTATTATACAGATAATCTCAAGCATAGCCATATTTTGTGGCAGATGCTACCTTTTAGCAAAAAAAAGATTATATTATATATAAATATTGTCTGTACATTCTTAAATTAACAATATTATTAATGTGTTAGATAAATTATTAATTTTGGTTTTTATAGATCATAATATTTGTATATATAGATATATATACATATATATTTAAAATATACTTATATATTAATATATAAAAATAGGTAGATATATTTTTGTAAATATTGTTAGCAATATCTCTTAAGGCAAATATTTGTAATTTGGGAACTGGTTCTTAGATATTTAGAAAACATTTACTAAAAAAAGAAATTATACAAGAATTGTCATATAATGAGGAGTAAATTTTAAAGTATATATATATATATATATATATATATATATATATATATATATATATATATATGTATATGTATTATATATATATATATATATATATGTATATGTATTATATATATATATATATATATATATGTATATATATATATATATATATATATATATATATATATATATATATATATATATATATATATATATACAGAAACCTTAGCCATAAAGATATTAATACAAATAATTGTGTGTATTTTACGAAGTAGAAACGCTTTTCACATATACATACAATATTTAGCAATTTGTAAGTCAATATTTAATGTTGATAAATCTCGAAATTTTATAGTTGAATTTTACTGTGAGTATGCGTTATATCATTAATATTCAATTCAGGTATACCAATTTTTTTTATTGAAAATGTCTGCCAGTATTAAATATTTTAAAACTATTTTAAAGGTGATTAGAAACTTTTTTTTTAAATATAATTATGCTATAAGTGTGCTTTTCTTACATGCAAAATAAATTCGTTTCATTATGTTCACATTTAATGGCTAAAAAAATATTGTTTTCTGTATGCTATTTTTTTTCAGTGCGTTTAAATTTTTTTTTGTGCTATGATCATGCCATATTATATTCACAGCGTATAAACTGTATATAATTCTAATTTATTATTAGGGAGAATGAGGAAAGCACGCTTTGAGTAATTTAGTATTATATTTACATTTTAGGAAACAGCAAAGCTTGCATTTATGTGTTTGTAAAGAAAAAATATAGAAAAATTTTGATTTCTTTTAAAATTTGTATTAAGAAGGCATATCATTTCTGATATATAAGTGAAATTAAATGAATATATGTATTTTATCTTTATCTCAATATTTGTTGAGTGTTGCAGCAAATAAGTAAATGCAATAATTTCAATAATCTAAAATAAATAATACTTTGTGAGTTTCCAAAAATAAAGTGTTGTCGATGTGAATATATATATATATATATATATATATATATATATATATATATATATATATATATATATTCATTTTTGTGAAAAGAAGTAATTGCAGGCAGAACGAAGCAGATCGTGGGAATGAAACTTAATTCTTATTTAGTGCCTGAATATATGTATTCTACACGTTTCACTTCTAAATAGGATGTTTATAAATATTAATATTTTTCATATCAATGTAAAACAAGGATATTTGGCCTTCACTTAAAATTACGAAGTATTGTCTTGCAAATGTGTATTATACATTATTTTTCCTCATTTTCAATTTTATTTTTATTGTTTAAAAAATATTTCGTTTTGATTTTTAAGTAAACAAATCGCATTGAAGACTTAATCGGTTCCTAAAACACTAGAATATTGCTTGCCAGCACTATCAAAAAATATATTCTGTTTGATTTTTGGCAGTACTTTTATACGCAATTTTATTACGAATTTTTGTATTACTTTTCTTCAATGATATATATATATATATATATATATATATATATATATATATATATATATATATATATATATATATATATATATATATATATATATATATATAGTTGAGGTACTGCATGATCGCTGCTTTACGCAATTCAATTAGTGGCAATAGAATTATAGTGTCTTATATGTACATAGTTGGAAATTTTTCAGCACTTCCGATATGAACACCAAACTAAAACCTGCCCTGTATTCTCCCATTTGACAATGGAAATAGCTTTAAAAATCTGTATACATTAATTTGCGTATATTCTTTACGCATTTTATACACGATGCCAAACTGTACAGCGCTAAATATCCAGGTTTTTTATTATTATTAATAATAAATATTATTTTTCACCACCATTTGTACGAAAACCATTGGAAACGAAATCAATAATTAGACTCGGTATTTCTATAATGTATATGTTTAGTTTTCTATGATTATTTTTGAAGCATGTTGTTTATTATGCATGCTATTTAATAATATTTTGATTAGGGATTTGTATTTATTGTTTTACTACATCGACTTATTGAATATGATTTAATTAGAACATTATGTACACATATGCATATATAATAGTGTGCAGTGTATATTATATATTTTTTTATATATATTACAGGCACACTAGTTGTGTACGCTTTTTGTACCTTCATTAATAATTTTTGTGTTTAAAACTAATTTATTTTTTTTCATTATATGTATATTTGTTCTCAAAAAAAAAAAATATTTATCATCTTTTATGTTTTTTTGTATGTTGTTAAGAATTTTATTTTGTCGAAGATGTTTTGTTATTTTTTATTATGATATTAATTTTGTCATGCATATATAATCTCATTGTAAAATGCATTTGTTACCCTTTTCGTAGCAAATTTTTGGCATCGTTCAGATGAATTCCATTAATATATCCGACAGTGGTTTTATTTTTATTTATTTTGTATTTCTAAGTTATGAATTTGTGAATGTGTATATGCAGTTTTTGCCATTCAAAAATGTTTTCGATTGTTGCCAATGACATTAAGAGTAATTGTTAAAAGTTTAAATTTACATAAAGGTACACCTGAAGGTTATAAATATATTTTTACAAATACGAAAAGAAAATACACAAATAATAATAATTCTTTATTTTTAAGAGAATTTATCCACTCTATGGATAGGATAATTACCAAACTTTTTTTGTATATTATATAATTATAGAATTTATTACTGAAGTTTTGTGGTTTCATTTTTCTACATATTTTCTTTATTTTTATTTGACTTTTTTAATTATATATATATATATATATATATATATATATATATATATATATATATATATATATATATATATAATGCTAGCTCCGCTGCCATCGCCGCTAAGGTCACACTTAAATGCTGCGAATTTGCACATAAAATGGTCTATTATTTAAATATAAAACGTTTAGTAAATATATGATTCCATTTAATAGTCTAGAGATGGGAGAATTACCAACATTTTATTAAAAATAACATGTTACTTGAAAATTAATATAGGCTACTTAATGAAAACTTCTAATTTGTGCAGAATTTTACGTATTATTTTTCAATGATCCAAAATGTTATTAAGAAATTAATCTGAAAGAGGAATACATCGATCAAAAGATTTTATGACAATAGATCGTATATTAATTCGGCTAAATTAGAAAAAAAATAACGTCTGTATAAAAAGGTAAAAATATTCTAATGAATATTTTATGAAAAATAAGTGATTTGCTCAGATAACAAAAAAAAAATGGAGAATACAATATAATGAGTAGTTATTAAAAAGAAAATAATGTTAGGTAATGTGGGAGCTTTATGTATAAGGCAAAAAAATTGATTCTCTGACTAAGAACATTTTAGACTTATGATTGATTAATATTCAATAATAAAAAAGATTTTCGTACTTTAATGTCAAGAAACTATTAAATAAATGTACAAAAGGATTTTAAATTTCAAAGTAAGTATTTTTCATAGTTTCAAAAATAATTGAAAGTTAAATATGTTTGATCGCGTCTTAACTTTTATTAGCATATGTAGTGTTGAAAATAGACTGAAAAAAACAATATTTTTTTTAATAAAATTACAATGATTTATTTCAAGTTCATTTGAATTTATACATGGATATATCTAATAAATTTTCATTAAAATATCCAAATAACTAAATTTTTAATTGCATAATAACTACAATTGGTAAACTTTTATATATCACGTTTATTTAAAAATATATTTTGTAAATATAAATATATAACAAGACATAAAAATCATTTTACTGGAGACTCTTTATTGTAAATCGTTTTAATTTGAAATTAGATAAATATCTAAGTTCTCCATTCCAAGATCTAAGTATATTTACTTGTTCATTGTTTAAAAGATCTGGAATTTCAAGTCCACACGTCTTATATTCATTTAACTCTCGTTCCTTGGTCATATTGATGACGGCTTCTCTGCTCGCGTGCTGTTTATTTCTTTTGCCACCGATTGAATTCTTCAATTTTATCTGTTCCAATTCTTCTTCAAAACGAGACAAATACTTCAAAATCAGATTAGAAATCTGTTCTTTAGAAAAAACATTGCAATCCGAATCGGATATATTATTTTGAAACCACACAATCTTCTCCCCTACTATATTCTGCTTGATATACCTTCCCAACTTATTTTCTTCTTTGTTTTTAATTTTATTGGATTTCTTAGCTAGTGCTAGAGTTTTTCTACTGTTTGGGTGTTTGCATTTGTCAATTTCTTTAGACGAGGGTTTCATTTTAAACATAAACTTAACTATAAACTTAAGATTTCAACATACAGCAAGTTACACTATTTTGACAGGTGTCACTATTATACACACGTGCAGCTCATTGGCCTAAAATATTTAAATATCTCGCCATATATTTTGGTAATATTCGTTTATTTATGAATAGTTTTTGTTTAAATATTTCTTTTAAATAACTCATTCGCATTCAAAATGACGTTACTTTAAAACAGATATGTACCCAACCGTGTAAAAAAAAATTGAGTGTATATGTATGTCAACTTATATGATGTGATATAGGAAGTTACATGATCTTTTATGGATAAAGTTGAGGGCAAATGTTTTTACTTTTAAAAAAAAATTAATAAAATACAAAATTTGCTTATATATTTGTGGCGGTTACTTGTAATGTTGTAAAGCTCGCCCTTTTCTTCTTCCCCGTCTTTCATACAGTTAAAATGGTGCACTAAATGGCTAGCCATAGTGACCAATTCACGAGAATTCACCCCGTAAATTTTCGGTAACCGTTCATCTAGTCTCTGCTCACATAGACCAAAATATAACTTTCATTCATGCTACTCATTATCGTCCATCTTCCATAATCCCCACATATTTTATCACAATATATTTCGACATACACAAAACTTTTTATTATTTTTAAACTTATTAAAAAACTTTAAGGTAAAACTTTTTCATGTTTTATTTTTCAGAACATGATTATAGCAAATGAAACTTTAATTTCATTATTAACTATTCTAAAATAACTTTTATTCGAAAAGAGAGATGATAAATAAAAATAAAAACAATATCTTTTTACATCAAGGGCTTAGCGGTTGCTGTTTATATTATCAATCTAATTTTTTTTTAAATATTTATTCAATCAAACTAATTAAAATCGCATACATATTTATTATATATTTAGTTCTAAATAACCAAAAATCGAAATCATTTTTAAATTGAATAATATCAAAGTATATTGAGTCTGAAAATATTATTTTTAAAGCAATTGTTCCCTTTTAAAAATAATTAATTTCAATAAAACAATTAAACAATATGCATCTCTAACTTATAAAAGTTTTTCAAGTTTTATTACAAATCTATTAATAGTATAAAAAATTTAAGGACTCAAAAGCAAAATGCAATTTTTTTTTTTTGTATAAAAATTGCATTAAGGAAATTGTAATCGTAGTAATAAAAATATGCTAAATGAATTAAAATATTGATAATATAAATGTGGGATAAAAAATAAAACGCTCATATTTTTTTATTCAAGGCATTATTAACACTTTTCTATCATCAATATTTTATTTGAAATAAACGTACATTGAAAAATATCAAAATTTATATAGTTGTATAAAATGAGATATTTATTTTTAAATCGTGAATATGGTAGTAGTTAATCTAATTTACAAATTATAGCATAATCACTATATTCTCATCTATATTTTAAGGAACAGTATTTGAAAATAAAGTTAACTATATATTTTATGTACCATTTTCAATGTTAATACATACTATCGTTAATACTAACACCATATATAAACAAGTATATATATATATATATATATATATATATATATATATATATATATATATATATATATATATATATATATATATATATACACACATACGTGTGTGTGTTGAATAATTTGATCATTTTAATTATGTTAATATTATCTTAACATTATATTTTAATATTTATTTAAAAGTATATTGACTGTATATACAAAAACATTATTAAAAGTTTCAAAATAATATAGATGAAAATAAAATTTATTAACTTTAATGAAAATAATATATACGTTTCACATGATTTAACTATATGACAGATTATTTAATCGATTCTATTAATCGAATATATTGTTGCACACTTAAAGCAATAAATTTAATTTTAAAAATTAATATTTATATAAGTACCAAATTAAAATGTACTCGAAATCTAAAATTTCGACGAACACGTTAATCGTCATGGACCTTTCAAACAATCTAAATGTAAGAAATTTATTGAAAGTGAATTTTAATTCTAAAAAATGTTACAAAATTACTACATCAATTACACTGCAATGTTGTATATGTTCTTAAAAATTTGTGAATTATATGATAATTATTTCAATGCTTGCGAAAAGTAAAACTAATGAAAAAATAAATTAGTAAATAGATATTACTTATTATTATAATGCGTATTAGTAAATAAATATTATAAAATTATATAATATGTATTTTGGAAAATATGTTGTATTAATAAAAAAATAAATGAAAATTTTAGTTGGCTATCAAACACTTTAATTAACGAAAAATTATGTTTTTCGAATATTATAAAATTTTAACATCAAAATACAACACACGTGATAAACACTTTTTTAATTTGCTAGATCGAAAACAATCACAAAAATTTTAAAGCAATAACTATTAACTATATAACACGATATTTTCAGTAACAACAATAAAAAAACTATCACATCTCACTAAGCTTTTAAAAATTTGTAACATAAGTTTTAAACTCACAAATAAAATTAATACTTATAACTATATAGAAAATCATAAAATATAAAAAATGGTCATTGTGAAAAAAAATATTATAAATTATTATATTGACAAGAAATCCTATTTTATATTCCAATTCTGATCCCCACTTTTAATATCACAAATTGGCACACTTTAATATGTTATTTAACATATATTTTTTTTCTTTCACAAATGCTTTTATTGTCATATATAAAATATGTATAATAAGCAGAAAATTAGATATATTTAAATTATCGAAATGTTGTAGATAAATATATGTAACAAATAAATGTTTAGTATCGATTTTAAGTTATTAATGATCAATGATATCACTAATACTATATGGGGAGTGAGTTTAATATAATTATTCAATTACATTGTAAATATTACATTGTAAAAATAAAAAAATAACATAGTCAAAATATATAAATTTCAAACATTTAATCACATAAGTGTACCTCCTTTATCTGATGAAATCTGCAAATAATTATAATTTCATAATTATAAATAGCTAATTACAATAATACTGATGATTTGTAAGATGAAAGAAAACTTCCATATTTAAATTAAAGTTAACCATTGATAAAATAGCATATAAATTTAATACAAATTAGAGAGAATGTTTTATTAATATTAATTAAAAAGAATAAACGAAACTTGAGTGGGCCAAAAATAATGTAACTGATTTAAATTAATAATTAATATAAAAACAGCAGCAAATATATAAATATTACGCTTACAACATAACGATTTAATTTTTGTCAATTTTTAATTTTAGTCAGGTACACAATTTTGGTCCACTCTATGTAAAAAGGCACAGACGCTATCGGCGTTCAAATTTGCATAACAATACGATTTTTTTCTATTAATATGAACACAAAATTTTAATACGAAACTCCTGAATTAAAATATTATAATCAAAAATTCTGTCTCTAAGGACGGAGTAGCACAATATAAATATCTAAATGCACACACATATTTGCTAATATAACTCAAACTTTGCATTATCTACTCAAATTTTAAGCATATTATTCTCATTAACAATTCCATAAGATGATATAATAATCCAGAGGATTGACAATTTAAATTGCACTAAAATTAACATTATATGCATATATTTACAAATTTTCATATATGCAAGAACATTACAAAAAATATATGGGAGCATTTGACATATTTTTACAGTAAGTTACATTTTTAGTAGTTTTATTGTTAACTACTGTTTAAGATTTTAAATATCAACTCTATAATATATTAGTGAGTTTTAATGGAATAAAAAATGTGTAACAGCAATTCATTGTCTTCGATAATGAAAAATAACGGTGGAAATATTATTACAAGCAAAGATATGTATGTTTTATTATTTAAACAGAACTATTGTTTTATGTATGGAAAAATATATATCCAAAATATTCGAAGCTCATTATAAATATTTTATATTTATTAGGCGACAGATAAATGAACATTGTTTGTTTATTTTTTTAATTCTTTTTTATAATATATAGTCTTAACTTTAATATATATATATATATACATACATATATATATATATATATATATATATATATATATATATATATATATAATATTTATGGCTTCTAACGAAAATAATTACTTTACAATAACTAACATGTGACTAAAATTTGTACTGATAATATAACAGCACTATCAGAATATCTGAAGATTATTATGTAAAAAAAATAAAATTAAGTGTATTCAAATTTCATAAATATTAAAAATGAAATAATATATATTAATTACGTAAACTTTGTCTGAAAAAGAATATTTCAATATTTCTACAACTATAAAAAGAAAATATATATATATATAAAAACAATATGAATATATAATACCAATATTTACAATTATTTGTAAAATTTTCGACCCAAAGACGCCAAATTTGGCGACTCTGGTATATACTCCTTTAATCAGTCAATACTTAGGTCATTTTGTAAACTGAATGCGGTGAATCGTTTGATTATCTTGTGATGCATTATCGAATCTTCTTGGCTTGATGAAGGTTCTTCGTTTACTTTTCCTGATATAGTAGGAATCTGAGTAGAAGTATTAAAACTTGCCTCTGAAGAACTGTCATCACGTAATTTCACTTCAAACGGTGGTGATATTCCTAATATAAAAGTTATTTATTATATTGAATAATATAAACATACATGTTCAAGAGTTTTGAAATATATTTATGTTATTTTCAATTAATATAATAATTTTAGTGTATAAAGGTGATTTCATTATAATTTTCAAATTTATTTTGCTAATTCTAAATATATATTACACATGTCCTTTTTTATTTTTGTTAATTTAGGTTCGTTATATTTTAATGGATTATGAAAAAACGACATAACGTACCTAGAACACTTCTAATCTCAGAAGAAGGTTGGCTTATATACACAAAAACATACGATCCAGGATCTCTTACTCCACTGCCTACAGGAAAACTGAAATAAATACGTTTCGGTTCTCCAGTATTTGGTATCTCTACTTTTTTCACATATTCATAAGAAATATAATAGTCCAAATTGGTAAAATTTTCCTAAAAACAGATTTAATACTTTAATATATATTTTCTTTAAAAAAAAACAATTAATAATATTCAAATTACGTTATATATTCCAATCCAGTCATCGTCAAAAACCTCAATATCAGAAGACAGTAGAAAATCAAATTGAAAGTCTGCATCACCAAAGTACCAAGCATTTTTAATTGGAGAAAATTTGATGCATCTCTCAGTATAATTTGAAAATACCTGCGTAATTACAACATATTATAATGAAATTGAATTAAAAAAATATTAAGAAAATAAATGTATTATCAAATAACACTTTATAATTATAATACAATACAATGTATGAGTACAATTAAAGCAAACGAGCTCAATTATCAAAAAAAAATAATAGAAGCACACTAAAAAACTTATTTTTGCACACATAAACAAACATTCATACTATTATATTATTTGTTTAAGGTATTTACAAGCATAAATTAAAATGAACATTCGAATCTCGATTTATGCGATTTTAGAGTTATGCGGTTCAAATTTAAAGATTATTTTTTAATTTTATCTATTTCAATTTTTTTATGCGATTTGCTATGGAATGTATACACCGCATAAAATAAGATTTGAGTGTTTAACAATTGCTTCAAATTTAAAAATAGAATAATGATTGTTTTTTTTTTATTGATTTTATAGTAAGAAATAATAATTTTGAGAATGAAAAATTTTTGGTAAAAATTACTGTTTCTACAAAATTAATAGCATATTTTTTATGAAATTCATATAAAGAATTTTATTTTGATTCAAAGAAAATAAATATTTAAAATACGCAAAATTGTACTTCACAAATATATTATAAATTATCAATGCAATTTTAAAAATTGGTAAAATATATTTTAAATAATGATATTTTCATTGCAAATCAGCAGTCGGTTTTTATGTACATTATATATGGAATATATAAAAATTCCATAATTTGTTTTAATTTCAAAATTTATTTTGGCAATATAAAAACAGTATTTACCATTTGTTCATCTGCAAACGAATCATTTTGTGAATACCCTCTAGTTATTGGTTGCATGCAAATCTAATTGATGAATGAAAAACAATAAAAAATGAAAAGTTCTATAGGTTAGTTCTAATTATCCATCTGAACCAAATATACCAAAGCTTTTAAAATTATTTATAAATAAACTATTAATTTTTTACAATCATGTGAGAATCATAATTATTTTTCTAAATCAATTAACAAGTAAAAGGAATATGATAATTTAAAATTAAGAAGAATATTATTTGATTATTAGAAAACAAAGATAATGAAAAAGAGATTACTAGATATATTGTCTATATTACTATATAATTGCAACTAATTACGTATTATAAAATATTTAGATTTTATTAAAAATGTATTATTTTAAATATTATGAAAATTATATATATATAAAATATTAAAAATTACATAATAAGACGTATTCACATACTATTATAATCTTAATACAAAATAATAACAGGATTTCTAATTATATTATTGATGATAATGATAATAACATAAAATATGATATTAAAATATTTTTATTTTAAATGATTTTTTTTAAAATAAATTATTATAAAAGATAAACGTTAAGCTTCATTTTTTTGACAGATATATATTTTGAAAATATTTGACATATTTATAAATTTTAAATAGATGCAAAACTTATCAATTATGAAAACCCTATAAAAATTTTACGAAAACATTAATTTTATGTTATAATTAAATTTAAAAATATTATCACTTAAAATTAAATTGATGACGTAAATAATTATGTTTTTGAAATGTTTTATTACAATTTCAATTTGAGAAAAAAAATAAAAATTGAAATACCAATATTAATATGTATTTAATACAATTAATTGTAATTAAAGGATGAATTAAAATGCAAAAATTGTTAATACAAATAATTGAAAAATAGCATACGGTACCTTGATGTTAAATTCTGCGACAACTGGTTTATGATCGCTGGATATATATTCTGGTAAACTCATATAACTTAACTGAACAGCATTGAGTTTAACATTTTTATAATTCTCACGACCAAACCTATAAAGAATTCTATCAGTCCACGATGGTTTTCGCCTAAAGAAAAAAAAATATTTTATAGAAATGAAATTATATAACTGCAGATAAGAAAAGTCTGCAATTAATAATCGATGGCAAAGATTAAAAGAATTTAATATATTAAATAATAATAATAAAAAAACTATAACTAAAGAAACATAATGGTAATACTAACTTAGTATCATATTCATTTGAACCTTCGATAAATTTAAATGTAGGAGGAAATCTGATGTTTGATTCTTGTAATTCACAAAAGGCTTGTCCATTTTTCATGCAATTATTCAATTCATCATACGACAAAAATTTAGAGTAATCATCTTTTTCTACTTTTTTCAATCTTTCAGCTACGATTTCAGCTGGATCAAGTAAATTTGCATTCAGCCTGAAGTTTAAGTCACCAAACCAAAATACATAACTGAAAAAAAGAAAACGTAATAAATTATAATTTCATGTAAGATGATTTGTAAATGCTGACGTATATAGTATAATTATAATGTATGTACTTTGGATAGCATATAAAATATTAAACAACTATTAAAAAAAATCACGAAGAAACTTACTCGTGATAAAATATATTTGAGGTATCTTTAGATTTAAATAAAGTATCTTTAACTATTACGTTGTAGTCCTCTATTCTAGAATCACATCGGTTTTCATGTGCAGCAAGATGAGCATTAACAAAACATATTGAACACCCATATATACTTAATCTTAAACTGACAGCACCTTTATTTCCCTAAAACACGGAAATTATTAAGAAATATTTGTAATTTCAAAAAAAAAAATTAAATTAAATATATTAAAAAAATATTTACCCACATACCACCAAGACCTGTTCTGATAAATTGTGTTTCAACATCTCGCATATGCAAAAGATGTTTTCTCAGACAATACACTACCAAAATAAGTCCTTGAAGACGAATTCTTCGAAGTTTAACACAATCATTTTTAGCCAATAATTTTGTAACGGCTTCAGTCCATGGATCATCAACAAACTGTTCGTAAACCATATCAACAGGCTTCGCCTTTACTTCTTGAAATCTAAATTTCAAAGTGAAATTATGTACAAAAAGTCCTATTTCATATTTAGAAAAATTAAGTAATTTAAATATACCCCAAAATATATATATCTGGTGGTGGTTTATTAGTGACAGATGGGCAATCTAAAAGATTCGATAAGTCTTCTGTAGGTGCATTTGTGGAAACATTCCATGTAGCTATATATATTCTAAAAGAAATGTAAACAAATTATTATAAACATATTTTTAGTAAAAATAAAATAAAAAAATATATAATAATACCTTAAATTTTCCATTGTCTCGTGCATAAAATTTTACAATACTTTATCAACTGAAAAAATAATGTGCGAACAATTTAATTAGCTATTGAAAATCTCACTGTAAATAAAAATAAAATATCAGCAATTACAAGTATAAAATAATTTATCAGATTTGTTTGAAATGAAAATTACTACATTGTAAAATCTACAGTAAAATTTTATGACGATTTGTTTATAAATCAAAACAATGTTCTGTGATCGTCGAAAATTTGGAACTTGTATATCATACATATTTATAAATATGAAATTAGCATACTGATTTATATCACGGTCAAATGGATTATGTATCAAATATATACTTATAATATATAAAAAAATATTTAACTCTGCTGTTGAGATGTTTTTGGCACATTGGCGAGAATTGCCAGATTATTAATTATTACTAAAAAAAATAAATTATAAAGATGAATTCCTTTCACAGTATTTTATAATTAGTGTATATGCATTACGACACAGTTTAGATTGCAAATTGATAAGATTTTGCCATCTCTTTCCTTTTCATTATTTGATGTAAATGTTCTCATTTATTAAAACTAACATTGGTAAGATAAATTAGAAACCTAAGATATTTAATAGAAATCGATAACATATGATTATTGCATTTCAAATATCATTTAAATTCTTTCATAAATTATAATCACACCAAATATAATTAAAATTATATATATATATATATATATATATATATATATATATATATATATATATATATATATATATATATATATATATATATATAAACATAAATGATTTTTCAAGACTATATTTTACATTTTTTTCCTATTATATTTATCCTTTAACTTACGTCAGTATTGCAGTAATGTTTTTAATATTACAAATACATTTTTGAACTTAAAATGCTCTATTTGGTTATCAAGATGAGATAAAGTAAATCTATATCAAACAAAAAATAATAATAAGAGGAAAAAAATACAGAAGTCTATAATAAAAAGCTATTACATACATATATATATATATATATATAACATTAATTAAAGATGTATTTTTTATTTTAATTATAAAAATAAAATAATCACCAATTTAGAAACATAAATACTCTTGATACTTGGATCCAAAGATTTTAAAACAATATTCTTAAATTTAAAATGGATAATATTATGTTATAAAATTTAAAAATGTTTTCATCAAAATTAATTTTCTAATATTTTGTAGTAAATAGCGGTTTTGTGATTTTTAAACGTTTAAAGCGTCGACATAGAATTTTACAAATGATTGTAAAATTCGATAAAAACCGGATATTGAATCTAGTAA
Organism: Leptonema lineaticorne; assembly: GCA_024500535.1. Classification (NCBI taxonomy): domain Eukaryota; kingdom Metazoa; phylum Arthropoda; class Insecta; order Trichoptera; family Hydropsychidae; genus Leptonema; species Leptonema lineaticorne. The sequence continues at coordinate 5,872,421 of JANIJI010000021.1, forward strand.
TGGAAATCAATTTTATAAAAAAAAATATATGGATATAAACTGCAAAATATGACGTCTGCATTTAAAAAAAAATACAAATAAAATAAAATGATCATTTCGATTATATCATTCGCACATGTAAAGATGATTTTGTCATTGACGATTTTTTCAGTTATCAATATAAACCATGCTCAAAAATGTCTAATTTTTAATAACGAGATTAGTAAATTATACCTCTAAAAATGATAATTTTAAATATTTTCCTATCATTCATATACAAATATCTCACTGATAAAAGATTATATCACACAATCATAATAATAATTCGAAAGGTGAAATTAAAAATGAACATATAAAATCGTTAAAATTAACAATATGCACTTTCACCAATTTATGTAACATATGGAAACAAAACATATGTTTTTATCTGATTGATAATCTAATTATTCACATTTAATTTTGAAACACATTATAATGAAGGGCTGAATAGGTTGTTGATAATTTTTATAATGTATTGAATTAAGAATGACTTAGAAAATACTTTTTATGATTAGAAATATTTTAAAGGAAAAATAATATGAAATTAAGCAAATATGGTTAAAAATAAATATGACTAATATCAATAAGTAATTAATTAATTTATTAATTACATTTTGATATAAGATTACAGTTAATTAAGTAAATATTAGCAATAGACAAGAATTCAAGAAATTTATAATATTGGTCTCAAAAAAGTTTTAAAAATTAATATTTTTTAGCATAAAATGTGATCAGAATTTTTAATGATATAATTGTATATACAAAAAAAATCAATTTATCTTAACTTCACAGCAACACTCATAATTTAATATTTTTTAATTGAATGTAACATACAATTAAATAATGTTTTTTTATATTTACTAATAATGTGCTAGATTATAAGTAAAAACAACAATAATAAAGAATCGTTTTATTTAACACATTAAATTGCGAGTTTCTATAATATAATCATTGCAGATATATGACTGATAAAAATAAACCAAGAATATTAATTAATACAGTATTTCAATTACAAAAATATTAGATAGTGACATTTTATTGATATTTTTTATTATATTTATATCGTTATTTTTATATCAAATTCATGAAAAACATAAAATATATTATTGGAATGTATTTTTTTACAAATTAAAATACGATTAATTATTTTCACTTCAATATAAATAATGATTAAGTAAAGAAAATATGTTTTTTACATTTTTTTTTCAAACTATTTAAAGTATAAATAACGATAATATTAGATATACATTAGACATTCAATTTATTTAATAAATCATATGTTTATATCAATAATTTACTTGAGATAATCCAAATCTAATGAAAAATACATATTTACTTGAAATATGAAAATCTTTTTAGTCGTAATTTGAATAATAAAAAAATAAGTTTTATTATATATAAAAATCAGATCGAAAGTTATTTTGAATTGATATATGTATAAGAGTTAAAATAAATGTTTTTATGTCTTTTTCTTTGTGGTGAGATTATAAGAAAAAAAAAATTATTTTATTATTCATGTCTATAAATTTGTTAATTATATATCGATCAATTGTATTGATAATATATTATCAAAAAAACAATAAAAATAAGTTCAGAGATTATATATATATATATATTTTTTTTTTCAATTTTTAAAGATTGAAATCGATGTAATAAAAAGACAAGGTTGTCTATATTTTTATAATGAAACGCATTTTGTTTACGAGACACGTTTATAAGGCGACTTTCGCTATTCGCACAAAAATAGAAATAGTCGAGATCGAAATTTTTTTAAAATCAAAGGTTGAACGGCGTTGTCATTGATGGTAAATAAATAATGACGGAATATAATGAATGAATAAAATTAAAAAAAAAGCTTCATTATATTTACACAATATTGGTTTTAATGTTTAACAACGGTGTAAATTAAAAATTAAAGTATATAATTATATATTGAATGAAAAAAAAAACAAAAAAAAAATATTTACATATCCAGTAAACATACGTGAACGACCGGCGACCACCCCGACAACGGACGACCGACGACTGATCTACCTCTGATCTATTGAAATAAAATTTGCGCTTTCATTCGTCAGCTAGACGTATGACGTCATAAGGCGTATATGGACATATTTTAACTAGTTTTTAACCAAAAATGTATAATATTTAATATTAAATTTTCAAATTCTAGTAATAATATAAAGTTATTATATATATATATATATATATATATATATATATATATATATATATATTTATATATATAAATTTTAAGTAATGAATAATTCAAAAATATAAAAATAAATTAATTTAAATTTAATAATATTGCAAAATTTCAATAATATTAAATAAGTATTTTTATTATTATTTTTATCAGATATTATTGTAAATTTTTAAAATTTTCATTTGTTGTAAATAAAAAAGTGTGTATATTACATTATTTTTATATATGGCAACTCACAATGTTTTCGTTTGACGTTTAGTTGTGTTACTGGCGTCTTTTCTGTTTGTATTGATTTTTTTATTTTTGACATTTTTTACGGTTAATATCGTTGAATTTTTGTTTATATATATATATATATTTGATATGATTAATTTTAATATCATACATTTATACTGAAATATTATTCTTAGCTTGTACATTTTTATTAAAATACTAAATTTTGCAAAAAAATCTAAAAATTTTATAATTATCTATGTTATATCGATAAATTAATACAATTTATATATATAACATTTTCTTATTATAGTTTAAAAAAATGGGAGGCTGTAGATGTTGCTACCGTTCATGTAATAAAGCTAGTGATGGAAAAATGCATTTTTTCCATTTTCCAGTAAGAGACGAAGATAGATGTAATCAATGGATTATCAATTCTAATAGATTCGATTTTCGAAATATAACTAAATCACAATTAAGAAATAAAGTCGTATGTGAAAATCACTTTCCAGAAAATATGTTTATGAATTTTAAGGTATGTTATAATACCATAATTCTACTATTTTTTAATTGTTCAATTTATAGTTGTGTTTGTTATTTCAATTATAGCACGAAAGGCTTGTGCATAATGCAGTACCTATTAAAGAGCCTTCTGTTGAGGCTGATAACGATCCCACTGATGAGATAAGAAATGCTAAAATTGAACAAAATGTAAAAAACGATACTTTGATAGATAGTGAAGATGTTGCTGAAACAGTAATAGGTACAGATGTTTTGTCAATAGATAAAGAAATGTCAACAATGTCTGTAAACGTTTCTTCTGTAACTGGATTATCATTTTTTCCTCCACACGAAAAAAAAATTAATTCTGCTCCATATATTGAAATTTTAACAAGACTTCATAATAATACGCATCAGCAAAAATCAAAAAAAACCTTTACTGTAACACAGTCTAAAAGTTCAATTATAAAAAAATTACCAAAATTGAACAGTATCTCAAAAGTTAATACTTCCGTTCAAGAGTGTCGCTCTAAAGAAGAACAATTTGATAATGTAGTTAATTTGAATCAATCTGATGCATCAGATGTTGTGTCAGAACCTAGTAAAGCAACTAAAGTTGTAGTGTATAAGAAACACAATGATAATAATAAAGTTATCTCAAGTAATAATAATAACAACAACAATAGCAACAACAACATAAGTAACAACAACATTAGCAACAACAACATAAGCAACAACAACATTAGCAACAACAATGTTAGCAACAACAACAATAACAATAGTAATAATACTGTACGAGACAAATTAAAACAAGATAATTTTTCGTTTGTTGAAAATAAAATTTTAATTGGAAAAAATTTGGCGACTATTGTACCTAGAATTACTAAAGAAACAACTCCATTGAGATATGTTAGTAATCAACAAATACCAGTTCAAAATGTTAATATTATTAATAATCAAAGTAATCAAAATTCAGAGTCAGTTGCTGTTAATAATATTGCATTGCCATTAGTGTTTGACAATGATGTCAATTTGAAATCAGTGTCAAATTTTCAGAATATAAATGTGCCATTGATCGAACAAAATTCTCCAATACCAGTTAATAGTAATAAAGTCTCAAATGGTGATATAATTATTTTACCTATTGGTTCTGATATATCAGGAAATTTTTCGAGATATTGTAGTAATATTGTTGATAGTTCTACTCAAACTCCAAAACCGAGTGATATTGAAAATTTTGTAAATGAAGGTCAAACTACGTTAAACGAATTAAAAACAGTTCTTAATAATCAAAAAGAAATCAAAAGACAATTGGAAAATAAGAGAATCATTATGAAACGTAATAAGAAGAAACAATTCAGACCATTATCAAAAGCTAGTTTATATACCCAAATTGTGCCATTTTTAAGTCCTAAAACAGCTTTATTGGTTCATAAAGAAATGTTTCCATCGATGAGACATATGCATAAATCATAGTTATTTGACTAGTAGTATAATAATTGTAAAATTTTAATATTAGATTGTTAACGATTGCGTTATGAAGTTAAATATAATAATAATAATATTTTGTAATTCAACTAGATTCAGGGTTAATCTGGGAATTAGATCATATCGTCACTTTGGATATTTATTTGTATTACATATCAATTTTAGTATTTTATATAAGTTAAATTATTAAATTATTTTGTTTGATTAATAACATTTTATGTACATCTAATTTTTCTGTATTTTATAACTGAATGTTATATGATTCGCTTGATCGTAATTCAATTACATATCTTTTTTTATTGAATATTGAAATTATAGTTGTTTTTCATATTACAAAATAATTTTCTTTTCTTGAATAATCAGTTTATTATTATATTTATTTTGCATATTTTTTAAATTAGAGATTTTGCCGAATTATACATTTATATTTTATATACAAATTATAACATTATTTTTTAAGTACAAAAATATTTTTATTTTATTTTTAAAGAAATTTTGTTTCGTATAAAAATATTTTGTTAAAATGCATATGTAAAACTTGAACAAAAAGGTGATTTTAATGTATTAATGTCAAGTTGGTTGGTTGATTTGTTTATTTCAATATCTTTGTATTCTATTAATAATTGTTAAAAATACATATAACATCCCTAGCTTTACAAGAATAATTGGTTCTAAAAGGAATTATGGATTTTTTTATTAAAAATATTTTAAATAAGAAACAATATTAGATACGTATAATTTGTGTATTTAATTATTTAATTAAATTAATTTGTTTTAACGTTAAATTATAATGAAATATAATTTAAATTTTTGAGAGAGAAATTTGACAAATAGAATTATATTATTTAGTAAATATAATTGAAATCAACAGGTAATAGTTATTGAATTTAATTGTAAAAATACTCGTGTAATTTTTTTAGCATTATATTTATAGATATTAAAAATATTTTCAAAAAACTTTTATTTCATAAAAACATGTCAAAAATATTGTGTTAACCAAGGGAAAACTGTTATAAATTTGTTAAGAAATTAGATTTTCTTTTAATACTCCAGAATAATAGAACAATTTATATTTAATTTATTTATATTGATTTTGGGAGTTTTATAATAAAACGACTAATTTATTACTTTATTTATTATATTTCTATGTATATATATATATATATATATATATATATATATATATATATATATATATATATATATTGTGATAGATATGAAACAGATATTTTATAACGTCATTAAAAGTAGTGTGATTTATTAACATGAATAAAATGTTTGGAAAATATTTGTTTATTCTTTTAATCATTTTCACGCATAACTTTATACAGGACGGATCACGCACCATACTATTAAGACGAAAATGTATTTAAGGATATTAGATTTTTTCAAGATATATTTACATGGTTTTGTAAGAATGTAATATATATATATATATATATATATATATATATATATATATATATATATATATATTATTTTGAAATATGAAAATGGTACGTAAAAAAATATTTTTGGGAATACATTACAGGCGTTATGTCAGAAAATTTAATATTTGTTATTAGAAAAATAACTCATTGTAATATATTAACAAAAAACAGCAATAATTTCTAGTTATATTATTATATAATATATTACATTTTCTTACAATTACAATTTGGCCCTTATGCAAAATCAAATGCAGTGATGCGTTTTTTCGTTTTTTTTTTGTAATAAATAATAAACGCTAATTGGTTTAATTATTATATTGTGCTATTTCACATTTTTTTGATAATTTCAGAAATATTTTTTTTTATATTAGAAATAAAATATTGAATGTCAATGTAGTTTGTTATTTTTACTTGTAGATAATATATAAAAAATTATGATATATTGCAAGTTAAACAACGTTGATTACGTTAATGTTAGTTTGACTATTATAACTATCTTGTTGATTATCATGTTTTAGAATTTTATAAATATTGAGATTTCGTTGATAATTTGGCTGCTGGAAATACTTATATAATCAGAGTAAAGTGATTAGTTTCTCAGTATTCAATTGTTTCAATACTTATTGAAGGAACTATTATTTAACACATTCACGCCGTCGCGTACCACCGGTGGCACGCACTAGACTATCTCATCAGGAGACAGTCTAGTGCGTCACAAGTTACATGTTTTGCAAAATTAGCGTTCACTGTAATTCTGAGAAAACATACCCTGCCTAAAAAAAGTAACAATACGACGCCGGTGTGAACGTGTTAATACACATTTTTTTTGGTATTTATTGTAAATGTTAGAATGAAAATTTGGATATCTTATATATATATATATATATATATATATATATATATATATATATATATATATATATACATATAAATATATATATATATATATATATATAAATATATAATAAGAAAACTCTTAATATTTATTTTTATTATTAATTTTTAAATGGTAATTGTTGTAAGATCCAATTAATTAAGAAATCGCAGGGAAAATTATTTAATGAATGGTTTTATCATATATGTATAAACCGTGATTATATGAAATTTGCTATATTTAATTCTTTATAAAATTGTTGATTCAGTATTTGATCTAGATTTCCAAATATTTTTTTTTGTTTTCAGTTAATATAAACTTATGCATTATATTAGAAGTGTGGAATTTGAAGCAATAATAAAATATATTTAATTATTTTATATCATTTTATTAATTAGCAGTATTGAATTAAAGTATATATATATGCACTTAAGAATTTTATGTTGCTTCAAAAATAATCTTATTTGTTTACGAGTTATATCGTATATTTCTATTATTATATAATAGAATTATATGAATATGTTTAAAAGATATATAATATTTCTTTAATATATACATTTTAAGATATGTTACGTTGTAAATTCAACTTACAATTTGATAATAATGATAATTAATAACAACTATTTTACTAATCTGCTAGAAGAAGTTTAAAGATAAAAAATAAAAGATAAAGAAAATATGAGTTTTAGTAAAAAATAATATGTTTGAGCAATTATCGATCATTATTTATATATATATATATATATTTTTATTTCATTTATACTAATATTTCATTTATTATCATTTAAAAAAAGTTTGTCAAATATTTTCAATTATTTGTTGCGTAATTTATTATTTTTATGAACGTTTATTATTCAAACAGAAACTGAATAATGCATATGAACAGCTAAAAACGATGAATAAGTTTTCAATTAAATGTGATGTAAATTTTTAATCATTTCCATAATAAGTTATGAATATTATTATTATTATTATTTATTTAAAAAATGGTATATAGATATGGTATATAGTTTTATCTGAATTGCAATATAATATAATTTTTTTTTTGAAACATATTGTATTTGGTTTATTTATGTAATTTTGTCTAATATAAATTTTATAATGGACGTTATATTATCATAGTATATAATGATATAGATCTTAATAACATATTTTTTTGTATGACACCAAATTATTTATTTTAAATTAAACATTTTCTACTATTTTGATTTATCATCATACATTTTAATATATTAAATGATTATAATGTTTTCTTAATTACAATAATTTTTTTATACAACGCATCATAGAACTGATTTTACATACTAATATACATGTATTAAATCAGATATATTGCACAATACAATTATTCGATTATTATTATTATTATATTACTATTATACATATATATATATTCATAATATTTAAGAATTCGAGCGATAAATATTTTTAATAATTGATAAGAGATATTAAAGGTACCTCGTTAATGTAATTTGACATTTTTAGAATTGTGACAATTTTTCAATATAGAAATGATGAATAAAGTATATTTAAGAAAAAATCCATTCACTTTTTGTATATATATATATATATATATATATATATATATATATATATATATATATATATATATATATATGTATATATATATATACATATATATATATATATATATATATATATACATAATAATATTTGGTCAGAGATTATATATTTTATTTCTGTAATTGTTAAACATTGGTTACTGTAAGATAATTAGCTCTACTTGTGCTGGGTCTTTCCACACAAATGGAATTGCGATGCATTCTGCTCGTCGAACCGAGACTCAATCTGTTCATCTGCTGTGAGCCAAGAGAGCTGCCCTTCCAGTTTGATAAGCTTGGTGAATGTGCACGTATCTGCTGTTGGGTCATTTGTTCAGAGCATGATATGCCTAAAGAATTTCCAGGAACGAAACCCGTTGTTGGAGAATGCGATCTGGACAAGGAGCGTCCGCATTCTTTTTCTTCAGCTATGCATTCAGCTAGTATAAGTGATTGAATGTCGACGGCGGATTTAGTTTTTCTCGGTGGGTTTCCTGGTACTATTGCCATTGTTGTGGTGCTTCCGACGAATACTGAATTCTGAAAGTATTACGAATTTTAAATACTGTCACATTAACATTAAAATATTAATAAAAATTAACGTATATATTTATTCTATATACTAGTGGCTGAACTGTCGGAAATCAGAAATATACCATCAATATCAATTTCAAATTATTTTAGGATTTTTTAATGTTCGAATTATTCATAATTCTATGTTAATATATTATTTTATTAGTATTAAAAATATATAAAACGCTATTCAACTTTAATCTGAAATTCGAAGTTATGCCACTAAATTCAACAATGAATAATAAGGGATATAAAAAAAATTGAAATAAAATAAAATTACAGAATGTATACTCAAACAGCAATTTAAACATTTTCATAATAGTTTAAGAAGAAGTACATCTAAACATAAAATAAAAAAAATAGATAAATATACAATATAATCAGTGAACTATTTAAAAGTAATCTACTTTTCCTTACAATACTGAATACATCTGCATCATCATTATATAATGGAATATATTATCGACCAATATTTTCGCCATCATGCAACTGAAGATTTCTTTTTTTTTTCAACATATATTACTATGTGAAGTGGACACACAAATAAAATATATTTTTATTAATTTCAAGACAACATACAATTATCTATGTGTTTAAATAAACATAAAACACATAAATTCATACATGGGATAGGGTGAACTTACTTGTCTTGGTCGTATTAAGGGATATGTAGGTGCTGATGCATATAGAGAATTATCTCCTAAACAAGTGCGTGAAAATGAGGTTCGGTGCTGAAATTTAGAAAATGTCATAGTTAACATTCCATTCTTCTTCTTTTTTTTTACTGTTATTTAAACGCGAATTTTTATATTTATTATTTTTATGTTATTATATAAGAGTAAGATTGATTAAATTTTAATCTATCACATTTTTAGTAATAATCTTTATGTTGTTCTTTTTTATCTTTAGTTTTCAATGTTTTTATGATTACATTATATCTAATCTTTCAAAGATTTCGTATATAAAAGTAAATTGTTGATTCTGTAATCACATTTTTACTCGATCGTAAGTTATAAATTGTAACTTTAATACGTATCATAATGTTAAAGTATTATGGAATATTTTTGATGATGCTGGTAGCTGTAAATGGTGATACATGTAAGGATAATTCACATATAATTTTTTTAATTGCGAATTCAATTTTTATTTCATTTTTTTTTAAATAACTCCTTCATTAATTAAAAATATGAAGAAACATGTAAATATTAGATTTTATTTTGTATTTCATATTTAATAAATATTTTGTATAATATAATATATTTAATTAAATTGTAATAATTATTTATTATATGGCCTAAAATAATTTGAATATTCCTGATTTGAATGTGGTAAAATTTAATATTATTGATTCTGTGGTTAAATTAATATCATGCAATATATTAGCCAAATATATATATATATATATATATATATATATATATATATATATATATATATATATATATATATATTATCTATTAATTTTGATATTTTGAATTTTATGATAAATATATTAATGGAATGGCATACGTTTTCATATTACTATATTTAATATATTATTATTAAATCTATCGCTAAAAAAATAAATAATATATTTTTAATATGTATTTTTATTTAACAAAAAAAAATTGTCTAACTTAAAACAGTAAGTTATTTTACAATATTAGATGAATGATAATATTAATATAATTTTTACATAGCAAAATGGTTGGATTTTCGTGTGAAGTTTGCACCTGTAGATACTGGAGTTGATATTGATTCATTTTGGAAAATTCATATAACTTCAGCTGAAGCACTTGCTTCAGGATGGATACAAGTTGATACTGAAAATGATTTAAATGCAATCACCATTTGTCGATCTCTTAACGATGTTAGAGTTTGCCCTTTATATGATTCAAATGGATTTATCGCTGGAATGCAACTTGCAGTAAATATATTTTATATATAATATTATCATTATATTTATTATTATATTAATAATTTGATTTTTTTTTACAAAGATCCCTCCGGAAGATGTTGAAGGACAAGGAATTCCATATGATTTTAATGATTTCCCAGTATATCAAAAAAAAACTATTAATGGTGTTATATACTGGACATCCACTTACTATTTAGTAAATCCTTCAACAATTTTAGCCGGTGGCAGACCTTCAGCTCCAACATTAGGAGATGGACTATGGCTCAAAAATGGAACCTCTTATACGGAAGTTCCTACAGATGAAGAGAGCATAAAAACAAGGACTACTTACACATGGCAAAATTGTATTCCTGGAATGGGTATTTTTTTTAATCAGTTCAATTTTGCATATTGTCTAAACATGTTAAATTTTTGCAATATAATGTCAACGAAAATATTCATTTTACGTATCAATTATAGGTAAACATTATTATAACAAAATGACACCGGATTTGAGATGTGAAGAGATCGAACCCTTCTTTTTATTGGTTAAAGAAGATAATATTGTTGGAATAGGATGGCAATTTTTTGGAAAAACAACATTTGTTGATTATAATTGGTATGATAGTATCAACAATTTGGCTGCTCAATTAACTATACCTTTAGGACCGCAATGTTTACACGAAGGTCCTGAAAAATATGGAGTTATTTCCATTCACATGTATTTTGTGGAGAAGCCATGGGCAATTCCTTGCAATCAATTAATAGATAGCGTAGTACCAATACCAGGATTACCTTAATTGGATTGCAATTGCTTAAAATTTGATAATTTTTTCATATTAATATTTACATAATAATAAAATGAAATAAAAACATACATTCGTATTATATATTATATTGAAATAAATGTTCCTAACTTAAGTTCTTCAAATAACCGTTATGGTTAACAATAAGGTAAATTGAGAAAAATCGCTGGTCTGTGGACATTTATCTTAATAACTCAGGAAAACCTTATAAAATTGCAATTCTATTGTATATCTTAATTATATTTACCGCTTTTATAACACAGTATATGAATTCATGAAGCAACTTAAAAATAATGTATCAGTAAAACGTATATAATTATAACATAACAATACGGATTTTAATTTGTTATGTATTAAAATATATTTTTTAATAGTTTGGAACTTAAAAAAATACTAGTATATATATATATATATATATATATATATATATATATATATATATATATATATATATATATATATATATATATATATATATATATATATATATATATATATATATATATATGGTATATTATATTCATAAGTGAAAAACAGTATGAAAAATGAATTCAGATCTGTTTCAATTTTTATTTTAAGAAAGGGAAATTAGAAATACAGTTATGATATAATATTTTATTTTAGGTGAATGCTTTCGTTTTCATTATTGCTGGCTTGAAATTAGAATAGTATTGATATTTTCGACTTAATATCATGGAATGTTATTAGAATTTACAAAATGTTGTTTGTAATAAGACATTCGAGAGAAGTTCAATCTTAAAATTATACATACCAGCGACAATTGAACAAATTAATTTGTCACGGTCTGAAAAGCGAGCTTTTGCCGGTATTCATTCGTACAAAGAGCAGTTTATCCGAGAAGGTTATTTGTCTCTGAAAATGAAACCATCGTCCAAACGGGAGCTTTTTTCTTGCAATTTACTGTGGACGATATACGTTCTAATTTCAGGATTTCTTTTGTTCTGTATATCCTATTATCTATTATGAATGGTCATTATTTATGTTTCATTTATCGAAGTTCAACAATATAAGTATAGGAAAAATTGAAAATGAAATAAAAAAAAGTGAAGAAAAAATTTATAAAATGATCATTTTACTTCATAACGTAGATAGAATAAATATTAATGCTTAATATGAGTAATTTTAATATAATCATTGTATTTATATTTATGTTTTATATTATGCTAAAGCTAAGTGGAACAAATTTTCTATATTTCTTTATGTTAGTACAGACGATCATTAAATTATAATGTATCGTCATTTTAATATTATATAATGAAAATAGAGAAAAAAATATAGCTTCATTAGAATAAAATAAAAATCATATACATAAAATTATATTCATATCAATTGTTCGTTGACATTTAATAGAAGTGACTAAAAAAAATATTCATTTCAATAAAATATTCATATAATATATCGAAATTTATGCATTATTATTAAGTAAAATTAACTGATTTCTAATGTAAAGTGAAATAGTTGGATTTCTGAACAAAATTTTCTTCATACAGCCTAGATATTAATTCGTTTTGGAAAATAAAGAAAACATTGGATGACGTATCAGCCTTAGGATAAGTTTATTCCGATACTGAAAATGATGTTAAGTTTAAGTCATAGAGAATCTTTATAATTCTTCTGCAAGTATAAAAGAAAATAAACAAAAGTATGAACAGTACTGCCTAAACTAATATAAGTATATTGAAAAACTTTTATTGGAAAAAATCGTTAGAATTTCATTTTTTCTATGACATAAAATTGACATATTGATCTTTTTCTTTTTTTTTTAAAGTTTTGACGTGAATTTTCTAGAATTCGCAAAAAATCTATTACAATATAATTGAATTTTATTTTAATATATAAATAATTATTTAATATTTTTATAATGTTATCAGAGATATTTTCTAAAATATAACGTATAAAATATTTTTTATCTTTTGAATTCATTAATAAACGCGTTTAAGAAAATATAATACTTTAAATTCTTTGATTAAAGGAAGAATGCTTCGTTTCTAAAAATCAAATAAAAATAGAATATAAAGATTCTATATAATAACTGATTTTATATAATTATTTTCAATTTTCTTCTATATTTAATAAAAAATATTATATTAGAAATTCTATATGATCTGATATTAGGATTAAAACTGATGTATCATAATAATTACAGGTAATAAAATTATGAGTTATAATATTATTCTGTATTAAAAATCAAATTTTTTATACAAAAATGAATAAGCATATATATATTTATGGTATAAATTTATATATGATTCGTTATTCAAAATTCTATAGTGATAAATATATATACATATATACACACAAAGTATATATATATATATATATATATATACTTTTTCAACTATATTTTCAGATAAAATAATAACAATAATACAACGTGAACTATATCTACATCGTTTTCATATATTATTCAAGAATTCGAACCCAACATTATGGTACGATTAAATGGTATTCTAGTAAATAATTCACTCACCAAAATATATATATATATATGTTAAACTTTACTTTTCATACATCCAGTAGGTGTATTCAATTAATAATAGCATAAGAATTCATATTGAAACGTAGGAATTTCCAAACTAACCAAATTTGATAATGTAAAGGTTGCGGTTAAGAGGGGAAGGTCGTTTAGAGAAATGAAGGGTCGGAACCGCAATTACAGCAATTTGCAAATGGTCCTACGGTGAAATTAATACAATATGAAATAATTTAATAAAAATCTTAACTGGTAAATATTATATTATATTTAGGAGTCATACTAAAGACGTTATAACAATATTGTGTACGTTTGATATAATGCTATAGTATAACTAATTTTCATATCACACTTTTCTAATATAACTATTATTAATAATTATTAAAAAAAAAATACTTCTCTTACCGGTAATATATTTTGAGATTCTACCATAGCACAACTTTGTCTATGTTGCTGCTGGAATTTTGGTTGATATGGTTCTAACATTCTGTGAATTAATTTATAATAATAAAAAAATGATTTTAAATTTTAATGTGTATCTAATTATATATATATATATATATATATATATATATATATATATATATATATATATATTTAATAAAATATATAATTGATAATATTTTTTGGAAAAGGTAGTATTTTAATATTAGTCCGACAGTTAAAAAGCTAAATCATAATTTATATATTTAATATTTTCGTTGAAAAAATTCTATATTTTTTATTATATGATTATGAAGTATATTTTAATATTTTATATAAAAAGTAAATATAATTTTATTTTTGATATTTCAAGAATATTTATATGATTTTCTATTTAAATCAAAATTATTAATAATAAAATTATATACAATATTTAATTATGTAAAAATGATTTTTTATAATAATTAAAGAAAATTCTCTACTGGCTTACCTGATTTTACCCCATCTATTAAAGAAAAGCGCAATGGCGGCGACCCAAAGCAGCAATACAAATATAACAATTAAAGCCTCTTCTGCCCTTACAACCACAGCATTTCCATCTGGGAAAAAACATTGTATTGTCAATTATATACCATAAACAGAACGAAAAAAAATGTTTTTTTTTTATATACATTTATGCGTGCAAATATGGAGCACTTTATTCGCACATCATAAATAATTCATATATGCAAAAGTATTATACAAACAGAAATATAACGAAGACGTTTTAATGTTTCTTTTTTTTTGCTGGAAATAAAAAAAAATAATGTCAAAAAATCAACACGATTTAATATATGAAATTTCGTATAACAAATTTGAATATTATTACGTTTTAGAACGAATTCAATTTTTTATTTGTACAGATTAATTTTTAACGGTAGTTTTAAACTTTTATATTGTACATATCTAAATGGCGAGAAAATTAAATTCTATATTTAGATTCAGGGTTATATTATATTATTATTATTATTTCCATGTTTTTTTTTTTAAATAAAGTTTTACATAAAATTAAATTTTATTTTATATTTTAACGGTCAACTTTTAGAGACGGTCGGTTTAATATAAATGACGAAAGTAGAAATAATTATTGGACATAACTTTATTTTAAATGTGGAGAGCGTTTACAGTTTTTAATATAAAATATAATACATGTAATGTAAAAATAAATTCTTATATTATTCTATATCTATCAGAATTTTTGTTAAATATTTTTACATTTTTTCATTAGAAACATTTTAAATCTAAAAAATATGTCAGTAATAATAAAAATGGAAAGTGAAATGTAAAGAACAGACGGTTATATATATATATATATATATATATATATATATATATATATATATATATATATATATATATATATATATATATATATATATTAGGATTAAAGTTTTTTTTATTTATTTTTCCATATAGTAAAATGGTAAACAATTCTTGAAATTGGTCGAACGTTTTTTTTCCCCGAGTTTTCCTCGCATTAAAGAAAATTTCATGAACTTATTTGTTTACCAGGTTTTTCGTCTGCAATCTACGCAACGATAAAATAAAAAGTGGACCGAAAAAAAAACATGTATATACGTATGAAAAGAAAACATTAGAGCATTTCCATCCCTCAAATGGGGTATGTTTTGTCGTTATCTTTTTTTTCTCTCTCTCTCTCTCTCTCTTTTCTTTCACGGCTGATGATAAGCGTCTACGGTAAGAGCCGTAGTACTTTTGCGCTTTTCTTTTTTTTCCCGCTCTTGCTTTTCGCGAATTTTCATTCTACCGTTTTCTTTTTATTTACGGATCTGCAGCGTTTCCGAGTTTTCAGTGGGAATTTTTCAACGACGAAAAACGTCACGGATAACAAACGGGTGAATTTCAAAGTGCGAATACGGCTATTATTTGAACAGACATCTTTATAGTCAACTTACTTTTTTTTTTCCAGCAATTTCTTATTATGTATTTAAAACTTTCATACGTTTGTTTTAAGTTTAAATTTTTTTTGAAACATTATTAAATCACATTACTAAGTAATTTCACATTTTATATACTTTTTTAACATGAATTTTATATATTGATGGTTCCCGTTTTCAATTTTATGTACGTAATCAGTATGTTTAAAATCTCTTTTCTTCGACATTGCACTTGACACTTCTTCAAGTTTAGTGAATAAGCACTTTTACCATATAGTTTAGTGCTCTTTTGTCATTTTAAAACAAGGTTAACTCTGAAATGACGACGATGAATAAAAATGATAGTTAAAAAAAATACGTATATAATTTTTGTGAATTATTTTGTTGCGTTTTATTAAAAAATATCTCATTCACTCTATTGAAAAAAATATTTTTGAATTTTAATAGATTATATATAATATATCAAGTGAACATTTTTGAATTGTATAATTTGATTATAATCGATATAATGATTTTATTTGTTATTTTGATAAATATTTCTATAAAATATACAAAGAATCTAGTTGCTTTATTAATCTGTTGTAAAACATATGGACAGGAATTTATATCTGGCATAGTTTGAATATGTAATCCTTAAAGTTAAGTAACATTTCTAATCTTCTTTAACTCATATAGTAAACGTAGCTTATGTTCTTTGAACAATATTTACCACAATAATTATCTGTTTATATTATTTTTTTATCTTCATTCTTCAGTCATTATATTTTTATGTACAAAATACTAGTTTATTTTTTTGTGTAATAATTTATTTCAAATTATAAATTGCAAATGAGTGAAATTCAAAGTGCGAATATGACTTTTTGTTTTCAAAAAGTAACATTATCTTTTTTTTTTGACAACATTTTTCCGTATATTTAAATTCTCTAAGTAATTATCTTTTCTGTTTGATGTCACGGAATGCTCACATTATACTTTTTTTCATGAAATTCATGCTGCGACATGAATAACCCTTTGTACGCATGCTGAAAAATTGTGTGGATTAAAAAGTGTCGAACAGAATTATATTTCATATTAGCGATTCTCAACATTTAATATGAATGTAAAAAAAGAGATTTTTTTAATATATTTATGTAAAATATATCAAAAAATTTTCAATCAGTTATGATTTAATTATTAATTTTAATTACGTTTTTCTTTTTTAGTGTAGATATTCGCATCATTTAATTCTATTAATATTATTGAAATTATATTTATTATAATATAAAATATTATAATTAAAAATTTAGAAGTTTGTGGAAAAAATATATATTGTTTTTTTAATTAAAATTTAATAAATAAATAATATTAAAATTATTAAATTTTTATTTTATATATATATATATATATATATATATATATATATATATATATATATATATATATACAAAATTAATCTTTAAACAATTTTTCATCTATAATAATATATATTTTTGTTTATATAAATAGTTGTATTATAAATGAAATGCCAAAAGACACATATAATATTATAAAAAAATATTTGAAAATCCCTGTTTTATGCGATTATATGTATTTTTATCGTATAAAAAAACCCATGTCTGACCGAGTGGAAAATATATCGAAGTATATGAAGACTTTAATGAACTGAACATATCATTTAAAGACCTGTTTCGTCATATATTTCACGTAGGTGAGCCTATCACGTTTTTATTATTCGATTCAATCAAGATACACATGGACGATCGTGGCTATTTTTATGTTTTCATAAAAATTTTATGTACATATATGTTACGTTTACTACAAGAACGATTTCTAATATACTATAATATATAATAATACGACCGACTAAAAGTGTAACGCGAAGAAAATGGATGAAAATCTTTCATAAATTTTAACGATCGCTCTTCACAAATAAAGTTTTTGAATGTAAAATATATATATATATATATATATATATATATATATATATATGATTACGCTAAATTTGACATTAGATATAATGATAATATTAAACGGAAGAATAGTTTATTTTACGCTCGATTCCAAATTGTTATCGTTAAATGGAAACTGTCTTACTGTAGAAATTGAAGTTGCTCGAATGAACTATAATACAATGAAAAAGCTTTCTTGACTTTTTTTTGATGAAAATGTGGATTTATTTAGTGGAAAAATATATGTTTTTTTTGTGTATGTGTGTGTGAATGTGTATGATTGCTGAAACGCTTTTTTTTCAGGTCCAATAATCGTTTCGCTGAAACAAAAGGAGGAGGAACAAAAACAATACACTAGTTACGTTGCATCGAAATAGAACAGTTAACTGGTGATGAATTGAACAAATTATTTCAAAGGCTATTTCGTCTCATTTGTTCTTTTCGTTCTGGTCGAAAAAATATAAACAAAAGGACCTTTTCAGCTATTTTCGATTTCGAATACAAAGAATTGACGATTGAGTTCCTGAACGTGATTCGGAACAATGGTGACTTTTTCAACAAAGAAATTTAATGATTAATCTTCAATACTTTTGACAATTCGATTTGATTCTGCATCGTTGAAACTATAATTCTTGCAAAAGATAAATATTTAAAATATTCTAATAGAATATTTAAATACATATTATAATATATATTTTCTATTTATTTCAAGTGTTTTTAATGAAAGATATAATTAATTATTTTTGAAACATCTATCGTTTTTATATGATTTGATTAATAATATAGGATAAATTCGAAAATGAATATTTATTTAACAAAATTAATCTATCGTTTCATAAAACTAAGCGATCATCAATTTATTTTTTGACTGTTTTCTATGTTTTTATTTATTTAATCCATTCATCAACAACGTCGAAATTATGGAGTTTTGGAATTTTTAATTGTTGAAATTCTATCTAACATATACACGTTATTATTATTATTATTATTATTATGCAATGTTAAATTCTTAAAAAAAAACACATTCCATAACATATAATATGTGTATTATAAATTCTGTACTTTGATGTTTTTTTTTCATGTACGTTTTAATATTTATGTTTTTAACTTTTCATATGATAAGAAAATGTATATGAAAAATAAATACACACACACACACACATATATATATATATATATATATATATATATTTGTATTATAGTTGAAGATAATAATTACAGAGGAAAAACCCCGGACGTTAAAGTCACTAAATTATGCCGCAAAGAAAATACAACAGCGGCAATAAAACAACAAAGTAAAGAAGTACGAAGCACAGAAAAAAAGTATATATATATATATATATATATATATATATATATATATATATATATATAAGTATAAGAAAAACAAAAAGAGTAGCCGAAGAAAACTCGGAAAAGCACGAAAGCGCGTTTTCCACTTTATCCGACGTCCGTTTTGAGATAATCGATTTATTTAGTGACCGAGCTAATTGTTGAGAACCATTAGTTAACCGCGTATTTGTTGTATTAAGACTTCGTGGAAAAAGTTACATTTGCCAATGGACACGAACGAATTTCGACGATGATAATTAAGAAATAATTAATTAATAATGATGGACATGTTCATAAGTGTTCGCGTCATTGGGATACGTTCAAAACGCAAAGGAAACATGTGAACGGAATCCGCATTCGAATTATTGCAAAATAAATTCGATTAATGATGGCTTTTTTTATTATTTTTGTAGAAATTTGGTAATGGACGAATATTTTTTTGAATCGGTTTTCTTATATTTGAAAGTTTGTCGAGAATAATCGATGTCATTCATTATTGATGTGGGTTGACATTAGACTGATAGCTAATCGTGAGAACGAACAATTGAGAAAACTAAAATAAATCCATATATAAAAGCGTATATTTTATATAAAATCGACTAAATCTTAATATATTATATAATAATTAAAACAATATGTTTATATGAAAAATTAAAATATATTAGATCACTATTAATTTTATATTATCATTATTCACAATAATTTAACAGGCGAAAAGTTTATTTAAAAAAAAAGTTTTATATTTCAAGATGATATTAATATTTAAAATATTTTGTTGCGATATTTTCACATTTTTTTTCGTCTGAAAAAAAAATAATAAAAGTATATTAACGCGTCAAAGTTTTCAGTTAAAAATTCGAAGGTTAAGTGTTAAGTTGGTAACTAAACTTTGTAAAAATAAATTAACGCTTTGAAGTAAAGTCGTAGAATTATAAAAGACTATAGAAACAGCTCTAAAACGAACGAATGATTAATATCTTATTTAACGCTATTTTATATATATATATATTTTTTTTTCATATGTAAAAAGCTAAACAATATTCAGATTAGCTAAATGAATTTTTAATATAAAATCATATAATATTAAAATGTATACATTATATACATATATTAATATAAATAAACATATTCATACGTTATAAATCTTTTCGTTTTTCTTTTTTTTTCATCATACAAGTTTTTCACTGTATCCTTGTTATTATTTTTCCACCCAATTTATATTGCGGTCGAATGATAAGGGTCAGGCGCATGAAAGGGCAGTAAAAAATTTCATCACAAATCCGAATAAATATTTTATATAATATCAATATATATATATATATAATTAGTTGCAACAAATTTTCACAATTTCAAGCGAGGAATCTGTGAATGAATTCACCGGTCCGAATCGTTTCTGTGTAATTAACTCGATTCGAACTTAACAATGAGCGAATAATGGATATGCGGTGAATAAATTCGACGTTATCAATCCGAATTGAGCCCTTTGTGATAATTTCGAGTGACAATGGATGATTTTCGACATTGCAAGAACGAATTTCGAACCTGGTAATTATTATCTATGATACGAATTATATTATACTATTATAGATCACATTATGTGTATTATTATTAGTACAAAAGAGGGATTCGCAGTCAATGGAATATAATGTGAATCGTGACAAGACTGATTTTACACGGAACGTTTTGAAATTTATAGCTATTGATATAATTATAAACGACGATAACGTTCTCAACAATAAGCTCTTTTGGTTCTAAGCTTTGTTTTTAAAAACTATTTAATAAATATATTCCTACTAATACTAAAAAAAAACTTTTTCTGGGTTAGACTGAGTGATATATAATTAATAGAAGAATTATATTTATTTTTGTATTCAATGAAAAAATGTTTTTTTGGTTTTATTTATATACTAGTATATATATATATATATATATATATATATATATATATATATATATATATATACAGTAATTTTTTGTTACTTTGTTGTTTGTCAAATGCAGACTCGTTATTTCGCGAGTTTTTCAATAAAAAAAAAACAATTATTTTCAAAAACATCGCGATATTTTGCTGTTTAGCGAATTTTTTATGTGTTTCGTGTCAAATTTTTGTAATTATATATCTAGGTTAAAATGTTTAAAGCGTATCTAGTGTATGTCTGAACATATTTAAGAAGGAATGCTCTTTAGACAAAAAAGGTATTGTGTATGCACAAAAGTGTGCGGAAAAGATTACTAAAGTAATAAGAAATTGTATAGAGAGAATTTATAGAAACATAAAATAGAGAATTACTAATAAATATTGAAATATATATAACGTTCCCACTTCGCGGTTTTTTACTATTTGCGGGCGGTTATGGAACGTGACACCGCGATAAATGAGGGATTACTTTATATGAAAAATTTGATATATTATATATGAAAAATGAGAAAACAATGTTGATATACAAGAGGAAAACATGATTGCGTATTCAGAGTGCCTTATAATATTCATTCGCATTCCGCTCGTGCACGACGTCTGTCAGTCTGTAAATTAAATAATATTTTCGAGAGCATTTCCAAAGATTAAACGGACCAAGTTTACCCCTTTCAACGTACGAATTATTAATTTATGTACTGTGCACGTTGTACGGAAAAACGATAGGGGTCGAAATCCTTTTGGCGAATTAAGACGTCTCCGGATATTTTCCGTTTTATAAAACATTACTTTTACAAGCGAGCGTGTCCTGCGGAAAATTCGTCGTTAATTAAATAATGTGCGTTGTTATTTTTTTTTTTTTGCGACGCAATATTTTTGAGGGTTTTTGCGTAATTTTAGAATATCATTTATATAATATCATATTGTGAATTTAAATAAAAGTATATTTTGTAAATAAAATATTCATAATTATTGAAAATAAAAAAAAATCGTTTTATTTTCGTTTCGCGACACACCGATTGCGAAACACTGCAGTAAACCGTTCATATTTATGGGTTAATATGTGACAGTACTACGAATAACTCGTATCCTAATATGAGATACACGAATATTATTACGAGATATGTAGATATTCTCGATTATTATGAGATACGATTATGAATGCAGATATTAATTTCTATCAATTTATTAACGACTATCATAATTTTGTATTATGTAACGCTAAAAGCTTCATATCAATTTATTGTATATAATTAAAATATTTCGTATTTATAATTTATATATTTTATTCTAATCAAAATTAGCGATTATCAATAATATATATATATATATATATATATATATATATATATATATATATATATATATATATATATACAGTTTCTAATGAACACATGTGGTTGTGTAAATATTGTTATTATTAAAAGCGTGGGTGTAATGCGTGATGTTGTTCAAATAACACGGGATAATACAATTATGCAACTAAATTTGATTATTTGTATCAATTTAGATGATATAATTTCTAAAATACACTTTTAACGTTAGGGCGTTATTCAGTTTACACTTGTATATTAATATAAAATATAAATTTATAGAGTTAATTCTCGAATTATAATTTGGTGTAATCGATATAATTTGTTCGTTCTTCAGTGCAGTGTTTTAATTATTTTGTATGACGATTGTGTATTTGAATTTTATATGAAATTTCAATTATCGTTTTTTTGCTGAAGCAAGGTAAAATATAACATAATATTCTATTGCAATTTAATATTGAAATTTTGCTGACTATTTTATATATGTCATAAATAAATTATTCTAAACCGCATATGCGTATATCACTTGTTGCAAAAATTTTCCAATGAAATTCGTACTTAATTTATTTATTAGAAAGGTACATTTTAATTGAAAAGTACAGTTAGAGAACACGCGTGTTTATATATATATATATATATATATATATATATATATATATATATATATATATATATATTTATATATAAAAAGAACACTTTTACAAAATTCTACAATCGAAACGACCTTCGAATAAAATATATCGAATCACAAAGAATCGAGCACGAAGGACGGTTACTTAATCAGGACAATTAGTGTTCGACGAAATGCTTAACATGCTTCGTATAATAAACAAAAAGTGTCGAAGTAAAATAAGAACAACCGAAGACGTGACGAGCTTTTTGCAATTTGTTCAGCTATAAGATGATTATTATTGTCGAAGAGATTGTGGTACTCGTCGGAACTTGTCCTTTGTGGTTTTTGAACATTATGTGGGTTGCAATCATGAGGTGACTGATTTGTCTTGAATTCGAGCAGGCTTTGACGCAATATAAATTCATTCTAGTAGTAAAATGTATTATAATACATGTAAAACATGCAAACATATCGAATATATAAATATTATCATTCTATATATATATTTTCTTTATATAATATATCAATATGTTTTTCAAACTTTAGCGGTAACATATAGATGATATATAAAAATTAGTAAAAAGTAGAAAGTTGAATAATGTAACGAATCGTTGATAATTTTTGTAATATATATTGAACATTTTGATAGTAATAAAATATAGAATCTGTAGTTTAGTTTGAAATGCAGATGAATTTCAAGAGTTAACTCCGAATCAAAGAAACTTGTCCTTTCTTAACTTATTGAAATATTACATGAATTTCAAAAGAACTTATAATGCAATAAACTTTACCGTACAATTATATAATATAAAAGAGCCGAGAATTTCATTTTAAAAAATCATATTTTAAGATAGAAAGGAGTGGAGTAGAAATCGAATTGTTTAAAAATATCAAGGAAAAGCGAAAGACAAGTAATTTAATTAATTTCTCTACGTATTAAATGAATTAAAATAGATCGATATTTTTTTATTATTATATAAAATTTAGTATGAAAAACTTTCATACTATAAATCATTAAAGACTTCAAAATTATTAAAATGAAATGAATTTATAATAAAATGATTCTCGGAATTTTTTTTTATTAAAACGACACTAATTTAGTTTGTTTACTGCTCTTAGCGAAGAATTTTTACCGAATAGGATATTAAGTAATGAAAGTCGTGAAGCAAGTTTTAGTTTTATATAAAGTTTTTCATTAATTTTCATAATAGCAGCGAATGAGTCAACTTTATACGAATAGTATATTAAAATTCTTTATCACACACTTTTCTTTAAATTTAATAATTATATAAATTAATAATACATTTATTTTATATGTTATTTCTTCTTTTTGTTTTAGTAAATTTTATAATATTTCTTTTTATAAAATGTTGATATCAAAAACTACAACCTTTCAAGTTCTAAAGTCAACGATTTATATTCATGAGGTCAAATAGAAAAAAAAAACACATTCTTCGTAAACGAATTCCATTTTCTGTTTTTCATTTGGTTTATGAAAAAAAAATCTATTCATTCTTTATATATATTTTATACACTTTAAAATATATTTAACAATATCAATGTATAATAATCACGCTTTATAGGTCAGACAAGAATATTCAATCTCGATAAATATTTTTCACTATTCTACCATGTTTTTTTTTCCTATCCTTATTTACGTTTTGATAAACTCATCTTGATTGAAATATTACGGTATTTATATTAAAACGTTTTGTTTAAAAAATATACGATATAAACCTTCGTCGAAATTTATAATACACACATACACTTATATATATATATATATATATATATATATATTATACATATAATAGGTTTACAGTAACAAACGAAATTTATTTCGAACGCAATAAAAGCTCGCTCGGCCGTCGCAAAATTTAATTTTACATCATTTAATATTATAACAAGGGCAACATATAAATTACATAAAATATATAATATTAAAATTTAATAACGTCATATTTGTCAAATTTACGATTCGTGTCGTGTGTTATTCAGTCGGACAAGAGTGAAGAGAAAACGTGAAACGGCCGATTTCATAACGAGACGAGTTGTAATAATACAAATGTTACACGTGAAACTTTACAAGAATACCTCGTTTTGCATTTTGAACATGGAATAATTATAATTTTGGACAGTTTTGTTCGTCTCGTTATTCAGCTGAAAACCGACCGTAGCGCGTATTAATTCGTTTTTCAACGTAATAATATCAATTATGGAGAATGAAAAATGTTAAAACGCGCCATATATATATATTAAATCTAAAAGTTTATTCAGATTTTTTTATATAAAAATTTCATTATTTTATGCAATCAAATAAGCATGATTAATTTATCGTATATAATTTAAATATTTATAAATAAATATAAATATATATATATATATATTGAATTTAAATTTGAGATATATTTATGTGATAGACGAGTAAAGTGACATTGCAACCCTTGTTGACCCAACTTTAAAATATCGGTACATTGATTTTTTTTTTACAGAATCACATCGACATATCTATGTTTAATATTTTTATAGTAGATTTGTCAATATTGACGTGGTTTTATTTTTTATTTAAAAAAAAAATATTTTTCAGAAAAAATATACAAATATGCAAGTGAAATTTTATATGTACTTTTTTGCATGTCGCAGATGAAAAATTTTTATTATATTTAATTATGTAATTTTTTTTTCCAATGAAATTCAAACTTATTACAAATGCAATTTTATACCTAGTTTTTAGACATTGTATATGAAAAATTTATACTACATTTTATTGTGTTTATGTATACATATTTATGGCTACGTAATAAAAAAGTTGCATTTTATACGAATACATTATTCTTAATGCAAATAAGTTCCTGAAATTATTGCTTTTTTATTTTAATTTTTAGAAGACAAATGTAGATTAATATTTTTTTTGTAAATTTACATAAAAACACACACTTATATATATATATATATATATATATATATATATATATATACATATTCACACAGAAATGTGTATGAATATATAAGAATGTAAAATTGAATAGAAATACAATATACTCGAAAAAGTATTGTGCAATTGCATAGAAGTAACGAAATATCGACTGCATTGAATGTTTTTCTTTTAAAATTGAACCGTTATTTTTCCACGGTTATTCTTTATGGGGGATGAGAAGCAAAACTAAACGGGGCTGCAACGGGTTTGAATTTGGTCATAAAAGCTAAATTACCTTCCAGAAGCGGATTACCCTCGGTGGAATTGAAGTTTCCTGGAGGGCCAGTCTTTACACTCACCTCCACTTCTGCAGGAGGGCCGAGCACACTTTGGTCCCATACTGTAAAAAATAATAACAAAAGCATATTTTGTGTACAAGATAAGCGAATTCATAAACATATATATGTTTATATACACCTATATATTACATATATATATATATACGTTTATAATGTGTATGTCGTTTCAGTTATGTCCACATTGTACGCACTTTTGAAGGTTATCATATAACTATAAGAGTATATAACTCTTAAATGTGAAGGTTCACTGATGGTACATTGGATTAATGACATTTTTATACTATCGTAAAAAAATATTATGTGTTTGTAGTGTATAAATATTAAATTTAGTAATGCAAGTTTTATATAGTGAATCTGATACTGATCGAAAGCTCGACGTTATGAATGTTATTACGTTGAAGATTGTGAAGGATGACCATTTTAATTTGCAGTTTTCCATGATTTTATGATATATGAAACGTCAAATTTAATGTATAAATATATTTTTATTATATTTCTTTTATAATATGAATAAAATGGAATTAATTTGAAAAATTATGTACTCATAAAATAATATCTATTGTACTAATATTTTGTGATCGCAGCAGTTAAAAAGTGACTAATAATATAATATATATTATATTTATATATGTAATTAAAATAGATTGTTTTAAATACTATGATAATTATTTTTTTTAGATGTTGTTAAATATAATATTATTTTCAATATTTTATTATTAATATTACATCGTTTTTTTTTATATTAGCGATTATTAAAAGATGCATTAGAATTTTCTCAATGTATATTTTTATATTTTTAGAAAATAATATCTGAATATTACACGAGTATTTGACATGATAATATTATTGGCAAGATGTTAAAATATTATTATTTTCAATATATGAAATATATTCTAAGAATTTTGTGTAAAAACTAATATTTGATATAAATTTTAAACGCTAAAAAAATTATATTTTTGAAAATATTTGATCAATTTTTATTTAATAAAATTGTTTTTTTAATATAGAAGATTACTTTGTTTGAATTAAAAATCCCAATGAAGTAGGATTATATTTTTTTACTTAAATTTCCAACATTTAAATGGAATAAAACATATATAAAATATAAAGAAAATTAAGAATTTTTCCTAACATAATATTATGAAAAAACATTTTTTTTCATTGATTTTTTTTATATAAAAATAAATATTCGTACAAAACGCATGAAATATTACATTATTTAATAATAATAAAAAAATACAGATTTATATTATTTTTCATACGAAAAAAAATCATAACATGAAACGCGTTAGTCTATGAAAATTTAATCTTACAGCTTCGGGAAAATCTTTTTGAGTTAAAAAAGCGAAAATAACGTCACGTATCTTAGATAATATGGTCGGAAAATATTGCACGAAAATTACAAATATATTCAAAAATAAAGTAAACACAAACATACACACACACATATATATATATATATATATATATATATATATATATATATATATATATATATATATATTATATTAAACGTATAAGGTTCGTTGTGATTTTTCATTAAAAGTTTCATCATATAATATTATCCTGCGTATGAGGTGAAAATTTAATATCGTAAACATTTTCGAGATATTTAATACGTAATCAGTTACTGTCAGCTTCAAAGAATATTGTTTCGACATAAATTCACACTTATATAAATATACAAATTGTTAATACACACACACATATATATATATATATATATATATATATATATATATATATATATATATATATAACATGTTTTTTTTTCGATAATAAATATTTTGTATATAAAAATGAGTGTTCATTTTTCATGACTAAAATTATATCACAAAAGAAAATTATTAATGAAATCTAATCCTAATGGTTCTAGTAATATAATAGTCTATTCTATCATTTTGTTTATGAGATGATATAATGATATAAAATTTATATTGTAGGAAAATTATATTATAATATTAAATTTAATAAATGTACACTAAATATTTAGATGTATTAAAATTGTTTTTTTTTATATTAAAAAAATGTTTATATTTTTAATAATATTTAATTAAAAAACATTTACCTCGTATGATAAGTGATTTTCATATTAAATATTTATGATGGAAAAAATATTTTCTTCATACTTTCTCAATAACAATTAGGTAATCCAGAAATTACCTAGGTAATTTGAATCAAAACGGTTTTGAAACTCTAGTATCAACATAAAAATATATTATGTTATAGATAATGTATAAAATATGGTAATTTTATGAATAATCAAATTTTATATAGCGTTATTATAGACTGAAATTAAATATATATTTATAAATCAATATTCTTTTAATCCATCTCACCAAATTTAATAGAGGATTATTTAATACGTTAATCAAAAATTTATAGAATCGATTTATTCCAATATATAATAATATATCAATCATATGTAATTCTTAGATTTATATAATAGTATGTTTGTGAATATTTAAATGCCACATATATATGTATAAAAGTGTAAATATTTAATATGTTCTCAGATAGAAACCGAAAAATTTACGCATTTTGTACGTCGATTGACAGTTTATCGATACTAAATACATTATATCACATTTTTCCGACGGACCAATGAAATCGTTTCGATCGAGTTCATTCAATTTGTGTCCCCTTTTTAACCCTCAAAGGAAATGATTGATAACCAACCAGGTTGAGAATAAAACGAACGAACAAAAATAAGAAAAAAAAACAACATTCATTGTGTGAAAATTGACCGTTAGCCATCCTTTCGGTAATTGTGCGAATGAAAAACCGCCAAAAATTCGATTGCGGCTCTTTTTTCAGAATCACGCGTGAAAATTGTTCGATATACAAGAATCTGTACTGAAAATAATCATTTTAAATAATTGAATAAAATTTAAAAATAATATGTTTTATTTTAATATAATTTTATGGACTGAAAAAAATTAAATATAAAATAGAACAAAAATCATTTAAAAGAAATAAATGTTTATATTAAAAAAAAAATTCTTCTATAAATATTTTTAATATAAATATTTAAAATTTAAATACAAGTCGATTTTTCATCAAATAATTGTCGAGGTAATAAAGTTATACGTTATAAATTTTTAATAAAAAAAACTTTTTTTAAATCAGAAAATTTAAATTAAAAATCTTAAATTTCTTAAAAATTTTATTCGCTTACGAATCTCAAATATTTTTTTCTTTATAATGTTGTATTAATTTATTACAATAAAATAATACGTCAAAATTAATTTTATATTGTATAATATGAAAATATTTTCAGATAAATTTCATAACGTATATAACGTATACAAAGTTTTTCGACTCAAATTCAATAATATTGCGTACAAATTGCAATTATATTATATACGCTGGACCTTGTAAACAATTTGATTAGTTTTTATATTGTATATATTTATATGTCATAATTTTATCTAAAAAAAAATTCTCGACACTTATACCGGTTTGTATATTAAATAATATAATTTATTCGAAAGAAGCGTCCTCAGAATGTCCGAGATTAAATTAAATTTTCATCTCTTGAATTCGATTCTGCCACTGACGTCCATCGAAATGCGATTACCGATTTTTATTTAAATCGGCACCTTTAAAAGATAGAGATAGAAAAAAAAAAAACAACGCCATCACCTCGATTTATGTGAAAAATAATGTTCAAGCGATTAATTTTCATTTTTGATAATCGAAAAACGTTCAAAATATTTAATATACATACTATATTATATTTGATTGTAGAGTATGAAACGTGAAACTAGAACAGGAAAGCAGTAAAGTAACGGATATTTATCCAAACTAGGGATGAAATTAGAACATGGACTGTTTTAATTGGCACAATTGCTCTATCTAGTCGTTCATTGTCTTCCTTATTTGTATGAAGTATATTTCGGTTTTAGTTTCATTGAAATATAATATATACTAAATTTAATAATATATTAAATTCTTTAGTAAAAAAAAGATGATTTTTTTATAATAGAAATATTTTATATGTCAACATTTATAGAACACAATAAGTAAATATAATAATATAAACGGAAAAACATTTTTAATTTGTTTTTAAACCGCAGTTTCTTAGTTTTTATGCTGAGATAGAGATTTTATCAAATAAAGAGAAAAAAAAACTTTATATTAATGTATAAAAGTTTTTCCATTTAATATATTTTTTTAAAATTTATGTATACGTAAAATATAAAATATATTTTAATTTTTATAATATCATACTGATTATTTTTTTACTTGCAAAATATTTATTTAGTAATATTGAAAATTGGTTTTAACAAATACTATTAAAGCTTTAAATCGATTTATTGCAATAAAAAGCTATTTTATAATATAAATTTTGCACTATAAAACTCGTTTTAATATTATTTACAAATACGTTCGTGATATTTTAACGCGATTAATTAATTAATCTGTCGTTGAATCGAAGAATGAAAAATTTCCATTCAATTCAATTATGAAAGAATTTTTAATTTAAAACTCGTCGTTTCAATTTTATATAATAAACTTTTAATATATATATATATTTTTTTTTGAAGTATTATTGTATATTTAAACTTGGAAAATGGATATACGTTTTTAAACACATTTAATTTTTTGGCAATATCATTCAATTTTGATGCCAACAAAATTTCAATTGTATTAAAATGTTACTTGGAAAAACAGTTTTTTGACGATGTATGACCTGCAATAAAAAAATAAACGATAAAAATTGCACGATGCGCAATTTTATAATAAGCATAAAAATAATCATACTACGTGATACAAGTTTTCAATAAAAAAACATAATATAATGTAAACGCTGAAAGAAGAAAAATGGTTCGTGAATCTGTAATCTATTATGAGACTTACATGGATATTCTGGGATCATTTGGTAGGCGATGATGCAGAAATAAAGGGTTCGGTCGTTTCACACACATCCCTTATATGCACTATATATATATATATATATGAGATAAAATAAATCATACTAAATCTTTTGAGATAATTTTGTGAAAAAAAATCAAGTGACGTTATCAGAATTTAAAATTTATTACATATAAAATATATTTTTAAGTCACTTTTATATCATAGAAATTATAGATTTTACTAAATATTAAAGATTTCTTCTAAACTTGTTAATTTAAATGAAAAATAGCTAATAAAATATAAATTATCATTTTTTTATAAAGTGATTTATATATATTTATATAAAAAATGAATAATTCTTTATTTTCGTATAATTGGAATAATCCTATATAAATATTTCTATTTATAAAATTTATATTGTGAATAAAAATTGATTTTTATATTATAATTTTAATAAAAAAAAGTGATAAAAATATACTGAAATTATACTTTCGATTGAAACATCGATAAAACGACACCGAAATGAAATAGTAATACTGAAAAGTGTAGACGTTTAAATGAATAAAGGCGTTAATATAAACGAGTGCTATGTCATTGAATACAATGTATTTTTAATTGAAATTAAGATCTCTTTAAGATAAAAGCAATGTTCTCAAAGTATAATAGCAACCTTTAAACGAATTTTCACTATATATATATATATATATATATATATATATATATATATATTTTATATATACGAAACTAATTTTATGTGCTGAAAGCGTTAATACTCGTTAAGTGGGATCGTCATTGATCTGCAGAGGTGGAGGCTTGAAAGAGCGAACTTAAAATGTGCCCATTCAAAAGTTCTCCTTTTTTTTTATTCATCTCCAAATATATATATATGTATATATACATCTAAAGCTCTTAATCCGCAGAAGGTACTATAAATCCTTCAAACACCAAATTGAACGAAAACGAACGCGAACAAAAAAAAAATGATAAAGATAAAGGCGAGCGGGGTGAAAAAATATATTAAAAAAAGAGAAAAATCTCCCGAGGTACAGAATAAAAAAAAAATGGGAGGACGTCTCATCTTTTCACTTCATTCGCCGGTTTTCGTTGAACTTT
The DNA here is from genome assembly GCA_024500535.1 of Leptonema lineaticorne. Taxonomy (NCBI): domain Eukaryota; kingdom Metazoa; phylum Arthropoda; class Insecta; order Trichoptera; family Hydropsychidae; genus Leptonema; species Leptonema lineaticorne. The sequence goes on from JANIJI010000021.1 coordinate 5,905,169, forward strand.
TTGTTTTTTTTTCGCCGCTTATTCGATTTAAATCTTCGCGATAAATTTTCCGCGTTTCGCGGAATCCTATTGTCGAATTTTCCGAACGCGTTGTTGCATATTCACAAGTGTGTTTGTCGGTCTGTTTCGTGTACGTGTGTATGTATGTGTGTGTGTGTGTGTGTGTTCGGTTTTTGTTCGGTTCAAGATTACATCTGTTCGAAAGCGTTCAATATGTAACCTATATAGAGATAACGTATTTTAACGTATTATATCCGAGATTTTGTAAATATTTGCCCGTCGAAGATTCGACTCGTAAAATTACGCATTTGCTATATATATATATATATATATATATATATATATATATATATATATATATATATGTGTGTGTGTGTGTGTGTGTATGTAAAATATAATACGTTGTAAAATTGAGAATATCAAATACGAAACGATCGAACGCTTAAAAAGATTTAATCGAAAATTATAATTATTAATATCTATATTCTCTAATACAAATAAGAATATGTATTAAATTAATTTTAATTAAATACTAAAGTCATGTATGTTTAAAAAGTAATATTAGAAATTGTTTTATGAATTTGATTTTGAAAAAATATGTTTTAATTTAAAATATCATAAATTATCAATGCTTAACAAATAATTATTTTATTTAATTAAAATTAATTGTGAAATTTATATTATAATATTTTATCGATATTTAAACGGTCGAGATATGAAAATTTATTCATTTTTAATTTTATTTAAATTTATATATAACATTTACATGTGTACAAATAATTTTTGCATAAAGATATAAATATTAAAATATGAAACGATATTTAAACCTGTTTTAGATTTGTGTGTAGGAGTTTGGCTTTGATATTATGTCAAACTTGAAACGTATATTCAGTATTTCTTTATATTTACGATTTTAGAATTCTATTTGGATTTTATATATTTGTCTAAAGGAAAATAGCTTTCCTTGACACGTTAAAGAAAGTGATGTGTTAATATACACAAGGGATTTTCTTTCATTTAAAGAAAAACCCTATTTTACTAAAGAGAATTACCAATTATTCATTGTATTTTTAAATTCAACTATATAGCAATGATAAAAAAAATAAATGAAATAGAAGAAAAACTTGCTCACTTGCTGTGACTTGTTGATGATGTGATCCAGGATTTGGATTGATATTTTCTGATGACGCCTCCGCCGATAATCCTAAAATAAATTAAAACAAAACAACATTTTATTTAACAACAATAAAAATTGTAATGAAAAAAGAAAAAGAACATAATTTCAATTAATTTAAATAAAGCAATAATCGTTTTAAAGCCGTTTCAATTACGGTTAATTATGTACACCATAATGACGTACTTTTAATTGAGAAAAACTGTTCAGCACTTTAAAAGCTCCGAAACGGTTTATGCTTGATTGAAAAATCTTTTTCATTAAAACGAATCGTCCTTTTTTTTAGAATAAAGTTCGAGCATAAAACCTCGAATAGAATTGGGAATACGACGTGCGAAACTTATTTTCCAAGTCAAAATCTAATTGTTGAACCACTATTAGAATTCTCTGACAACCAAATGAACATAAAATACATCCATATATATATATATATATATATATATATATATATATATATATATATATATATATATATATATACATATATGTGAATTTTAATTAATTTCTATTCGTATACTTTATTCACTATTGGCAAATATCGAATAAAATATATGTTTAGATATATGAATAGTAATAAAATATTTTTTTTTAATATTCTCTTAAATATATTCACGCATAATATTGTTCATATATGATCCTTGATTCGCGCGGTCGCAATATGTAGATTTTTCCGAAAGAAAATTTTCCGTGACGAATATTATATTATACGTTGAATTCGAAAAACATTGCGATGGAAATATTTTCGAATACAAAAGCCATACGCAAAAATGACGACTATTCAAATAAAACGTTTATTTGCGATCAAATTTTATGTGTTTCACATATATATATATATATACATATATACATGTATTATTTTTTTGGGGGGTAACTTTCTATATATATATATATTGTACATATATTTTTTTCGATATTGGATCACTTTGACAAGCGAGTCATAAATGCGCTCTTTCGAATATATATTTTATAATTTATTAAATGCGCAAAATAAGATTATGTAAATATGCGTTAAATTTTGACAAAATTCGACGTATATAATATGAAGTTTTTTTTTATATATATTATATATATATATATATATATATATATATATATATATATATATATATATATATATATATATACCGAATATTATATATTGTTATCTTAAAGCTTCGATAGCAAATCCCGAATAAGCTTATAAACAAGATTCGAGCTTTAAACCCTCAATGTTAAATACTGGTCGTTATATGTGTATATTTCTTTATAAAAGAAACACGATAGTAGATTTTTCTTTTATATCCTTTTTAATACGTTGAAAGATTAATATGTGATGTAAGCAGTATATATTTTTTGCGTTGTATTATGTGAATAAATATCGTATAATGATGTAAAGGGGAAACCAGGGTGAAAAATTATTGAAATAATTTTTTTTTGAATATATATATATATATATTTCTAACTTTTATATCTCAACTATATAATTTAAGGGTATAATTTCATAATAAAATATTGCACAAAAAAATACTAAATTAGATTTTTAAGTCAAATTTTGGAATTGTTTGAAATTATTATATGCTTCTTCTATTACAAATATATTTTTTATACAAAATTGATACGAAAATATATTTTCAGTAATTGACTTCGATCTCGACGTTTAAACGCATAACGTTGATTTTTGTCTATGATTTATTTATACTGTGCGATCGTGAAAAAGCGGTAACTTTTTTCTTTCTCATACGATTTAACCAAAGAAAAAAAAAAAGAAAACCGTGGAAAATAGGAAAATTACACACGGTCATGCAACAAAGACGTTAGCGAGGGGTCTCGAGAGTATGTATTATGGTCGAAAACTCGCTTCAATGGACAATAGTGAAGTGGTTGAACACTCGGAAAACAACAAGTAGACCTCGCGTATAAAGTCGCACCATCGCCCTTATAAACATTTTGAAAAGATTCAGGCGTGAAATCTTATTTTTACACAAAGCAAATCTTTAGATACATCCTTTCTGTCGACGACTAACAATACTCGATTCTCTTATTTACAGTGTACATTGAAGTATATCAATTTTTTATGGTCAATATTTTTGTTTGTACGATATTTTTAGAATTTTATTTATTATATATATATATATATATACCATATATATGTAGTTCAATATTAATATATATTTAGGTTATTATAATTTAAAGTTCGTGCGATTTTAGTAAACTTTCCGAGAATAGAAAATATGACGATAGTTAAGCGAGTAATTAACGATTATTATTTTACAAAATTATGTAATATATTATTATTATTATTATTATTAGAAACACGTGTGATATTAAAGTGTTTTTATGACAAACTTAATAATCGAATAAATTATGTGATAAATATTAATAAATAAAATTTTACAATATTAACAAACTATTATATGTTGCATATATGATATATGAAATTTTTAGAATTTTCATTTATTTGTTAACATCAATCTGTGATAAGACAAATTTTGAACATTTTTATATATAAAAGTATTTTCTATAAAAATATATTAAATTTTATCGTATGTGTATATAATGAATTTAATACAAAATTTATGAAAATATTTTAATTTCCTTTGAATAGAATTAAAATTATATTTTTATATAAATATTTATAATTAATTATTATATAAATTTTATACATTTTATGTAGAAATTAAACCTTTTGATAGTTTTATTCACACACAAAAATATGGTTTAAAAGACTAGCGAAGCAATCAACGAAGCGTAATTTTGCCAAAGTCTAGTATAAATAAAAAAAAAATGTATAAAAATATATAGCATACAAGTTCAAAGCCCTTTTCGTAAAATATTTAATATATTTCGAATCGTGACATATCGAAATCAATATTAATGTATTAATTTATTCACAATATAAAAGCAATAGAACCCCGTTATTATTATAATGTCAATCACATTATTTAAGTGTTGCATGTTATGAATAGTCGAATATCAGTCGTCACTCAATCAAATATGGAGTGTTTCTGAAAATTTCAAAAGTTAACAAACGTAGTCATATTTCCGTTTTAAACGTATAATCTGAAACGTTATATAAACAATATATATATATATATATATATATATATATATATATATATATATATATATATATATATATATATATATATATATAAAAGCTTTCAGCGTGTAATACGATATGTTTCAGAACAACCTTTTAGTTTAGCGCGTTAAATTTAAGAAATGCATTCGATACGATAAAACATATTACTATATGCTTTTTGTCTGTCGAATATATTACGTTGCATTTAATGCGTATAGTAGGGCTACGCTTTAACTGAAAACAAAAATAATAAAAAAAATTCAATTCTACAGATTTTATGTATGCTATATACAAATTTGAATAATAAAATGTTTATTTTCTTTAATCATAATTTATTCAATGTGTACAATTTAATTCAATCGGTATTTATGTTTACATAAATACTGATTAAAGATAAACACGTATATCTTTAAAATAAATGAATATTCATATAGTATATATATAATGGAAATATTTTGACTTGCATGAAAATTGTACATATATTAGTTTAATTTTAGTAGTATTATAATTATGTTTTGGTCTATTGATTTATTAATAGTATTGAATTTCAAAAAATAATTTAATTGTAGAATTATATATAAATGAAAAATATTAATAAGTTTACTATAAAGTACAATTTATTGTACTAGGATTAAATTGATCATTTTTTAATATCTGAAATATAGTAAAAATGTAATCTTTATAAAATTTTACAATCATTTACATTAGTGAAATAAATAATAAAATTATATTAAAATACTTTTTGGTTTTAGTACATTACATTTCATACAATATATGTAATTTTCATCAAATAATTGAACGTGATTAGAGTAATAGAACATTTTATTATCAGACATGATTATTTAGTAATCGATTTTTAATTAATTTTTATTCGCAATTTGGATCGAGCAGTCATATAGTTTAAGTAATTAAAGCAATTTTATAGAACTTTATGTATTATAAATATATATATATATATATATATATATATATATATATATATATATATATATAATCCGTATATGTTTTTAAAACTGTCGTGTATAAAAAAATTGTATCTTATTTAAACGTGTATACTGTAATTTGTTTACTACAAATATTGTATTGAAAATACATAATATATACAATTTCAAAAATCAAAATCGAAATATACCGCTTATGAATTCGATCAAAACTATAATTAAGGTGGTCTATTATTTTCATTATTATCGGTTTGTCGCCACGAAGTGAGATTTTTAAAACTTTATAATTGAAGTAATATTCGTAGAACGACATGTTTCATATATAATGAATTCGTTGTTATTCTCGAAATTGCTTATGAATAAAATACTAATAATACAATAATTGTACAGGTTTATTTATTATAATATATTATTCAGAAAACATATTATATCTTCAGTTGATCGAAATAAATTTTTTGATTGTTTTTTTTTATTTATATACATAAATTCTTTATATAGAACGAAAAATCCGTTTAATATCGTCCGACAAATATCGAAGAAAAATTAGCTTTCTTCAAAAAATTAAGCTCCCATTGACTATGATTAATGTTTCTAAAATATCATTTTTGAACGAACAAAAAAAAAGAAAGCGAAAATAAAATTCTGATATAAAAGGTAAAATGAAGAAATCAGAAAAACATTAAGAAAACTACAAGCTTATGAAGGTGAAAAGAGTAATTCATAATAGATGAAAAATATTTGTTTATTATAAAATTTAGAAATGATTGAATATTTATTCACGATGTAAATAAAATTATATTATTTTTATATATTTTATAAAAAAAATATAATAAATATTTTTTAATTGTTTATATATAGTGGAGATTATTTTTCAGGCGTCGTTTCACTCTGGTCGCTTTAAAATATACTTGGTGGTCGGTTTGTTTTTATATTTTATTTATATAAACGGTCGTATTTTCTCTAGTAGGGTGTGTGTGTGTGTGTGTGTATGCGTGTTATAATATTATCAGTTTGAACCGCGAAAATGAACAAGGGCGTTATCGATGCGGAAAACGCGGACTCGGATATAGATGCGAGGTTTTATTGGCGCATAAATGGAAAATGCGGTCTCTTTTCTCGGACGCTTTCCAGCTATGATCCCTTTGTGCTTAAATTTTCCCTTTACGCATTTTCTCGATGAATTTTCTCGCCTTTTATCTCGCTATTAAAATCCGCTTTCATTTCGCACCCGAATGTCGTGTAATATGTATGAATAATTTTTTTTTTATCGTCACAATTGTTCGACGAAAATATATTTATATATGTATTATATATATATATATATATATTTTAATTTTTAAAGGGAATAAAGCTTGAAATTTTCCGTACGTATATTCATAAATATATAATGATTAATAATTTACGATGTGTATAGGTTTACTATAACTCAGGTGGAGTGATTAAATAGTTAAGTTATGAAGAGGAGTTTGTCAACTCAGCAAACTATTATCACGAGGAAAATATATAGAATTTGTAAACAATTTCAAATAGTTAACATATTGTAAAATTAATCATAAAAGATTTTTTTTTAATATATCGATACAACAGAATCGATGAAGAAAATATTTTTGCTTAATTGTTATTGTAGTGCATTTTTTATAATATAGATCTTTAAAATTTTTTCATGAGAATTATATAAATTTAATTTATATACATACAAATTTTGCTAATAATATATTAATAAATAAATAAATCATAACTTTTAAAACTTTTTCGATTCGTGTCTTTCTAGGATAATAGAAATTTAAATTAAACTCAATATTAAATATTTTCTAGTAGGTCCATTACTTAACGATTGAACGATTATTTATTAGAACTTTTCTATATATAGTTTATAAATTTAATTAAAATCTAAATCAGGATTTAAATATTTTAAATTATATATATTTTTATTTATAGTATATAACAAATAAAAGAATATCTGTTTTTAATAAAATATTTTATACTTGTATTAAAAAAAAATTATTAAAGGCTTTCAATGTTTGAATATCACGTAGTCCTTTCTAGCAAGTTTTCTGTTTCGATTTATACTGCGAATCTGTTATATATATATATATATATATATATATATATATATATATATATATATATATATATATATATATATATGTATATATATATCACCAAGATAGAATCGTCCGCGTTTTCTTTTTATTGCTCACGAAACGGTATCAAATTAAGATTTATACGACGCATGAAATTGAAGTGCGAAACGTGAAAAATGTACAAAAATCATCTTTTCTCGTTCCTCTCTTAAATAACTAATACGAAAGTCAAAATTGCTAGAAATCAAATTCTTTATATTTTCAATAATAATAAAACAAATCGTCAGATTTACGATGCGCAATAAATAAACTTGAATAATACATATTATGTAAACGGCATCGAATTGCATAAATACTTGTGTAATAATTCCGATTAAAATATGTTTGTACGTTGTATGGAATTATTTGATATACAGTTCCACTTCCAATTTGTACCGCAAAAGCGAATATTCCGATCATTTATTATACAAACATTTATACGTATCGGATATGTAAATTATGAGACAGAAGCTGAATTAATGCGACTTTGCACTATGCATAGAAGGATAGAGAAAAAAAAGTTTTTCATTGTGCCACAATGTTTTTTTTTTATTTTCAGTGCATTTTCAGCGCGCAAATATATCGCTTAAAAGAGAGAGCGTATGCAAAAATAAAAATTTGCATATAGAAAAAAATATATATGTTCGTCGCAAAAATATATCGCTAATGAAACGCTTTAAAAGTTCATAGAAAAAAATATATATAAATTTAATACGTTCGTTTTGTTTTTCTTCGAAATTCAAAATCTTTTTCAATAAAAAGAAGGTTATTGACATTGCATCGAGGCCACAGATGTTCATTTTTTCACGGTTACTTTGCATATATGGAAAATTTTATTCACAGCTGAAAATCATTTTTAATATCTTATATATAAAAATATACTATATAAAACGATAAAAATATATTTAAATTAGTAAGATTTCAATTTTATTCATAATTAAAAATATATTTTTATATCTATAGCAATATATATATATATATATATATATATATATATATATATATATATATATATGGATTATATGAAATTTTCTTGAAAATATGGTTCGATTCTCAAGTTTTCATGCCGTTGGTGCGTCGTAGGAATTTTCATTACCTGAAACGTCTTTTCATTACGATAAAAAATAGAGCAATATATTAACGCCTTCGGCGAAAACTTGAGTATGGATCTGGCGGTTTTATTGTGCAAAAACCAGAGCATAGTCACATTAAACTATGATTTAACATTTTATAAGTCATGAAATTACTTTAGTAATTTAATATAATATAATTTATATATAAAAAAATAATATAAAAATCATTAGAAATAAAATTACCGGTGGTTGCATTACGACGTCTGCTGACGTCATGAACATGATCTGAAGACTCCAGGGCGATGAAAAATCTGAAAAAAATAATTGAAATTGAAAATATTTAAAATATATTTCGCACGTTAAATCTTAATATCGTCTCGTAAATGAGTTAGTAATGAAGATGTACGATTAAACGAATCGTATAATTCAAGGGTTCCAACCTCATCTCGTCACCGGGACGTGTTTTATATAAAAATGGTGGTTTTTCCGAGGGTCAAGAATTAGCATTCAGGATAGTGGATCCCTTGTTCATTCGAAACCTTATCCGAAAACCGAGGATAAAACCATTAGACGAGATTACGTGAGGAAATGCTGAGCGCCAAGTGATTATAGTTCCATATTGACTGCTTAATGTCTTTATCCCTATACGTGTTTTAATTATAAATTATTCCAAAGCAATATTGTGAAAATTAATTCAATTATCTACTCAAATTATTCTGAGGATATATATATATATATATTTATATATATATATATATATATATATATATATATATATATATAATTAAATTGTCGAATAGTAAAAAATGTAAAATAAAAAAAAAATAAACATAGTAATCATAGATTTTCAGATTTATTACACTATTATTAGTATATATTATACTATAAATAAATCTGTTGAATGTATATATTTTATCTATAAATTTGATATATTGCAAAATATTAAGGATGTAGAAGGATATAAATTTCAATACCTTAATAATTCATGTCGAATTTGTAATATAATATTCATTGAAATCGTAGTTTTCTCATCTACTAATTACTAATAAATTATAAAATAGAATGATATTTGTATGACGCAAAAATTCGATCATAATTTAGGGTAAAATCGTTAAATAAAAATATTATGTTCACGTTTTATACCGCATAAAAGATGACAATAATACTATTATAATAATAATAAATACTAAATTTGAGTATGAATTGCGGACGCGGATTAATTGCAAAATTATTAACGTTTTATTTTTTAATGATGAAAATTACTTTATCATAGCGAAACGTTCACAATAAAGTATATCATTTAAAATAAGTAATGTATACAAAAAAAATATATATATTCAACGTTTCTCTTGTTGAAAATTTTAACGAGAGTTCGTTCTTTTTGACGCAGTTGTCTCTTTTAACATCGGACGAGAGGCTTTTTAATAAATTATTCAATTTCGAAACGAAATCTAGATTTCGGATTTATAAATAAAAGATACTGTAAAAACAGTCATTCGAGGCTGTATTAGACTTTTTAACATTTTTTTTCTTTCATATCTCGAAAGTACTAGTGATATAATAAATAAAGAAGCGGTTTCCGTTAAAATGTATACAAAGTACAAGTTATTCAGAGTTTTATTTTGAACGACAGTTGTTTTATTACTAGTATATATTAATAATTAATATTTAATAGAAAATAGTATTATAATGAAATCTATTTATAAATATTGTTCAGCATAAAGAGATTTAATTTTTCAACTTCTTTATACTTCACATGTTATATTTTTTGTTTCAATTTTATTTAATAATATTGAAAAAAAAATATTATCGCATATTAAAAAAAATAATATATAATATTAAAAATTAAAGAAAATAAATAATTTAAAAATAATAAAAACAAACTACAACGAGGAATTTTTATATTTTTCCGATCTGCAGTTTCTCCGGAACTACATGAAATTTTATTTTACGAGAATAGTTTATCCTTGAGGCATCATTCGTACATTTCTCATCCTTTTTTTTTTCATGTAACACGGATAGAATCCTGAATTCAGAACCGATATCACTCCCTATAAATGCTGATAAAAAAAAGATCTTGGAATCAACTCACGAGTCGTGTCTTGGACTCGTATCGATTCAGGAATTAATATTGAAATAGTATAGTTTTTTTTTGTATCATAATATTATTGTTCAATTGAAAATATTTATTATCAAAAAATATAAGATATAATTTAATAAAATTTTATTAGCTTACAAAATCAATTATCATTCTTTTATATAGCGGCATTTAAAAGCAATAATATATCGCTATAACGAAAACGTTCTTCCATAATCATTATCATCATCATTTATAATTCGATACATTTAAATATATATACGATAAATGAAGCTTTTTTTTGTTTTTAAACGTCTATTTTTCACGTCGGGAATCCGTCGAAAATAATCGTTCAATTTCCGTATAAAATTGAATTCGGTTACAACGGATGAGTCGTTACTATGAAAGTGTATACGAACTGTCAATTCCCGACCAGTAGATGAAATAATCCATCAACCCAACAGCATCGACATTTCTCTTCAACCCTTTCATCCCTTATACTTTTATTACTATTTATTTTTAAAAATGATCATAACGTTTGATATCGTTTCTTCTGCTATTTAAAAAAAAATTCTATGACCGATCGTTTCATCTTCTTATTAAATCGTATTAAAAATCTTCTTATAATATATATATATATATATATATATATATATATATCCGATAAATCAATACACATTATCATTTCAGGAAAATACGTAATTTAATCGAAAAATTGATGAGTATAAAATTATTACTTATATTGACAAAATAATAAAATAATACGATTAGATATCTGATTATTTTAATATATATTTCGAGTTCAAATGACGTTTTTTGTAATAGTTTTTTTCAAATATATCAGTTTATTTGTAATTATTAAATTAATTTAAATATTTTTAATTATAAAAAGAAAAATAATTTATAATACAAATATTAAAACATCTTTAATTAATTTTAAATAATTATTGTTTTCACAAGTTTATTATAGTCACAAGCTTTTATTAAAATATACTCTGATATTTCATTGAATATATAGTCCAACGATTATATCGGAAAATATATACGTAAAAATATTTCATATTATAATTAATCATATATTATATACGATACGCCCTTAATAACTTTTTAATTTCACCATAAAACGGTTTCCGATTTCCAAAAAAAAAAAGAAAAAAGAAAAATGAAATCACGACATGTTTTCACAAACGCGGTTCGTTCTTCTACGCCATTATATTATACAATTTTATTGCATTTATAAAACAAACTGAATACGTATTTTTCCATCATAGAAAATATTAATACACATATATTTATATAATATATTATAAACTAACAATTCGAAAATATTCTCACGAAAAAAGTATTGAACCGATGAAATGTGGGCGTAACGTTCAACAAAAATGGAGTTTTATTTATTTTTATTTTTTTTTATATTCACTCTTGCATTTGATAAACGAGAATTGTACTGCTTGAATTCACGAGTATGTATTATATACACTTTTGCTGAAGAATATATTATATTTTTATTACATTTTTCCAAGAACATCCTTCATATGGCGAGGGTTTCGTACATTTGAAAGATGACGAATGCAAAAGATATGATAATTGATGTTTCGCGATAAACGTCCACAATAATACTTTTTTTTCTTTTTACTATACAAAGAAAATTTGCAAATCATATGACAAAATCGTCATATTTTCCACTTAAGAAACGTCATATTTTATTATTAGGAATATTGTTTTGCATAATTGCATACGGTTTTCGAACGTTTAATCAATATTATAAACGTACACAATGTAAATAATCGTTTCTAATTAGTGTAATAATTGAGTTACGCAATAAATTATTATACGAATAATAATAATAATATGCTGAATATTTGCATTTTGTGTTAAAACATTTTTACGATTATGTTGATATAGTGAAATTGTGTAAATTATACGATATTTATAATGAAAATGGAAAAATGTAATTTATATTGTGTATAAAAAAATATTGTTTTGTATTTTTTCATACAATCATTTTTTTTTTTGTAGAGCAATCCAATTTATAAAAATTGTAATATATTAATGATATTTTATATGAATTTCAAACTTTAAAACGTCCTTAACTTTTCGGTGAAAGATAATTTAGAAAATCTTTTTAGAATAAATAATATTTATCTTATCGAGCTACAAGTTATAACAAGGACATCATTTAGAATTGTGTTGGATTCTTTTTTTTTCAGCGATTTCGTTGTTAGTTTAAACCCTTTTTCTTCGAAATGCTTACATATCGACTCTGAAAATGTCGACATTTTTGCGAAAAATAGTGATTTGGAAAAGTCGTTTTATTTTTTTCTATAAATTTTATTCGTTAACAGAGAAAATCGCATGCAGTCATATCTAATACTTTTTGTTTCTATTTTTCATCTACAATTTTAAGAGAAATGTTCAATATTCGATCATTATCTTTAATGGCTTATTAAATAAATAAAGCTTTTTTTAAGATGTCAGTTTTTTGTTATATTCGTATTTTATCAGTATGTTATAAATTTTTTTATGATAATTATCAAAATGAAAAAAAATCAATAAAATTTCAATGGTATATTCGAATTTAAATTTTGGTGATATACACATATTATTAAAAGATTATAATATCTTATACTGTGACATACTGATATAGGAATGAATGACATATCATATTTTTAATATTAACACAGTTGTTCACATTTATATAAAAAGCAATATGGGTACATCTTTCGCAAGCAAAGTAAACTTTTCAAAAAGTCGTATAACACAGTGAGATTACTCAAGTTCAGTTGTGGACTGCTGTTTTTGTTACACGTGTCTGTTTGCTATAATATATGTATATATATATATATATATATATATATATATATATATATATATACACGTATATGTATAGTGTATATACTATATATATAAGAAGGTTTGAAGACGAAATACCTTCAACTCGAAATTCTACGTCTCCAACTGAAAACTTCCCATTTTCAGACGCGGCGCTATCTTGGTCACTTTAGTGAAGGGAAAATATACCCTCGGGAGAGGAAGTTGCAGACGGAAAGTAAATTCGTTGGTTTTTCACGATATATTTTATAAGATACATACGAACTACAAACACAAACAAGTACGCAATATATATATATATATATATATATATATATATACACATATACACATATATATATATATATATATATATATATATATATATATATATTACATATGTATATATATATATATATATACACATATACACACACATATATATATATATATATATATATAAATATATATATATATATATATATAAATATATATATATATATATATATATATATATATATATATATATGTATATATATATATATATTACATATGTATATAACAATGTGAATATATTGAAGCAGTTGGGGTACTATATGGTTATATTTTTTATTTTATTATTCGAAAAGGTTATTTTAATTTGAAATATACAAAAAGCGATAATATATTAAAATATCTCAATATATGTTTGATTATATATTATTGTGTAAATATTGGGAGTATTATTGAGCGTTATTTTTTATAGCAGAGATATGTATAATATAAATGTAAACATATTTCTTTATTCAATCTAAAGTTTTTTCTGTATATTTAGAGTAGAGTTTATTGAGTTTAAACTTTATTTTTTAAATGTAGCATAAATAAATTGATATGCGAATATATTATCGTGAATTTTTTAATGATGTTATAATAAAATAATAATATTATATTTATTAAAAATTATTTTTCACAGACAGTTTTAAATAAAAGATAAATGACGACATATAAAATAATTGATTGTTTGCGAATATATAATAATAATAAACGAGAATATGAAGAATTTAACTTATAAACTAGAAATTTGTTATCGACATCAATCTAAAAAAATATGTAATCTTCAAAGCTTGAACTCTCTAGTTTTATATTGAATATTGTATACAGTATATGTTATGTGTAATATAGATATATTGTGAGGTTTCAAAAAGTGAAATAACTTTTTAGCGTTTCTTTTCCAACCAAAATTGTCATAGTACAAAAAGTGCCATATAACTCAAGACCACACGTGTGAAAACGGTATAAATTTTTAAGGGGAAAATCGCACCGGACGGGAAGATAAAAAGATTTTCCGCGTTACTGCTGTGTGGAGATTTCAGCTGAAAAATCACACCGGCATCGGTTTAAACGCTGAAAAACTTTACAACACCTAAACTACGGACCGCATCGTTATACTTACACTACGAGTTTTTGCTTATACACACACACACACACACACACACATACATATATATATATATATATATATATATACATATATAAAAATAATGGGCACTTTATTTCTTGATGCTATCGTACATTTCAGTGTTTGGGTGTTTGGTCTAGTGGCATTATTGTTCCCAAAGGATGATAACATTGAAACGAATCTATTTTTTTTTTACAGTTTCTATTTTGCTTTTTATTTAAATGTTTTGTATTATATTGTAATACACAGGTGATTTGATAATCATTCATTATAATTGATATATTTTAGAAATTTATAATATTATACAGTGATTATATTCACAATTTGTATACAGTTAATAATGTTGAAATTATAATATATTCATCAGATTTTACAATAATGAAATTAATATAGAGCATAAATCATTGTTATGTTATTAAGTTTGTTATAACAAACGAATAGGATTAAAATTCAATTGTACTAAATATTAAATTATGTAATATTTTATATATATATATATATAATTTTATATTTTTAAAACATCTGTATTGCGTAAACGATAATAAAAATATTATATATTGAATAAAGTCTTTCTGAGCAAATATTGAAAATGCCTTACATTATAACGTCTAATAATAATCTGAATATAAAACGATATATAGGATAGTTAGTATAAAAACTACAAGTGCCTAAATTGAGAGCAATTTTTCTTTGAAAAAAAAAATATATATATAGATATATAAAAGGATGAAATTCGTTGAAAATATTCTTCCATTTCCGTAAAAAAGCCTCTTGAAATCCGTTTGTAGAATACTCGACGTTCTACGAATTACAATTTAAAAAGTTTTTGATCCGTCACTTTTATAGCAAAGCATATTTATTATATATAAAATAGATCGCCGATGGAAATATTTTAAAATATATATTTTTTTTCATTATAAAAAACGAAATCACCATTAAAACGTTTTCGGTACGCTCATTAAATTCATTTAGATATAAATTCGATTCAATTGAGAGAAAAAAATATGTTAAAATATTTTTTTTTTGATTGATTCGCAAATTTTGGAAGTGCTTCGAAAAATAATGATGTTTTATATAATTGAAAATTTATTCTATAATTCAAAAGGACATCTATTTATTTTTTAATTTGATATATCGATTAATATATACATAAAAAAAACTTTTCGATTCTTTTCTTTTATCCATTATAAAAAAATATAATGTAAATTTGTTTTAAAAACTTCTTCTAAATTATTTTTAATTACAGAATTAAAGATATTATTTGAAAGTATTATGAATATTACGAAATATTTAAATTATATTAAAAGTACTTAAATAATTATTTTATTTCTATTTATATATTTTCATTTTTTTGTAAATTAAATATAATTTTTAATATTATTACTATTATAATAAGTATTAAAAAAATAGTTTACTAATATTAATAAAATACTTTTCATTTAATTGATTTAATATATTAATACTTATGATATAATTAATATATCATATTTTTGATTTTTGCAAGATATTTTAAGGATACTAAAGCATATTTTTTTTTAAATAAACAGCAAAATTTAAATTCATTAATTAATTAAATCAATTATTTAATCAGGAAAACGACATCGTTATTCGAGTCAAAGCCTTATTTTTTTTAGATTGCGAATACCGAGTTAATTTTTATATATACTTGACGTTCAATTTTCAAACGTAAACAGAAAAAAATCTTAATTATATAATTTAATAAGATGTAAAATATTATATATATATATATATATATATATATATATATATATATATATATATATATATATATTATAAAATTTAATACGTTTAAATTTTTCCATAATAGAATACACTATTAAACGGCAATCGATCCATCTCGCGAAATTTAACACAGATCTTTATCAGATCGCGCGTTAAATTCGAAAGGATGACTTGCAAAAATACACACACACACACATACACACACACACACATATATATATATATTTAACAAATAAGCATCGAATTAAATTCGGCAATGACAGACGAAATTGCGGTTCAAAGTTAAACTCGGTCGGTTATATCGATTACTCGTTCCGCTTACAAAACGAATATGTAATGTTCGATATCTTGCTCGTTGTAAATGGCGTTCTAACCGCGATACAATTGATATCGAATCGGCACTGTAATGAATTATTTATTTATATTAGTGCCGCTGATACAGAAACAGTATGACGGAAATATGTAGGACACGAAGGGCGAATATGCATTTTGTAGCGTTGTAAAATGTCGATTTAGATACGGAATCGATGTTATTATATATATAAAAAAAAAAAATTGCGATTAAAAAATATTCGTATCACGATCGATTCATTATATATATATATATATATAATTATATTATACGATTGAAAAAAATCTATAAGATTTATAGATATTTTGTTTAAAAAAAAAATTCATTTCTTACTAATTATTTTATTGATAGGCAAAATTTTCGAGGAGAAAATTTCGTTAGTAATATAATTCTATATATTAGACTAGAATTTTGACGAGATTTCTCGGATTTATAGAAAAAAAACATACATACATACACACATACACACATAGCGCAAACATAGAACAGTTTAAACCCAACATATTGTATTTGAAGTTCAAGTTTTGTTCAAATATTTTCCACCCTTATTGTTTCATCGTACAGCAATTGTGCTGCGTAAAACGCTCGATGAATATTAAACGAGAGCCTCCATTTATAAATTTATTTGCATGTCTTGTATACGGACGACCATTTCTTATTTTTACAATATATATATATATATATATATATATATATATATATATATATATATATATATATATAATTACAATATTGTACTTGCGCATAAGTTTATAATGAACGTGCTAGTTGTAAAGGATGAACGATAAGTATGTTGACCGTAACTTAAAATGAACTTTCGTTAAGATAAACATAGCGATATTCGGTTCTATTTATATTTACTATTGCATGTTTGTTTTTCTACATAACAGTTGTTGTCGTTTATTGCAATATGTTTGCAACAATTTCAGAATATTCTGTTCAACATTTATATTTTAAATATATACAGTAGATAAAACTTTAATATTAGTTTGTCGACGACTTTGATTACTTTAAAGTTTCCAGTATTAAATTAGAGTTGTACTATATAAATTTTAAATATCACATATTTAATAATGTGGAAATAGATAGAATATTTTTATACGATCGTAAATATAATTAGTATAATATAGAAATAAATTCATCGTCATCGGTGATATTATCGATCGAGTAAAACGTCGAGTTAAAAATATAGTGGTTAAATTTAACTACGATATTTTAGCTAAAAATACTTCAATATATTTTGATTATAATTGTAAATTACGTAAAGATTTCATTATTTTATATAGTTCATAAATTTATGTATAAATACTATACAATAATAAAATTCAACGATATAAAACACAACAACAACAACAAAAAAAAAAACAGAAAAAATAAAAGGAAAAGGAATGAAGCGAAAATATTGAACGTTTCTCGGTATAATATAAATTTAATATTTGAAAATTGATTGGAATTTGAGAAAAATTAATTGAGAAAATTTTATATAAAAGAGCAATATAATATCATAAAATATCGTTATATTTATTAATAATATATAACATACAACCTTTTATATAAAGACGAATACTTTGTATTTAAAAATAAATATTATAAGTAAATATTTGATATGACATTTTTATTTTAAATTTTATAATTATTAATAATAAAATGTTTTTTAAAAGTTATCAATTTAAAATTCAATTTTTAATCGTTGAATTTAAGTTTTAAATTTATAATAAAAGAACGATATAAAGATAAATATTTAATACAAGTCAAAATATCCGAGTCTTTTATTTTGGATTACGCGTTTTTTGACTTTTTTTTAATATAAAATCGAACAAACTTTCAATTTATTAGCGTAAAAGGGAAAAATTTATTTCAAATAATTATGAACATAAATACAGCTTATCTCAGAGCAAATAGTGACCATTCAAACTTATAAATTATTCGTCGGCAAACTAGAGTTTTAATTAAATGTTAATCTATCTTCTTTGATACGGATGAGGTCGAACGTCGAGGAAATTTCTTGCGAATTTTCCGAGCAAACAATACACGAATTTCCTGGGTGAATTTTCGCGACGTTTAACACTTTCTCATGAAATTTTTCATTCAACAAAAAGCAAACAATATCATTCAAATCGAATTGTTTTTGTGCTTTTATCAATTTGAAAAGTTTCTCTTTTAAAAAACTTCGATATCGTCTATTATATTGTTCAGCGGTTTAAAACTTATAAAATTAACGTCGTGAATATCGGTTTTAAACTTTCGTTATAAACGAATTTTCACAATATAAATCTCATTTTTATAGCGCATAAAATGCATTATATTATATTTTCAACGAAAAAATGAAAATTGAAACTCGGAAACGATATCAAATTTTTATAACAGCTGTCAACAACACTGATTCTTTCAATATTATGATACTATAACAAATACTTATTTTATATACTTACATTTTAATGTTTTATAGGTGACATATTTTAGAATCATTATGAAGATTAAATTGTTTTAAAAATTAGAAATAATATTAATTTTATTATATTTAAATAAAATATTACTTAAGGATAGATAAATTAATAAAAGTAATATATTATTGGAATAAGGAAAAGGTTTATAAATTTATATATATATATATATATATATATATATATATATATATATATTATAATTAGTAACTAGATATCTAATCTGGAAATAGTATTTTCTTTGGAAAGTTGAAAAAATCCATCGGCTATTAAAGTGTTAATAAAATCGTAATTTTTAATTAAATATTGGTATTATATTATATAATACATTATTTTTAATTAAATATTGTGTATATATTATAATTTTATTTTTAGTATAAAAATTGAAAATCGAGTGTTAATTTCAATTCGTCAATAAAAAATATGTAGATGAAACCAATGTTTTTGTAATCAGATTGAAAGTACTTTGCATAGCTCAAACTTTTCTTAATTGTCGACCGTATTTTGAACCCTTTGAGAGCTTTTTTTTTTAATGCACTTCTCGGTTTCCACTTTCGTATCAGGGGAATGTTAATCGGAAGGACTTAACCGACTGGGTGCAAATTATTATGCGGACCGTATTCTGGATTAGCATAATGCGGCTTCGAGTTTTCGTCCTCGAGGTTTTGGCTTTCCTTTCGTATTGCCCGTTGTAGATTTCTCATTTATGAATTTTCACTGTTTGGCAGAGTTTATAGGTCGCCGATTTCGAGAGATTTTCCAGCTGCTATTACTGCGCACTGCCGAGAAAAAGACCGGAAAATGCCGGACAGATTTATGCCCCACGAACCGAATGCCCGTTTTTTGGACTCTTTTTCGGGCACCAGCTGAACATAATAGTGTATATAAAATATATATACTAAATATAAAATCATATATCGATATGAGAATATACGTAAAAAGCACTGCGGAATAAATATTAAAATTTGAATTTTTTTTCACATTGACATTTTTCACTTTTACTGCGGCAAATAGAAAGGTATGTTATACAATTTTCACTGTAAAAACTAGCAGAATTATCTCTGGAGATAATAATGAATATTAATATAATCATAATACATATTGTATAGTGTGTATTAAACTGCAAAGAATACTGCTTTTATCTTTAAAATTTTCTTAATGATCTCGACTATATCGTGGTCGTATTTGACCATAAAATTTTCTACGTCATTAAAACTTTTGGTTGAAGATTTTTATTACAGTTTTTTCGAATATATCGTTTTTAAAATATATAAAAAAATAATTAATTTATGTTCAGAGTATGTAACATGTTTTTAAAATTATACATAAAATTCTCTATATACAAGTTTGATATAAATTTATATAAAGAACACGTTCTGCATTCTCTACTTTAATGGTTGCTGCAATCTTTTACTAAACTCCGTGCAAGTTATGAATAAATTCGTTTTTGACGACAGTTTAAATTTTGATACCCGTTTTCAAACACAAAATATTTTTTTTTCAGTGTAACTGCAGCTATTATAGCACAATGCATATTAAGTAAGACTTAAAATTCAATAGTATTTCTGATATATTTTGTATAGGAAAAGTATAAAATTTCACAACAGATTGTATTTTAAATTGTAAAATTTAAACTCGCGAAGAAATCGGAAACATGTTTGTTGTTTAAAATGTGTCAGAAAATGTATCGGTATTCGAAATGTCGCTGACGTATTTTATTTTAGAAAAGACTGAATGTCTTTTATCAAAGTGATTGTCAACATTAGGAAAAACCAAATACGAGGAAATATAAAAGATTTTGTTCAACAAAAAAAAAAAATGCAATTTCAAGTATATTTATACCGTCAAAAATTTAATACGATTTCGTAGTACATATTTTTAAATAGAATGAAATATTCAATCTCTTCGAATTGAGATGAATATTTAAACCATTCTATATTCATTGTTAAATTTAAAATTTACCCTTATATTAACCAAATATAGATCATTCGATTCGACTATTTCATATAATATATCCTGAAAGATGAGTGCAAATACAATAATGACTTGGATTTTTTTTTCGTTCAAAGCTTGTTTATTGTCGAGCTTCGCATCGATTATATGACGACTTTAATCCCTTTTATTATTATGCAAACTTCAATTGAAAAGTTTCAGAAGGTAAGGCGATACCGTCGCGAAATTTGTTCCCGTTTTCCCGACAATAAAGCGATTTGTATTAAAGCCTTCGTTCCAAGGGGAGTCGAAGAAGGACGCATAACAATATTAACGCCTTAAAGCCAAATTATCCCGGAGAAACCTCACTTTTACCGGCTCGAATAATTTTCGAAACAGAAGGCCTTCAGATAATTATATATATATATATATATATATATATATATATATATATATATATATATAGTATAATTTTTTCCTTACTTGAAAATTCGAGTTTAAAATTCGATAGAAATTACCATTGCGAAATATTTTTTTTATGCCTAAAAAAGATAAAAATTGCCTTTTTAGATTCGAAAAAGATACAGAAATAACTTCTCCTAGAATATGTTGTATTGTAACAGATGTTCCAAAATATATATGTGCACAATATAACTATTATGACTTGTATTGGTAACATCAAAAAATAATCAGAAAAAAGGAAGCGCATTTACATTTAATAAGAGAAATCCAATTTTGGTTCATAAAATATATATACTTCATATACAAAAAGTTTTCTATTAAATATACAGCCTAAACTAATTCCTCAGTTTATTGACTTTTCTCGTTATGAATTTATATATAAATATTCATATTTAGAGATAGATTTTCAACTGTGTTGTTATTGTTGCTGTCATTACTAAATAATAAAGTAGAATAAAATCGATTGTTATTATGATGATGGTGAAAAGCCAACAACCTACAAAATTATGTATAATCAATTTTGATTATATAAACAATACATTGTACGTAATTAAATTTTTATTATATTATAGAGAATTTAAACAGACCAGAAGAGAGAAAATTCCGTATTCATGAAAATATTATATTATTTATATGCAGTAAAAAAATAATTAAGAACTAAAGTAATTATAATAATTTCACCTTTGAAAGGGTAAATCACATATGAATTTTAAAAGAGATGAATATGAATTTGCTAAAGGTTGTAGTGTAACCGATTTGCTTTTAGAATTATGTTAATATTTAATGTTTTCATATAATATTAAAATTTTTCATTTTTTGCATAGACAGAATATAATCATAAAAATTGAATAGAATTTTTTTACGACAACGCATTCTATTTTATATATAAAAATAAAATATATAAGCCGATTTGAATTTTATAAAAAAAATTATATAGTGCATAAATAAATTCAGAAGTGCATGACATTGTTTGAACTCGATGCACGACGTAAAATAAATAAAAATAAATAAATATATATATATATATATATATATATATATATATATATATATATATATATATATATATAACTAGTAAAACGAATTTTCACAATTTTCCGAGATGATGTGCAAGACGATAGAAAAACGATACCGTCATTCAATATATGAAAGGCGACAAAAATAAAAAAAAAATAAAAATAAGAAGCAGAAATAAAACGAAAGATTTGTCGTTTTGTATTTTCCAAGTTCAGATTTCTAAGGCTCTCGTCGGTTCTCTCGTTTCGGTCTTTGTCGATATTTTTTACCGATTTTTATTATATATATATACATAGATATATTTTGAAAAACTCTACACATCGATAAATTCAATTCCTCAAATTCACGCCCGAGTAAAACATTCGAATTTTACGTTACTTTTACAAGCCACTTTACCGCCATATATATATATTCAACGGGGTTAAAGCCTCGCCGTTCCAAAGACACCTTCGCTCTCGATTATGTTACATATATATAAAAACGTTATATATATATATATATATATATATATATATATATATATATATATATATATATATATATATATATATATATAGAGTATGTTTACTAGAATTCATACATATTACATGACAAAAAAAAATAAAATAAAATAAAAAAAAACGGAGGAAAAGTCTGCACGCACGCTCGCACGTATCCTTCGATGTTTTTCCACGATATTATGAAAAGGGGATGAAAAAGACTTCATTTCCTCTTTTGTTTCGCACGTGCTTCGAAATAAAGTCGTTCTCATTACGTTGAACAGAGCTTTCTCAACGTGTCATCCGTTTGACAAATTAAGAATGTCCACAAGCTATGAAAAGTCACTCTTGGTAAATGCGAATTAATCTGACTGAATCCAATTTGATGCTCTTGTTTTGATTAATGAAGTGCGAACAGAGTCTGTTTATGTATAATTGTATAAGCGGGGGATGTTTTTCGGTCTTATCGTCAGTTTTATCGACTCGAAATTAATTATGTCGCTCTAAATTGAATGTAATTTGATGAATTTATATATAACAGATGTGAATGAAATATAATTTATATAGTAATTATTGAATATAGATTCATTATTTAGAGTAATTGATTATTATTGTCTCTTATTTATATATTATGCAGCTAAATCATTTTATTTATATATCTCATTTGAAATTCAATTACGTCAAATCTGTATAGTAAATATTTAAATAATATATAAAGCACAAACAAAAAATAATTATATAGTATAAATAAGATATATTGTTTTAAAATATTATTAATATATATTTATAGTATATATATATATATATATTATATAAATTAAAAATGATTGCATAAAATATTAATTTCTATATAAACTTTTTTTAATAAAATCTGAAAGGCTTCATCATAATTAAAACCTGTACAATCGAATCGTCGAACAAAAGAAAAAGAAAAAGTACGAGTAAAAGAAAAAAAAAGAAAATGAAAGAAAAATTCACAGATGAAGAAAAAACATCGAAGCCATTTTAAGGTTTCTTTCCTCTTTTTTTTTGTCATAGCATCAGTCAAACGTCAAACGTTATTATAACGAAATATAAGCGTTAAATACTCGATGATGAATAATGTATTTTGAAGTTTGAAAACTTTCAACTTTGCTCATACCCTTAATAATATATATTATATATATATATATATATATATATATATATATATATATATATATATATATTATATAAACATGTGTATCGACGAACAAATGTAAATTTTGTAAATTGCGTTTCGTCAAATAACGATCATGTCAAATATGACTAAGACGTTCTATTTATTTTATCGCGTTTATAAAATCGTCGACCGCCTTAAAAAGATCTAATGAACGATATTAAATTTAATTATTTCGCTGTGCTAATAAAGCGATTTATATAACGAAGCCGAGTGAGAAAATAAATAAAAAGTGTACTCGACGAACGACACCAAACTTCTAATTACTCGACATTGTTTTGCGGCGAATCAATTTTCCGATTTTTCGCCGATGAAAATTTATTATGAACGCCGTATAACACGATGACTCTTAAACTTTCACCATTTTCATCTTATTTTTTTATTATTTAATATTATAATATTTTAAATTGATTTCTAAAAAACATTATATATATATATATATATATATATATATATATATATATATATATATTATTGAATTGTTGTAACATTAAACTTTAAAACACATTTTTTCGTTTGTACCATAATAAAAAAACACATAACGCAATTTTCCTACACTTTGACGGTATCTAAGAAAATTGCGACCCCAAAAGTATTTTTCTTATTTTTTTTTTGGTTGTTATTCGAAAGAATTTTCCTCGGAAAGTTCAGCGTTCTCGGGAGGACAATGCGTAAGAAGTCTGAATAATATAAATTTTTCGAAAATTTTCGTGTCTCGCTTAACGTCGCTCGTTTCAAATTTACAACACAATGCGAACATTAAAATGACGCCCTCTAAAGGGAGACATTTGCGACGCAGTTGCCCTCTTTTATTATTATTATTATTATTCAACGTCCAGAATTAACTTTTTGATCGTGAATTACGACATCATCATTAGCGTCGTCGTATAATCTGGTTTTATCAGTTTTTATTAATTTAAAGTATGTCGAGTGTAATGAAAAATTATAAGCACGTCGCCCGTTCGACGTTGGGGCGGCCGTGTTTCATTATAATTTTAAATTATTACTTTTTTTTTTTTTTTGATAAAACATAATCCGGGTGCGGTATAATAAATGAGGCTTTAAAGGATAAAAGACTAGATTCGATAACTTTACGGTGCAAAAAAAAAATTGAAGTAAAATATTCACATCTTTCTTATGTAACATTATATTTATGTAATAACTGAAATTGAATGTAAAATTGACAATGTTATATAAAAATATTGTATATATATAAAAGGTTTCGTTTGTAAAATATTTTATGTCTTGCTTAATTATAAACGACAGATTTTAATATTATTTGTGTATTATTTCCATTTTATTATACTGTCGAAAGACGTCAAAATTTTCAATGAAATATTTTATTAAAAATAAATCCAAACGACATTTCAAAGCCTTTCAATAAAAAAAAGTAATATCTGAAGGTCGAAGGGAAAAAATAAATCATAACGCGGAAATTCGAAAGAGAATCCTATTTACTTACACTGATTTATTATTTATTTATAGAATATAGCAACTATTTCTAAAGTATATATCTGAGAATATTTTTTAATATATGAAAGCTAGGATTTATTATGGATGCAATTTAATTTTTCATTGAATATTATTGAATTTGTTCTAAAGAAAAACTTCATTAAATTAATAACAATTA
Organism: Leptonema lineaticorne; assembly: GCA_024500535.1. Classification (NCBI taxonomy): domain Eukaryota; kingdom Metazoa; phylum Arthropoda; class Insecta; order Trichoptera; family Hydropsychidae; genus Leptonema; species Leptonema lineaticorne. Next base: position 5,931,124 of record JANIJI010000021.1, read on the forward strand.
TATGAAAAATATAAATATCTAAAAATATTATTGGATCATAGCCTAATGGAATATTACTGACAATACTAAGATTGTCTTTCTCATATCTTTTTCAAGTCTTAAAAGTGTCAATTGTCTCATCTTTGGTCTTTTTACACTTTGTCGTCTTTTGAATTTATTTTTAATTAATATTTTAAACATTTTATAAATATGCTGCAATTATGACAGTTTCTTTTTCCGATATTATTTTAACATGAAACAATGATATCTTTTATACATTTAAAATTAATATAATTTATATGGGATATTATATTTTGAATTTACAACCTGCCATCCGCAGTTGAGTAAGTGAATATGTATGTTACAACCAGATCACTTATAGGTGTTTATACAATATGAAGTACGCTCTACAATCTAGTTAACGGAATATTTATTTAATATATATATTATAGGAATCGTATTTAAATTTTGAAATATATAAACGTAATTTTTGTATGATAATTTATATAAAAAATAATGATAGCGATTTTTTTTTCACTTCATAAATTTTAATGTATATTATTGTCGTTAAATATAAGAATAAATTATAACCGGTGATTTAGATGACTTTCGCGATTTACAAAGATTAAAAAGTTACCGAATTAATTTTCCAGCGAGACCGTTGCGAACGAACAAAACACAATAGAATTTAATCCCGGGGAAAGTTCATTGAACATATTGCAAACAAACGACTGGAAAGTGAAACGATAAATTATTCGGCTAGGATAAACTGTGATTGTATGTACTTTAAAAACCTTTTATATATATATATATGTGTGTATTTTTTTTTTGCTCTGATAAACCCCTGGTGCAAAGATTTTCAACAACATTGAATTCTATTATGTTCTACGACCTTTTTTTTTTAAAAAAAAACTCCCGTTCATTTTTCCAACTTTTCCTTTCTTCCACTGACAAGTTTGGATTGCCATAAAAATAATATATACGAATTTTGCGGACGGTAAAAGTGAAGACATCCGAAAAAAAATCTTGATTTACCTTTCGGTGAACTTAAATTCTCGAATAAAAATTACGATGAACTTATTCGGCAGAAATTAATTATATTGAAAGATCAAATGCACGACGCAAACTTTATCATTCTTAAAAAAAAATAAACTATATTTTTTTAAGAAAATCTATAACATATTTTTGATATAAATTATACATAATTATTATGAGGTTTCAAAGATTTACTATATTTTTTTTATCATTTTCAATGTATTATTATTGTTTGTTTACTACCGGAAAAAAATAACGAGAAACTCAATGAAGGTGAATGATTAAATAACATAGTTATTTTATATATAGAGAATAAATTATTGAAATTTACGGATAAATAAGTTTAATTAGGAAATTAATGTACCAAAATCAGATTTAAAAAAATCAATATTTAGTAAGGAAACGGTCGTTTAAAATGCTAAATCGAATGAAAAATGAAGAAAATCTGTAGGTTCGATAGCTTTTATTTCGTATCGCGTATAAAAAATGTCGTAAATATAAAAGGATTTTATTAAAAAATAATCGAATTATTGTGCTATTATTACGAATTATATGCGAATTTCATTAGATATTAAGGTTTTAATAATCAATGATATTTTCTATTCAATTAAAATACTTCTAATACGTATTCTCATTTATCATGTATTTCTCTTTTTATAAGAAGCCTAATATTTTCATCCCGAAGCTTTCGTCGCTTTTAATCCGACTTTAAAAGGAAAATGAATAATATTGGGAATATATATATATATATATATATATATATATATATATATATATTATTATAATAAAGTGTAACAAAGAAATAAATTAAACAACAAAATATCGAATGAAGTACATCCAAATCGCATTACTGTTAGAATGACTACGGTCAATAGAAAACTTTACTCAATATATGAGATAAGTTAAAAAGTTTTCATTAATCTTTCAGACCCATTTTTTTCTTGTATCAATAGATTTCGAAAAAGTCCCATTAGGCGTAAGGAAAAAAAGTCATTATTCGAATCCTCGTTTCTTTTTCCATTTCCCTTTTCGACCCTTAGAAAATTACGCGCGCAATATTTTGACAGACGTCAAACAAATATTGTCTCCTCCGTAAAAGCGGACCGCGGGATTTTGGGATCTCGACATTTTCCCGTCGTATTTCAACATCGAAAGGGGGTCAAAGTTGAACTCGGACATTTTTATAAAAATGTATATGTATAAATATATGCGTTTGAAAATATAAAAGGCGACATTAAATGAGAATCGACGCTTAATGGTTTGTGAAGACGCAGCCAGGGATACGCTCGCCTTCGTTTTACGATTGTTCCATTATGTTTATATATATATATATATATATATATGTGTGTGTGTGTGTGTGTGTGTGTTTTGTAATAGTAGTAGTATATTCCAAAGACTACCATTCGTAGGTTTTGAACCGCAATGAAAAACATTAAAATTTATATACATCTTCGAGGTCGACGTTTCAAATAATGCGCTTTTATCCTGCAAGATAAACGCAGATCAGTGGTTCTCCAATCTAGAATTTAAATCTACATATCAAACAATAAGAATATATTCTCTATTATATTTAATATAAATCTATTTGTTTCTAATAAATTGGATTTATGTTTATGAAGATAATATCATATATAATAGTAAATGATGGATTGGTTATTTACTTAGTCAATAAATTAGAGTAATTACAAAGTATACTCCTAGGATTAATTCTACGATAATTTCTGAATAATAATCTATAAAAGCGAGAAATATTAAAAAAGGAAACATTTATTCTATAAATTAAAATCTTGAATGATGATTAAAATTATAATTAGTAAAGTTTATATATTATTCTATTATATACGAAATAATTTTTGTCTTTGAATATAACGAACTATATTTCATATATAATAATATAAACGAGATTTGATTCGCGTGAAAAAGCAATGAAAATATGGTCGGGTAAAACGAGACCGGATAAAAGAAAGTCCACTGTACACGAGGCTAATGTTCACTACGAACAATGAACCTACGTTATATGATAGAATAATGATATAATAATACCAAAAACTTATATTACTGCTTGCGGGTCTTAGCTTCTTTTATGACATTCATAACGCTGATATTTTATTGTGTGCAGGTTTTTGTGATGAAAAAAAATATAATACGAAAATTTTGATTTTAAATTTTAATTTCATAATTATCGGTAACATGAGCGAACTGTGCAAATGTGAAAATGTAAAAGAATTGTCAGTTACATATGTAATAATATTTATATTATATTATATAAATCGATATAGATATTATTGTTTAGATTCGTTGAAAATATTCAATGCGATATTAATATTGATTTGTAATTAACTAAATTATTATTCAATGTACGTTTATTATCGTATAAATATAGATGGTATTGATATATCAAAATTATCGCAGCTAAATGGATAGCAAATATAAATTGCGTCAAAATGAAATGTGGCGAATTCAACGTGATATCACTGAAAACATAAATCAAAATAGACAGTTTAGAAATGATCATTAATAAATTTTTCGTTTAAATAAATAACACTAAAACGGATATTTCATGCATAGTCATGAAATATTATGAATATATGTTTAAACTTTGAACGATTTATTTGGATTAACGATAAATTATTTGAGAACCATTATTTAATTTTATATATAATATACTAAAAAAAAAGATTCGTATATTAAGGAGATATAAAAATGTGGAAAATATCTTCGGTTTTAAAAGATAAACCATGATCAAATGCAATTTGGCGAAGGGCGAATTAAACGAGCTGAAATTCGAGGATAAGTTATAATCGAAAAGGGATGAATTCTTTTTTTTTTTTTTGGTTATAAGTCTTATCTAAAATAATAATTACTTACTTGATAACACGTGTGTATATTTTTGTATATTTAAACCGACTGATATTGAGCATTTTATTTTTGAACGAAGTCGTAAAAATTTTTGTAAACACTATTATTTCTATTCTGCTTTTGGTTAATAATGATTTTTGTATGTCTAATCGAATTAATGTTAAGCGTTTGATTATATATTTTAGTGTTTATATATTGTAAATCTTCGTTTAAATAGCTTGATTAAAATTAATGTTGAATAAATTATTTTCAATGAAATCTGAAAGATTATGGAATTAATCTATACTAAATGGTATATTATAGTATTTAATTACGGCTTATTTTAGAAACGTCTGACAGTAATTAATTCATTAAAATATATATTGTATAATTAGATTAAGTAATTATAAAATAGTTAATGCGATATTATTTTTATTATAAGGATTATAGTATTAAAGGAGTTTTTTATATTATTTTACAGTTATATAAAAATGTCTGTAATAAATCTATTATATTTTTATGACATATAATTTTCCTATATAAATTCATTTATATGATTTATTATTTTATTTTCTAAATATTTTTTTATATAAAAAAGCAAAGTCAGTAATGTTAAATAATGTTAGATTTCCTAATATTAAATATTATTTTTTATATTTATAACATTTTAAAAATAATTATTATTAGATAAAAATATTCATTCAGCAAATTATAAGAAGTTTTTCATCTTATTTGAAATTTATTTTTCTTTTACGAGTTTCAATTGTTACGAGTTAACAATTCTTCGACTAAATTATAACTTTGTTTTAAAATCTCGGCACGTCAACCGCAATTTTATAATTTAACGTTACATCAAAAAAAATGTAATTCAATTAATATTAATATAATAAATTACATAAAAAAATACGATATAAATTCATATTATAAAAGAGATATTCATTACATTTCAATTAATATTACTATCAGCATATTTTTATTATTATTATTATTTTTTATATTTCAATAATTATTTATTTATTTATAGCACTATCTGTCACCATTTGAATACGGCTGTGTATTTTTGTATTTTCCCTTATAATTTTGCGCATTTCTAGAACACATCTCGTGTATAATCTCAAGTCCAATTTCTCATGTCTGAAAATATAACGAATTACCCTAATAATCACACTATCTTAATATTTTGGATGATTTTTCGCGTTGAATAATAACATATTTTCACGGATAAACAAATTATTAAAAACATATTTTATATATAAAGGAAATTTTCAATATTTAAAATTTCGTTCTAAAATTATATATATATATATATATATATATATATATATATATATATATATATATATATATAATATATATATTATATGGATATTTTTATCGTATAATATTATATTTTTCAGAGAATTCCATTCGAATTCCGAAAGATCGTAATGAATATCGATGTGTATAATTGCGCGTTCGCTTTTACTCGGTTAAAAGCTTTTTTAAATTCAACGCACGTCATTTTTTATGAATTGTCCAAAAAAAAAAATAGTAATAAAAAAACACCCTTTTCATAATTAAATTATTTATTTTCGATGATCGTTGTTTCACCTCACGGTTATATGTAATTAATTTATAAAACTGTCAACGCGAATGCGAATTTTTTACGAATCGTCGCGTGTTTGACGTCAAAGTTTGCACGAATGTAGAGGACGCGAATTTAACGGATGCGCATTACCATGCAAATGCGAAATTTCATTTTAGCAATTTGTCTATACGAATAATGTATAAACATTATACGGTGTGTGTCGAAAGTAAACAGGCGAATTTTATAAGCCGTAGATGCGATTAAAAAAAAAAACGTTAAAAACGCACGTTTTTCAAAGTAATGTAAGATTTCTGCAGATTTTTCAGATTGTAATTTAATTAAATTTAAATCTAAATTTGATAAATATATAAACAATATATAAAATTAATTTTTAGAATAAAATATAATATATAAAAGTTTTATTTTATAGTGAAAAAAAAAAATTTTTTAATAAAAAAAAGTGGAAAATAGACGTATTATATTTCATATATTCAACTAATAGTTAGTATTTTTTATTTAAAATCTTTGAAGATTTTATAATATGAAATATTTTAGAGTATTTTTTAATTATTTTGACAATTTGTTTTTATTAAAAATGTCAGTAAATCATTTAAATATATTTTAAAAATGGAAAAATATTTAATTAAACATCGATTAATTCAAATTTTTTTTGACACGGAAAAGTATAGTTTTATTTATTATTTAATATATAAATATATTTAAAATGTTTATACTTTTAAATCACACTATATATACTTTTTTTTAATACGCATGTCGCATTTTCTCGTGCAAAATTATGGATTTTCCGCTTGCAATTTTCGACTGTACGGCAATTAATTATAAAGAAGCAAATCGGACAAACCGGGATTTTAGTTATGATATTTTCACATTTAAATGCGACATGAATATTATACGAACAACATGTACTTATATATTATGTATAAAATATAATATGCATTTTGATATAGTAAAAAAATATTTATATTTTAATTTGTATTTTGTGCATAAATCAAAATTAAAATAAATCACTACTAATTTGTTACTATAATTTATACAGCCATACATATATACAACGACATATATTATATTTTATATATCAAAAAATATTTAAAATTAAATATGAAGTATATTCATATAAATAATTTATTTTATTAGAAGTCGAGTCATCAGTTTTACAAGAAACTACTAAAATATTGATTAACTTTCTGATGAGTTAGATACGTTTACTCGTATATTAAGTATTGAAATAGTTCGATGTTAGAAATTTACAGTGCAATATCAAGTATTAGAACTTTACAACTTGGAAATTGTTGAGAATCGCTGACTACATCGAATAAATATTCCGACGCCATATGTTTGTTTAATCAGTGTTAAAAGTTGAACGCGCAAATTAAAATGGCAATAAAAGTTTACAAAACTCGATGTAAAAAAATATAATACTGATTTATGCAAATTAAACGAAAATAAATGTTATAATTTGAAATAATATACAATTAAAAAAATACAATAATAAAAGTCTTAATATATTCGCGAAAAAGAGATTATTATTTTATGTTAATTTCTGTGATATAAAAATAAATGTACCGTATTATATAATAAAATTTTATTATTATAATTATATTTTCATTTCGGAAATCGTACTAATATAATATATTCGTTGTATAATGGCGGCAATATTATAATGACTATATTTGTTCATTGCAAGTTTTTCGAAATATGCATTAAAATTATATAATATAATTAAAAAAATATTAATGATAAACATATATAAAAATATTCGGCAAACAAAATGATATTAAAAAAGTATATTTATATTACATTTTTTGTCATTTTTCATACATTTTCTAAACATAATTATCATTGAAATAATTTATATTTTTAACAGATTTTTCGTGATAAAAATATGATTTTATTATATTAAATAAAATAAACTATATATTTTTTAGAAGAATTTAATCTCTCGCATTATTTGTGCACTTGTGTATAATCTTGGTTTTAATTAGCGTACAACGCAACGCACTTCATATTATACGCTCGTGTGTCTTTAGGCTAAAATATAACGGTAATGACGTCATATTAATGTTAGTTGAAAAGTTATAAATATAACGAACATAATATATTTTTTAATTTGTGGTCAATGTTGAAAAATTTTATAAAAAAATAAAAATCAGTAATTTTCCAAATATTCGTCTATTTTTAATATAAACACAAGTATATACCGATGAAATTACATGAATATTATTTAAAAAAGAAATAATGATTCTCATTAAAAGATGATTATTTTTGATTTAATCATTATTCAAAAAAAAATTCTTAACATTTTAATATTAAATTGCCTATTTTATATTATATTTATAAAATGAATTAGAAATATCAATGGTGAAGTTAATAGAATTATTACGAATGGAAAGAAAAAAAAATGGAGAATGTAGCTAAAAAATTATGACAAAATATTAAAATGTAATCGTAAGATCATAAAAGTTGGCAAAATTTAATCATTAAAAAAACTGATAGTAATAATAATAAGTATATTTTATATGTTTGTTATGGATATAATATAAATTTATTATCATTAAAAAAACTGTATACTAAAACAATATTTTATTTTTTATTATTTAATTTTCTTATCGCAGTTTCCCGTCCACCTGAGCATTTCTAATTTTGAAAAACCTCTTAACTATACAAAAAACCGCTCATTCTAATTTCTATCCTTTTGTTTTATTGTACAAATATATATATATATATATCAAGATAAATTTACATTTTAATTAATTTAATTTTTATTTTGTACTCGTTTTAATATTTAGCGACGGTCGCGAGATACGTCACGAAACAACAAGAGTCGTAAAGTGGTGTGCGACGAGTGCGTCCCGTCTTTGAAAATCTCAATTAGTGTATCTCTTATCTGAAACGCATCCGAATTTTAATTACCTACAGAGTTTCAGCGAGGAAAATGTGCAAAAAGCTGAAACGAGACCATGTTTCAGAATCTGAATCGTGACCATAAAGCGTAATGGACGAGGCTTTTTCAGGGGGGTGCTGGAAGATGACGTAGAAATTTTCCGTTGTATTCAGCTATGGGGGGGGGGTCATGACTCGTTTAAATTGAGAAATACATTTTGTTAACCGTCAGAGCCTTCAAATTACACTAGGGTTAAATTTATTCATTGGGTGTTTTTTCGACAAGACGAGACACGCGAAAACCTGAGAGGGATGAAAAAGAACGTAAAATTATGCGCCACACGACACTAAAAAATAATTTAACGGTGACAGCATTTTTTCGATAATCGGAAAACGTTTATATGTAACCATATATATATATATATATATATATATATATATAGATATAAATATATAAAAGGCTGTTACAGGTTTTTCAGCGCAAGTTACAGCTCTATTGTTAGGTTTACATCATTAAAACTGATGGTAGTTATAGCGTTTCAGCGAAGTACCTATTGTCACTTATTATTATTAAGCCAAGTTTTGATATAGAAAGTTCACAATTTACAAAACTTTAAGAAAGTTTTTGTCGTAAAATTTAATAAATATTATATGTATATATATATATATATATATATATATATATATATTATATATATATAAATCATAAAAAATATATTTTAATACATTATGTAATATACGAATATATATTTAAATAGTTAAAGGATCGTGAAAAGGTATTGGTAATAGGATATTTGTTAAAGGCACAAAGATCAGAATGATGCTTGGAATGTGAAGCAAAACATATTAATAAAAATATGATTATTAATTATTTATATAACTTTCATAATAAAATCTGACTTAATATATTATATATACTTTTGCAAAAAAGAGCGCTATATTTAGAGTGCTATATAAGAGTGATAAAATCATTTTTTATAAGATAAAAAAAATTTTTGTATTAAATAAATATTTTTAAAATATTTTAAACATTGAAAATTTTTTGTAGCGATCCTGTATATCGATAAAACAGTATGATATTTCGGTATGGCACAAAGGGAAATATGAAAGTCTACGACAATGTCGGACTTGTTAAAAGCTCAAAACCTAAAATGGGAGGTTCCATGCTTGATCCTTATGTCGTGTTTGTTATGCTAGCGAAAATTTTGACCCACATACTCCATTTTTGACCTTCCCGCCGTGTCGTTTGCAAATTTTCGTGAATTTCATGCTCGTATACTTTTACGAGGGCACATTCTATAGCGTGTAGTTCCCACGGGTGTAACCAGTCCTTTTTTTTTTTTATTCTGGACCAATGTCCTGTAGTGATTTTATTTTTGCTGGTATTGAAAGACAAGGCTTATCGCATTATGGAAATCAGAATAAATGCGAACGGTTAAAATATAAAATTGCCTGTTTTTTTTTAAAGCAAAGAATTTTCATAAATTGCGCTCGATAAAATTTTTTATATTATAACTAATGAATAGTTCTATCTTCTGTTAATAACTACGTTGTCGTTTAATTTTATTTTTTTTTCAATTCAAATTAATTAATCTATTTAATGATAAAATTAATTAAATTATTAAAAATTCTTTAAAGTGAAAATCAACATTTTTTCATAATAAAAATAATATATCATAAAATTTTTATTTAAATAATCTATGAAACGTATTTGCTTTTAATATATATAGATTATTCATTTTTAATAATTTAATCTACTTTTATGGGTGTCTGATTATTGCCTACATAATTTCCGTTTGATATTATTATAAATGAGATAAAAAAGTAATATAATTAAAAAATATATACATTTTATTTATTGAATATATGTGAAAATCGAAACGTTACATTGTTTTAACGTACAATAATATCAATAATATAATGTAAAATTTTCAATGTGAATAAGAAGAGTTTCGAAATGTTTTAACCGTACAACTTTTCCGAATACATATGTTAATATAATATAAGGCAAAATCCAAAAGTCTAGATGTATAAATTCGTTTTGAACTTGTAAATATGTTTCAGACAGGTCATAAGTTGAAAGCGCTTGACGCGTTACATTTTCACTTTGTTTCATCCCTCGTCGTATAGTCGAATTTGAGTTTTCCAAATAGTTTTATTCGCATTTTCCGGACGCGGATGGAGAAAATAAAGATTTTCCACAGTCTTGTCGCCGTAATATTTGTCTTATAATCATTTATTTTAATTGCAAACGACGACTCGTTAAAAACAATAATGCTGTTTATACTTTTGCAAAGGATTTAAAATTATGTGAATTCGGCACTGAAATGTAAATGCAAGAACGATGCTTATTGTTAACAAACGAGATTCTTAATGGTAACATTTAAAGTGTTGTTGTTGTTTAATGTTACGTTGTTTTTTTTTATTTTGCATAATTAATAAAAGTGTAAAAATAATGTGTTGTTCATAATTTAACAGTGCCCATGGAGGGTTTTTTTTTAATTCCCCTTTATTGCGTTTTAAAATTTTTAATTTTCAAACAGAATGTTTCTTAGTACGTTTTTGTTGAATTTTATATTAATAACGTATAATACAAATAAAAATAATTAGTATTTTTTTCAACAATTGTTCAAAATAAATATACGCATAAAATATTTAATAAAAATAATTAGATTTTTTTTAAATTTGAGATTTAATATGACTCTAATTTGAAATTAAAAAATATATATATAAATTATAATCAAATTTCTAAATAAAATTATATAAAAACAAAATTTAGTATAGTAATTTTGTATTAAAGATTGATGAAGAAAAATGTCTTTTATGTACATTAAAAATTGAATATATTTTAATAAAGCTCTTAATATCTTAAATTAATGAGATCCTATAAATAAAATTATATGCCACATATTTTCATAATTATTTAAAATATAAATAGATTGTAAAATAATTTCAGCTAATTTATTTGAAATTTTAAGAGACAGTTAATTAATCAAATACTATTTAAATAATTTTCTGAAGAAAGCTGTAAATAGCATAATTAATTATGATAAAAATTGAATTTAATGTAAGAATATTATTATTTTTGTTTCTATAAGAAAAAAATATGTTATTTAATTATCGATATGATAAAAAAAATATAATATTTAAATAATTACGAATATTTGTATAATAAAATATAAACATTCTCAAATGTATTAATGTACAATATATGCATAGTATTTCAGTATAGAAAAGAAAATAGATTTACGATCGCCCGTTGAATTATCATAAAATATATGAAACGTTTTTTATTGAACGTTAAATATGTCGTTACATTATCGAATTATATTATTTTTAAGATGCAAGTATAAAACTTCATTTATATATTTAATGCAAAAATATCGTAAACAATCTCCTTTGTACCTCTGAGTTGAGACTTTGAATTTAATTATAAACGTCACGTCCCATGTCTACGATGTATACAACATTTCAGAACGTTCATGACATAAAAAATATCTTCATAATTGTTTATATACATTATTAAAAATTACTGTAATTTACATGACAGATAAAGCTGTTGAAATTATATAGCACAATTAAAAAATACGTATTAAATTATAGATGATCCTTATTGATAAAATTTAAAATGATTAATTTCATTATATAAACGAGAATTTCATCTTGATAATATATTATTAAATTCATTCATTACATTCCATAAAACAAGTCACTCGACATTCACGTAAATATTTCGCATTGAATTTAATATATTTTTCTCAAATTATCATCTTCAGATAATCGAATAATCTTCCGCTTATATTAATCATTCAATCAACGACGCTAATTTAATTCAAGATTAAGGGGGGACGAATTTTAATCGAGATTGCGTGCATACTTTACGACATAAATGCGACGTATTATCGTTCAATTATTATATATATATATATATATATATATAAATAATATATTATAATATATAAGCGACGATATTAGAATGCTCAAACGTCGAATTTCTAATATCGTGCGACATTAAAACGAAAGCCGATATAGCGAACGTCTTATGTCAATCTAACGACGAACAATTTCAAAAAATTATGATTGATAGCGTCGAATATGACGTTGTCGACGTAATGAAATTTGATACGTCGGGATGAAAAAAGAATATATAAAATGAAACGGTTTTATACGACGTAATCGCATAATGGTCGGAATGGATATTTTTTTTTTTTGACTTTTGACCGGTGAAAAATTGCCGAAAAGTTCGCTGAAAATTAATCTGCCATGAAGTGAAGAAAAAAAAAATATATATATATATATATAGAAAAAGAAAGTTCTTTTTTAATGGTTCAAACGTAATCTGTTTGCGATCTTAAGTGCTAAACTTCGGTTATTCCTCTTTTAAAATATATAGAGGAATCGATAAACATCCGGTGGATGTTTCGTTGTAATGAGACGTTAAATTTATATTTAAAAAACTATTATTTTTCATGAAATACAGTCAATTCTCTTTTTACACAGTAAATTGTTAATCACTTTTAATTAATACAAACTGCACACTACAAATATATTAAACGGAACTACATACAAATTAAAAAAAAAGCAATATTTACTTTTAAAAATTAATTTTATATATGTTATCAAAAAAAACATAACATCCCGAAGAAACATAATTAAACATGCCTGCTTTACAGATCAGACGGATATTTTGAAAGTTCACAGTAGTATAATATACAATAAATTTTGTATGGAAAAGCGTTTTAATCGTAAAAATCGCGATTTGGTCAAGAAAAACAAGAAATAATCGTTTCAATATGATTTTTTGCTATCAAGAGCGCATGTTTTCAAGTAATATTCAAATAATAACCTCATGCAAATACGAATAATTTTGATATTTATACATTTTTTTTCGTGCGTGAATTTAATCTAATGGACTAATATTTTGCAATCCTCATAATTTTGCTGAAAAAAAAAACTGCAAAAATCGGATATTCCCCAAAAAAGTAAATAAGGTATGAAATAGACAAAATCACTAACGCATCTGTGGGTATAAATCGACCTACGTTTTTAATCATAAATATTCCCATTGTATTTTGTTGCTGTATAGATAAATTTTTGTAAGATACTCAAAATTAGAATTAAGAAAAAATAGGGATTTGTGCTAGATCAAAAAATTCGTCTAAAAATTTAATTCGTGTAATACTTATTCTTATTGGTAAACCGAAAATTGTGTATAAAAATGTCGCGTAAAAAAAGAGTTAGGTGTATTTATATAGAATTTTTTGTTTTTCAGATAAAAAATATCTAAATATCGAATAAATTATAATTAACAATCAATCATTTTCCTGCAATTATGAATTCACAATTAAACTTTGTATTTATTATTCTAATAGTTTTTTTTGGGATATTAGTGAAGTAATTTTTTACATTTTTTTATGCTGTAGTGACTAAATGGTTAATTTTATAGTGTAAATTTTCGTGACATTTCACACTTACAAAAATATTGTGATATATTTTCCTAATGAGTTTATAATTGAATTAAATAATATATATATATATATATATACATACACACGCACACACACACACACACACACACACATATATATATATATATATATATATATATATATATATATACTTAAAATAGTGTTTCAATACATTATATAAGATATTTGAAATCGAAATTATAAATTGAATAATATTTTACATTTGTAATGCAGACCTTTAAGAACAATGTCTAATTAAAAATCAAAACGTCCGTACCTGTATTAAAGTTCATTTATTTGTAATAGCAATTTTCAATGTGAGGAAAGCTGGAAAATTTCCAAGACGATTCTAAGGGTGCTTGCAAATGTTATAGAATAACAATTGCTTTATACGTTTAAAATGTTATAAAACGATTGAAAACGGAACGCACCGGACATAATTGGTATAATTCTGTATCCTGACGTTAAGTGGAGGCAAATATATCTCGCTTGTGCCCCATAATAATCGACCCGAATATATCCCATTCTACCCTCGACATTAAGAGGAAATACCGTTTATACGCAACGATATATATATATATATATATATATATATGCGTGTATAAAAATATACGGGAAAAACGATTAGCGAACCACCGTTGTGAAAACGCATTACGCTTTTATCCAAAATGGCGGTTTGCAAACGACGTCAATTTTTAGATAGTTCGCGCTTTTAAAATTTAATCCCGTTATTCTAGTTTTTAGTTTCCCGAGGGTGGTTTTCCTTTGGTTTTCCACTTACGCATACACACACACACACATATATATATATATATATATATATACATATACATACATAAAAATAACGTCTTCTTAAGTTGAGGATCTTTCGGCGTGTTAAGCATAAATCTTGCGTTCACCTCTTGGGACCAAAACTCTGAAGGTGTTTTTCGCGCCTTATAACCGAATGCGTACACGTTAGGGATATATCAAACCTCGTTTTTTTTTTCTTTTTCAGGAAAAAGGTGTACGAAAAAAAAATTAGACGGAATATAAATATTTTCAGCGGCGAGAAAAGTGGGCGGAGATGAGGTAGCAAAAATAATAAAAAAAAAATAAAAGAGAAAAATCGTGAAATTCGAACCGGCACGTATTTGTATGCATATTGAAGCACAATACTACCTCTAGTGCTCTATGGTGGAAAAAAAATATATAAAAAAAAAGCGAATAGACTCCCGCAAGAGACCCTTCGTGTTCAACTTATGTTGTGCGAAAATATTTATGCGCGTTTGCATACATGTTCGTATTTGAATATGATAGGGAATGAACGAAAATCTATTCCATTTGAAAATCGCAGATGATAAAAGATGGATCAAAGGATGAAGAAAATCTCGTAGAATGGCGTAGACTTCGCTGCACTATAGACTTTGAAAATATAAAATGCATCCCTCTTGAATCTTCAAGATTATATTGATAAATAAATCCAAGTGATAGCATCGATAAGTCATGCTTCAAATAGTTGGAACTTGGAATTGTAATAATTGAATAGATTTTAAAATTTTTCATTTCAATATTTTCTATAAATAATCTAATATAATGAATTTAAAAAAATTGTATTTAACTGTGAAGACAAAAATGAAAAACGTTATACGTTAATATTAAATAAAATATTTTCAAATTGAATATTTTAAACGATTAGTAACTAACAATGAAAATTGTTATTATGTTGAAGATTAAGTTGATAATTGAGAAAATTATCGATATAGATAATTTTAGAAAATGAAGGTTAAATTTAAATGTCTTGAAAAATATTATTTGATAGGAATTTTTGATTCTATTTTACTCTTGACTAATTTTTATACATCGATATCAATCAATTAATGATATTAATTCTGCACCAATAAATATCGGTTTTCTGCTTGTAAAATACATTTAGAATTCGACAATATCTTGAATACGATTCCTTTTATTATATAATGTAATATAATAGTTTTCACGTAATAGAAAAGTTAAATTGATATATATATATATATATATATATATATATATATATATATATATATATATACTAACTATATAATATTTGAAGTATCATTGTTTTGTGTACAAACAGAAATATTTGCATTTCTGTTATATATTTCACAAACCTAAAGAATAATTCGTGGAATAAACATGTAAAACTTTTACCGAAATATCTTTCAGCTTATTTCTTGTTACAAATTCGAATAAAAAATATCTTAACTTTTAATATTATATGAAATATTAAAGTCAAACTATTTTTTGAATATATATATAAATTAGAATAAATATATAATTAATCAATAGTAAGATATAAAAAATGTATAATATGTTTTATATATAAAAACAATATTTGCGGCTATAAAAAGCCGAATTTAAATAATGTTATGATACAACATCAAAGATAAAATTCCTGACATGGTTCCTTATGATGAATTCCGTCGATCAAAATTAAATTTTGTATACAAATATCCCCCTTTTAAACGTGAAGCAAACGTATCTAACAAGGTTAAAATTAAATTACGTACGAGAATGTAAAGCTCCATTGTTTACAATGAACGCGTGTATAATGATAATAATAAATTTCAATATTATACGTCCTTCCGAAAGTCCAGTGCGGAACTAGGGTCTCTGGCCTTATATATATATATATATATATATATATATATATATATATAACCACAAACGTACGTGCATATATTTTATATGGGCGTTATAAGCGCAAGGTTTTATTTAACATTTTCAACCGCTTGTTTGCACTGGTCTCACGAGCTTTACCAGCCGCCTACTCTCTTTCATACCGCCTCTCGCCGCCCTTCGGTTTCAGACGTATGAAAAAAAAAGCCAAAAGGTCGACAAAAAAAACGAAAAAAAACGCGATGGCTTCACGAGAAAAAAATCCCTAATGTAATCAAGAAAAAAAAAACCGACGTGAAAAGAGGTTCCCCCGAAATAAATAAAAAAAAAACGCGGTTCCTAACTTTCCATATTTCATTTTCATCTCGGCGTGTAAACATGGATCTGAAAACGTTTTATTTTTTTTTTGTTTTTCCCCTGGAAATAAAGAAATATATAGCCGAAAGTGCACACGTGTATTATTAATTTGGTGCGGTCTTTCGATGTGACCCCTCGCCCGTTTTCATTTCGAAGTTTGTATTGCATTGTATTGCACGACAATGGTTTTCGTTTTTGCGAAACGAATTTGACCGTGCTCGTTTCCGATTGTATTATCGCAACGTACTCGCGCATGAATAATATCACAACTCAACTTAAAAAAAAAATTTAAATATAAAAAAAATAAAATATTTATATTGATACTTGTATAAAATATATTAACAATGTTAGATTAAATTTAGAACACATTTTGTGATCATTTTTATATTATAGTTGTATCATTGTTTATATAGAAGTGAGATATATTGAACAGGAATATGCAATTGGAATATATAATGCACCGTTTAATATGAATATTTATTATAATAGATGATAGTCTAAAATGAAAGGGTGCATATGAATTATCATTTGTCCATTATATATAATTGAAATTATTTACAACACTTTTGCTATTTATAAAATCATAATTATTTATTAAAACAATATCAATAATAATTAAATATTATTTAAAAAAAATAATAAATAATTTCAAATACGGTCGGTTGAACAGAACAAGTCTTTGTTTAGCATATAAGGATATGTCTAAAATTACCAAATATTGGTATTTTAATGTTGAAATTATATCCAGAACAATATTCACCACCACAACCACCTTCCAGTTACAACTTACATCTCTGCAGGGTTCTGCAGAACAATTGTGGACGATTTATGATTATAATAAACCTCCGATAAGTGACTTTAATACACAAATATAAAGTAAAAATTTGTAATAATATAATTATATAAATAGTCTACATTATTATTTACTCGTGAGAGAGTTTTAATAGATTTTATATATGAAAAAAGATATACTTGATTATTAACGTTGAAAATATAAAAAAGCGCTCGTATAAAATGATGAAAAATAAATAATATATTAAATAGGATTTTAATTCATATTTATGAGAAATAATCGAATGATGCTCATAAATAAAATGAAAATATTGATTTTAATACGAAAATATTTAGTAACTAAATTATTTTATTTTCATATATTTCAACGCTTATTTTGTAAATATTTATAATAATAAATACACATTAATTATAATACATAAGAATATAACCATGAAATGAAAGATAGTCATTAGCATGAAAGCTTCACCATTACAGAGTACAGGTCAAATGATATTTTAGATAAAAATATAAAAGCATTTTCTTATTTATCTGTCTGAAATAAAATCACTTGCAAATATACGAAATCATTACGTTTAATGTTGTTTTTCCAAAATTCGAATATAAAATGACATTCTGAGAAATATTCAATAATGAAACAAAATAAATACGTATATATTTCACATGTATGATTTTCCATTGAGAAAGAAAAAGTAATTTAAAAATATGAATATTGGATTTTAAAATCGTGTTGATTTAAAAACGATGTGAGAGTTTTCATTTTCTTTATTTTGTTTTTTCAATACGATTGAAAAGTTTTCATCATATTTTTTTTTTCATAAAGTCACGGTTGAACACCTCGGAAAATTTACAAATCCACGCATTCCGCTTTTCCGAGTTCGACTTTCGTGTACGCGAAAAGTTGAAAAGTTTTAGTGTTTCATGCGTACTTTCGACATTTTCACGATCGATTCAAACGAGGGAAAACTTGACGAGTTTTCATTTGCGCAAATTTACGAAAGCGGCCGATTTCAGTGTTACGCTTTTCAGTATTTATATGAAAAATTTCTGATAAATTTTATTTATTGATTTGTAACGTTTTGTAACCGTGGCAAGGTCTTTGCCTTTTTGTTTTCGACCCTTTCGAAATTTAAGTGGGAAAAGTTTTTCCACGACGAACGCTTTTCTTCACATTACGTCTCAATTCTACTTTTCAATATTTTTATGATCAATTATTGTTTTATATTTTATTATATATCTAATTTTCATCACATAATATTCTTTAAAATAAAATAAAAATCTATTCAACGAATCAAATATTAAGAAAAAACACACATCTATACTATTATATAATATATATATGAAATAGATATACAAACAATATTTTCATTCTTGACGAAATTTCATAATAACCGATTTTTTATTATTTACGAACATTATTAAAAATTTATATAATATATCACGCTATGTTTCGTACGTCGTTACATTATAATTAATTTATTCGATGAAAGCGTATCAAAACTTTAAGTTCCCGTGCTTTGGAACGAAATTAATAATTATTTATCGCTACATACCTTGGTATTGCAAAGAATATTCACAAATTACGTATTTTATAACCGTAAAAATATTATATTATACAATATTATATTATAATATTATATATTGTGTACGTGATGTGATTCATATTGTGGTCATTGTGGTGTTCGTACATTTAATATGATCGCGTTAACTGAAACTTGTGGAGATACTCTAACATACATTACACGTTATATATTTCAGAGTTTAAATAATAATAGTTATTTTTAATAATTAAAATGTTACGAAACGATATAATAATTCATATTATGAGATGTGGTTTGTTTTTGTGAAGAGAGAACATTCTGAATTTTAGTATAGAAGTATAAAATTTTACTCTAGAATTAAAGTTATGCCGAATTCACGTGCAAGAATTTAATATTTAACTATTTCAACTCGTATACATATTAATATATAACGAATATGTTTGTTTTCATTTTTGATATTTTACATATAAATACAAAAATATCAATAACTCTTTCTATATTGCATATAAATTGCTTTCTAATCTAAATACAAAATTTAATATATATTTTATTTTATTATTTTAAATTTTCATATCATACTTCTTTACGTGTAATACAATTTTATTTTCATGCTGAAAGATTTATAAAGACATTCGATTGCATGTCAAATTTTTGCATGAAACATTTACGTCAGTTTTTCACGTTAAATTATAACATTGTATGACTTAACGTGTAGTTTGAACGCAAATTAAGGTCATTTTCCCCAATGTAAACCTAATATATTATATTATATACGATGATGAAATGGTTCAGAATATTTATAGCATATTTTATTAATTTATATGAAAATATAAACATTTATATGGCTTAAAAATATGTTTAATTTAATTGTTGAATATAGGAAATATGTGAAAAATTCAAATTTATATACATTAATGTTTAGCTCTAATATTTATTTTATTATAAAAACACGTGATGCTAGTTAATAACTATTTGATAGTTGTTGGAATTTTGATATAAAGTTTAAACTTTGTTGTGAGCGTTTCTAACTCAAAAATGTTACAATACAATATAATTACAAAATAATTTTACTATTAATAAATAAAACTATAAAATCGCTTTTTCTCTATAACGAATAAAAATGAAAATAAATAATTGTCGTCAAAATATATTATTTAACTAAATTTTGTTATGTATCTTTTATGATGTACAAATAGATATATATTATTTTTATTCGAAAACCGCTACAACGATTTTATTAAACAAAATCTGATATTTATTATTGCAAAAACGTGTTATTTATTGAATTGCAGTTTATTCATATTTATATCAACCTCAAAATTCAATAAATATTTTATTATTGTTATTTTATACATTTATGAATATTGATTTGACATGTTTGAAATTAAAAAAAAATATTCAATCACATTTTTTTAAGTAAAAAAATTATATAATTTATTTATATAAAAAATATTAATCAGAATTTCCCAGAATTTTGTTAAAAAAAATTCGACATATTTTTTCACGAATAATTTACACATTATTGGTATATAAAAATACTTTGATTTATTTTTTTCGGGGAAATTAAAAAAGCAATATTAATATAAGTTTTACAAAATATCGATATTTAAAATTTTTAGAGAATATATATATATATATATATATATATATATATATATATATATTTATTGTTATTAATAGTAAATTGAATATGATTTTTTAATTAAACAAATAACTCTAATGGATCTCAAATTTTTAAGTTGTAGACTTTCAGACATAAAATATTTAAATTTTAATATTGAGAGAAAAGATAATTTGAAAAGAATTTTCTTTTATATTGATTAAAATTATTTTGAAATATTAGAAAAAAATTAAATAAATTTTGGATTGAAATATGACTAATTCACGTTTTATGTTTATTATTCTATCAAAAATATTCTAAATTCATTTCACTGTCATTTTAAGAAGTGTTTTGCGAAAAACAATTTTGAATAACGCGTTTTCGCTCAAAAAAACAACAAAAACATAAACAATAGCGTCGTCTCCCTTATTAGAACAATGCTCCTTTGAAATATAACAAAAGATTTTTCCCTGTCCAGAAAACACAATATAATGAGTCAAATAAATATTTTATGAATAATAAATGCGATTACAAAGAAGAAAAAAAATGATACGAAAACGAACTTTTAGCATTACAATAATAATATTAATAATATTTCAAATTAATCTCGAATATTTTAAACGCGTTGAACGAATAAACATGTTTTAGATGTTTCGTCGTTTTCTTCGCATCGTGTTTTTTTTTTCATTTAGGGGTTCGAAAAAAAATAATAGAAAAACCAAATAAAAAAAAACGTGACTTTCATTTAATTCGCAGAATTATAAACGGTATAAACAAGCGGAAAAGCGTTTGTTTCTAACTCGGCTCCGTTTTCTTTTTCCTCCTTCTTTTTCTCTTTTTTTTTTCATCTAAATTTTCCTTCGCATTTGACGAAAACTCGAGAGCTTCCGTCGAAGCGTAACTTTTCAACGCGATCTTGCGAAATAATGAGAGGGTGAATTATTTACGTTTTATTCGTGTGTAAAAGATGCGTATATATTTATATATTTAAATTGATAATTATTAGTATATAAATATAATATAATGGAAGAAAACACAACATAAAAGACAACGTTTTACGTGAAAACATAAAAGAACGGTAATCGCCGTCTTTAATCTTGTCCCAAATGTGTCCATAGCAGAATTTCTTATATTGTATACATCACAAAATATGATATAATAGAAATGAAAAATTGATTTCGTGTACATGAAAAATGAAAGCCTAATATAGTAATGAGAATAATGCGTTTCAATTATTTTTATATTCGTACAAATGAATCTGCGAATGAGTTTATTGTGAGAATAAATGTAATACATATAATGAACACTTCTTATTGATAATATAACATAAATATTAATATACTAAATAAAGAAGTATATTATTTAAAAAAAATCAACATGTTATATTGTCATTCATTTTAAATGTAATAAAACTATTATAGAATATATATCATGTTTAAAAAAAATATATTAAAATATTGTAACAATAAATAGAAAATAATAGTTAAACATTCTAAATAAAAGTTATTTACTTTTATATTTAAAATACAAACGTATAAATTTTTGACACACCTATTGTTATATATTGAATACAACCTATATTCAATATACAACAAAACTTCTATGTTAACAATCCGTACTTAAAAGTGCAATAGAAGGGTTTTTGTACAAATTACTTTTAAAAAATATCACAAAATTCACAATGTATTCTAAAAGTATTGAATAAACGAAAAAGTATAAAACATTTCTAAAAGCAGCAATAAAAAAAAGCTATCCCTGAGAAAAGTTTCTTTTTGCAGAATAGTTACTATAGAACCTTCAAAATAATTCATAGAAAAGATAATTCATATAGTATAGATTTTTTGGACAAAATATAACTTAGATATATGTTTAATAGGAATTAATTATATATTATGTTCAATCTTTATTGGTCTCTTTTCATACTTTATTGGTCCAAATTATGGTTATTAATCTAAAATAATTCTTTATAAAATTATTTATATGTCGATACATTGTATATTTTCTTTTAATATATAATAATATAATTTAGAAATCAGAAAATACTTCGTGTAATTTATATTTCACGTTGAAAAACACCATTATATATATATATATATATATATATATATATATATATATTGAGTATTTAAAATTTTTCTCACAAAATATGATGTAAAAACAGAAAATATTTTTTCTATGAAAGATGATAGGCATTTGTAAATTTCAATCTAGAAAAATAGAGTGTGCAAAATAAATTGTCGAGCATTTTAAAGAAAATAACAGTCGTCAATCAGTTATGATAAATTGTGCAAACGGCAAAATAAAAAAATTTCACATCCATTTCATCTGTTCGAGAAGTGAAAATACTCGAATAATAATATTTTTATAATATAACGATAACAAAGGTGTATCAATTTAGAGAGAAATTTAACGGTTCCACTTTTGTTTACATTGATAATATTATATTACAAATTATCATTTAATGAGGTCAGAAAAAAAAATATATATATACGAAAAATAATCCGAATAAAAATTGAAATATTGAATATTATTACGAAATGTAAACAACTATGAACGCGTAAATATACGATTAAAATATATATAAAAAAAAGGATTTTACACGGGTAAAAATTTACATAAATCATTTTATTTCAATTGAAATTCACGTTAAATTGCGTCCATTTTGACGAAATAAAAATTCATATATTCATCGATGTCAAGAAAATCTGATTAGTCTCCTATTTTTACACGCAAATTTTCAATAAAAAAAGTTATATAAATATATATATATATATATATATATATATATATATGTGTGTGTGTGTGTGTGTGTAATATATATTTTTTAAATTTAATTCGGTAACAATAAACGAAAATTCTTAATTGTATATTAAAAAAAAAATAAAAGTAAAATAAATACTGATTAACTTTTTTTTAAATGTATTAAATAAGTTATCAAAAATAAGAGTTACAAAATTTTAGTACTTATTTTTTGTAAATATTTTATAAAAAAATATATGACTATATAAATTTATTATATGTTGATAAATTTAGTATTTATATTTATAGACGTTCATGTTTAAAATTTTCCGGAAGTCAATAATTGAAATTAATATTAAATAGACAACCTCTCTGTTTAGCCTCTGGCATTGCTTTGCATAAATATATCCTATATAAACATATTCAGAATTCTACAAATAAAATATTAGTGATTTTTTATATGTTATTAGTTTTAACTTGAATGAAATAAGTATTATTATAAACATAAAGAAAATATATTTAAATATAAAGTATTAAAAGAATATGGGAATATATTTATAAAAAAAATATTTTATATATAAAGATGGTTTTTGAAGATTAGTTGTCATGCCAATGTTCCGAACGAATTTTTCTAATCATTTACAGAGTATTTATATTTTAATAAAAATATCGAATGACAATTATCCTGAAAAAACTCATATTCATATTATTCTTTAATAATAATATATTTATATATTATTTTCTTATATAATATATTATATATTATGTGTACGTGTACGTAATATAAAGTCTACGGAAATAATTAATACCACAATTTTACCAAAGTTCAAATACAATATAAAAAAAAAGTAATAGCGATGTCCTCGTGTTGATTAAAGTTCCAGATTACGACGACATATAAAAGGCTAAAAGGGGGAAAATTAAAGAAAAAAAAGATAGAAACAATCCGAGGAAAAATAGCCGACTGGGAATAAAAAAAAAAAAGAAGGCATTTCGGCAGACTATTCGATTCGTTCTAAGACTCCATGGAGTACATTAAAAGCACCCTCATCATGTTTGTGTCATCGAACGGTTAATTTGACTATACCGAAAGCCGTAAAAGTCACCCGTTACTTTGACGGTTAAAATAAAGTGACTCGCATTTTTTTATACTCCAACTTGTACTTTTACGATCGAGTTTATTTTTTTACAACTTAGAATCCTTCGACTGCAGATGCATTTAGCGGCGAGAAGAAAAGGCTTCGATTTAATCCCGGATTTATTTTATAACTTTTCGCGTGCCTTTATATATATATATATATATATATATTATGATAAATTTCTTTTATATTCTGCGTCGTAACTTCTCGATATCCGTTCGACTGAGATAGTGCCGGTTAAGATTTAACTGAGCGGTTAAAAACCGAATCGTTCGGTTTTACCGTTCGTTTAACCCGCGATATCTGAAAGTGGATTTTTAATATTTCACTCGGTTTTTCTCTAGTATATTTCCGCTTTTGCGCCTATCTGAATACAACAAGTTCGATTCCGTTTTATTTACTTTTCGATACGTTATACGCTACGTTGAATAATAATAATAAAAAAAATTGTACCCCATATATATATATATATATATATATATATATATATATATATATATATATATATATATATATTAAATATATAATGTGTTTATATATAGGTATGAATAAAAACTATCGACTCGGTTCGGCGTATAAATGTTCTTTCGTTTTAATTTATAAGTGAACTCCAGTCGTAATTTGCATTATTGGTACGATTCAGACTTGAAATTAAAATTTTTCGATCTTAATTTACATATAAATTCGCTTGTTTAATTTATAATCATCGTCCAATTATCAGAAACTATTTCTAATATAATATTTTATTTTTTTACTAATGAAATGTTTTACGTTTTTCTCATTGTTTTATGATAAATTCTAATATATTTCAATGAGAACTGAAATTTATCATATTTTTTTTAAATTAAAATACAAATGTACTATTTCATATATATGATTAGTATCGATATTTATTTTAATTTCAAAATAGTATAAATTAGTCAAATGTTTTAGTAATTCAAATTTGTTAGAGATAAAATTATTTTTCTTATTGATAGTATAAATATATAAATATTTTAATATAATATAATCGTCTAATGCAGTCCAATCTATTATAATTATTTATAATATTTGAAGAATAAATATTAAAATTTATTTAATTACTTTTATCTACAATATAGTCAAAATAAATAATGTCATAATTTAAAATATATATATATTTGTGAACTAATATTTAGTTTCATTATTTAATATTTTTTTATTTTTTATAATAATCATTAGTAAATATTGAATACACTTTGATATTTATAACGTTAAAGTCTGAATTGTATGACCTTTTACTTTTAGTTAATTGGATCAATTTTATATTTTGAACTTATTTCTATTTCTATAAATGACGAAAAAAAACATTTAAATTAACTAAATGTTCTAATTAATATAATAATATAAATCTATTATTAATTTTATGCAAGTGTAAATATAATTATAGCAAAAAAAAATCAAAACATCATAGTCTTATTGATGACATAAATATCGCAAAAATATATCAATTACCAATATAAATATAATGAAATATATTAAATAAATATTTAAATTATATTATGATATATGTATATGTATGTAAATCTATGCGTTTGTTTGATGTTGATCTGCAAATATACGATGTTGTACACCATATGCGCACAAAACGTGATGCGCTTGAAAATTTTCATGAAAATTCTGTCCTGCGGTCATGAAAATAAAACTGAAATATTATAAAAATAAAATTTACGGCTTACCTTTGACTTGTGTGCGTGAAAAAAATATCGCAATATCGCTTTCACTTCAGCGAATCGCCTTGTTTCTTCATCACAAAAAGAATCTGCTGAAAAATATCGCATATTGAATTTTTTTCCAACGTTTCTTTTAAATTATAAAATTTTATATTTATAATTGAAAAAATACGTTAATATAAATAAAAATAAATAATATGATCTAAACATGCTAAAATTTATATAAAAATGTCTACGCCTATATATCGCGTTTTTTTGTTTATAACGCACGTCGGTTGTGTTAAATATAAAATGTGATATTTTACAATTAAAAAAAAAAGTATTATATTTAATATGTAATAATAATCGTAGTATTGAAACTTAACAAAGATTTTAACCGTGGTGATTTATGATGTTGTGATGACAATACATTTAACATGATAAGACTAAACTCGATTATGATTAATGAACTAATCGGATAAGTGACAATAAGGATTCAAAAAAAATATTTTAACACTTGATAATATAAAATTTGAAGTACGGGTTATTTTCTATAATTAAATTATAAAAAAATCTTACCTTTTTCAATGTAGAAATTCGATAAATTTTTAATACTCGATAGAAAAAAAAATATAATTACGTGTACATTGTATTTTTAATGCACTCGATTTACTCGATCAAAGTTTTCGTAATGAACGCATTAAATGTGTAAGCGTGAAAATTTTCCGTGAAAATCGTTTGTGTTTACGTTTTTTTTTATTGTACGAACGCGAATATTCCGAGCGTGCTTTCCCAAGCACCTCGAAAGCCTTACTGAAACTCACTGAACGCTTTTCATACGAAATTCCCCCTCTTCCTAATGCGGCCCTGTACTCGAAAACTCTCCATTCACACCACAAAACGTTAATGTATTGTAGCATATATATATATATATATATATATATATATATATATATATATATATATATATATATATATACGCGCGTGTGTGTGTGTAATAATAAATTCAGATTAAGTTTTTGCCGCTTATTACTTTTGCTCTATAAAAGCATCCCTACTGAAATCTTTTAATTTACACAGCTTTGCGACTTAATCTCAAGAATTCATTTAACTTTAGAGTATTCGTGCTAAATATCTATACGACAAAAACAATTATACATTTATAGTATGTGTATGTTTTTTTTTCAATAAATTTTGAAATTGCTATAAACGAATTAATATTTTATTATTATATAAAATTTGCAGATCTTAGAAAAAAACGTGAATCAAGAAATAAAAAATTGTATTAATATTTTAGAAATCGATCTATATTGAAATTTGTATTTTTATATCATAAATTAATATTGATGTATTTGTATTAATATTCTTTATTGAGAATATTTTTATGATGACATTTCAAATTAATATATATAAATATATATGTGTTTGTCATATTTTAAAGTTACTTATCATTTGACATTGATTTATTTATTTCATAAAAATCAAACTGTCAACTTTACATTCAATTTTCAAACATCATTTAACCCTACAATTTCAATAAATATTTTACAAATAAAAATAATAATAATTGTAAAATTTGAGATATATTTTTACATTAAATAATTTTCCAATATAATGTTTGTATCAGAAAAAAATATTATATACGAATTAAATAATTATATAGTACTTGGTTATAAATATTTTAATAATAAATTTTCAAAATATTAAATCACCTCTGGCTTAACGTTTAGTAATGTAACTTTAATATTTAGATAACGATATAATTATATTTCACATTACGAATTTATATGCGCTTCTATATATTTATATATATGAACAATTGTATGCACGTTATAACGATTTTGCTGAAAATTTCACTGAAACCGCACAGTCCGTTAAAATAGTTACACACGTTTAGAGCTTACGGTCAAATTCCATTTCCTGAAAGTCTGAAACGTGGCGACGTCGTAAAACCTTACGATTGAACGTGTATTTCGAGGAGACCACTCGGAAACTTATTTTTAAAATTATCCCCTTTGTCAGGGTGCATCGTGTAAAAGAATTGCTCTCTAGGGTGGTTTATGAACGCCCTCCACTAGAACGTTCATGCATATTCGCCGTTAAAACGTTCTTTTGAAAGCTTTTCATTAAATATATTGTTTATTGCTATTTAATAATATATAATTTATGGTAGTTTTTATATATGAAACGTTTACTGTAAAAAAATACAAGTTATATATTTATTAAATAATAAATGAAATTTATATATATATATATATATATATATATAATTATAAAAGTTAGTCGACGATAGTAGTTTCATCTATTGACAATGTTCGTCAATATTTATAAAATAATATTCATGAAAGAAATATACAAATATTAAAATTATCAATCCTTTAATATATAAAAAACATTAGATTTTTTTATGTTTAATTAAATATATAACATAATGAAGAAAAACATATGTAGACATATGTTAGGAACATTTATATTAAATTATATTAGATATTTCTCTTAAAAACATTAAAAAATATTAGAAATGGCTATGGCTAAATATGTAAAATTGAATTCATGAATCAAAATTTAAATTAGTGCTTTTGAGGTGATTTATTTCTATTAAAATATACTATTTTCAAAGCTTTCTTAGAATGATCAAATCATATTTCAAAGAAATTTCTTTGAGGCTTTTTCAAGATTGACTTTTTTAAAATTATGTTTATTTTTTTAATTATAAATTAATATTAGATATATATTTTCAAAAACAATTATAAAGAACATTCATAATACAAAATATCTATATATCACTTAAAATATATTTTAATAGCTGCAATAAATCTTTCCTACAAATAAATAATATTATTTATCATTACGCATACCAAAATAAAATACTTTAAACAATAACCGAATAATACAATATGCTTTATATCTATGCATGTAATAATCTTTATTTATTATGGATATAAACAATTTTCAGGTAACATAAGTAACCTATAAAATTGTATTAAATATAAAATATGCGTTTAATTTAAAACAATAAAACCGTCTGATATAATCAAAATTTCAATACATCTACATATTAATAGTAAATTGCTTCGCAGTTGTTAATTATAAGTCTTAAACATCATCGATCACAGTTATCTATAATTAATTCTAAGTTATTCTCTAGTATAATTACAAGTTCAACACGATGTTTTTAATGTTTTTCAATATATTGTACGATGAAAAAAAAAATGTAAATAATTTCTTATGGTTTCGAAATATAAAGTTTGAAATATGAAGTGATTAATTACATTTATGTTATGATTAAAGATATAAAACAATAATATAATTTTCTTGAGACGTTGATCTCAAGAATATGCAATTTCAAATGAGATTAAAACGGCTAATATTTACAAGATAGGCTACCAAATATACCTCTTTCAATAACAGTTTCCATACTAATGTATAGTAAATATTTATAATTTTGGATTTAGAAAAAATTGTAGTATTTTATTTACTAAAAATTGTAGTCTTCAGGGATTTAATGAGGCATATCCTTTGAAAGTTACCCTTTAAAAGTCGAAAAATTTTCGACTTTTCTCTATTGGCAGAACCGGAACCCCCGTTGAAAATCTATGGAAAAATTTAGACATTCTTCAAATCGATCAATTTTTATTATATTTATCGAATAAGTGTAAATTTTCATTGATCAATGAAAACATAAATAATTGTAGTAAAACTGTATGAAGTAAATGGGAAAAGACACGTCTCGACTAGATGTTTTCTGTTCAATGCTTATTGTAATTTGATATTTCAATCCTTTTGATTGATGTTTTTCATTATTCATTTTTAACGACTATGAAGCAAAACAATATGAAATTTAAACTTTAGCAGCTCAAAAGATGAATCTTTCGTTTCACCTTCCACATCACGAATGAATATTTTAAATGCATTTTTATGCGGTTTAATAGGAAAATTCCTTTCTCGCATATTTATTTACATTAAATGAATACATTTTGTTTGAAGATTAAAAAAATACGTATTAAATTTCTCAAATATTTGTTTTATATATATTACAAAATATTTATCAATTTTTCTTCTAAACAAGCTGTTTCTATTATATTTATACCTTATTTTAAAATGATAAAAACTTTTACGTTATGCATTTTTTATGTTCTATTGGAAAATATAACAACTACCAATATCGATTAAATTTTAAATTATGTTAAAAATTAAGTATTAAAAATTTTCGACTACTATTTTAATAAATCAATTTAAAAAATTTAAAATTCTCCCGACGAACGCTTTTTATTGTTTTGAACTTTCTTATTTCATATAATACTTAATTAAATAAATATTAAATATATATATATATATATATATATATATATATATATATATATATATATATATATATATATATATATATATATATATATATACAATATACTAAATTCATGCATAATACTAGATTTATATATAATATATTGAACAAAGAATTAAAAATTATTTTTGAGAGAAAATAAAATAGGATATAAATATAATATTAATTAATGTAGATTTTTAAATCAAATTTCAATTTTTAACACAACCGTATAAATACTATAAATAATGTATATATTTTTATTTACTTGATATTTATTAATAGATAATGAAGAAATATTAATATATTTTAAGTTTCAATTAAAATTCAGATGATATAAAATTGTTATTCACATTTATTATATATCGAAAAAAATACTCTTTTTTTGATATAAATAAAATTATATTTCTCTTACATTTGTATTATCGAAAATTAGATGATATTATTGCTTTATATGTACAAAAAAAAAATTATTATTTCAAACAATTCAACAATATTTTATATATATATTTTACTAAAACAAAATATATCATAATATAGAAAGCAATAAATTAGTAACTTTAAAAGCTGCTCAGATCTTAGAGTGCCGTTATTTTCTACGTGATTATCCTCGATAAGAAAGAGCACGGCGATGTTTTAATTAAGCGAAATAACCCACTTTTGCGATGGCAACATTTAAACATCGAGATAACGATAATAATAATAATGATAAATAAATAAAAAAAAAATGAAAAAGAAATCCATGTTCGAAGAGGTCACGTATTTGCGACTCCACCTGCAAAATGAGAAAAATGATAAATCGTTCACATGGGAAATACTCGACTTACATTTTATGTATTCGACACGCAAGTATGCCGTTCAGAATATTTTTTTTTCACGTCAATATCACCCTTTCCTACAATCCTTATTTGTAACGTGAAAAAAAAAACAATTATGCTATTTTTGAAAATTGTGTATAATGAAAAAATGTTTTCTTTTTTTTTTTATTCGCATTCATGATTTAATGTGCTTCATATCATTGAACGTAATCATTATTACCGTTCTCTATATTTTTAGTAAAAACAATGACCGATTCTATTTTTAAGCATATTTTTATTCTACATATGCTTTTTAAAGCTGTTATTTTACACGATAATATTATATATTTATTCACAATATTAAAATATTCACAAGAAATTTGGCAAAAAAAAAACATTTTAATGGAAATTTTCATTATATACAACATAAAATATCTATTTCATAATAAAAATAAATATTCATTATAAAAAATACATTAAATTGCTGTGAAAAAAAATAATAATTCTCTTCTTTATTACATATGAAATTTAAACTTACATAAACGTTTAAACTTTAGCAATTAAATTCTTTGAACAAATTTATAAAACAACATGCATTAAGTTTGTATAGGTTTTCTGTTTACTTTTGGTTAAAATTTTGATTAAACTCGTTCGCATTAAAGAAACTCGAAGGTTATAACGAAACTTAAAGTGAATCGAAAATTAATTGAATATTCTGAAAAAAAATAATTTAATTATTTTTTTTTCATTTAAAATATAATATATATAAAACAATATTTATAACTCATAAAAACAACAATGAAATAAATCGGTGTATTATTTCATTCTGTTATATTGTTTCAAGCTACAAATTGTTAATTTTACACGGATTTAAGTAAATAATCGATCTTCAAATATTATTTTTAATTAAAACAAAATATTTTAATATAATTATATTTTTAGATTGATATTTTTACGAAATTAAAAACAAATATATTTAATTGATATAAAAATCACATTTATGATCATTAATGAAATAAATATTTGTCTTTAACTGCAAATAGTTGAAATATTATATTTTATAACTGAAATATAATATTTGATTAATTAACATGCTTTTAATCTTAATATTGTATTATGAAACTTTATTCACCGATGGAATTATTCGATGTAAATATTGAGAGGAAAAGTTGATTTAGGATATATTATATATAAATTTTGAGGAAAATTTTAAGAATATACATATAAATATGAATTAAAGGTAGAATAATGCTTAGAAAATTATAAATTAAAAATTTTTACAATAAAAATTAACTTTATAACATCAAATAATTATTTACAATGTTTCTGATTAATTTCGACATTTTTTAAATTATTCATATAATTTATAATAATTGATCATATTATTAATGATCAATTTCTAATTAAATTATATCTTTTTTTTTTTTTTGATAAATTACATAGATCAATTTATTTAAACAATGTCGCTCAATATTGTCAAATTGAAAAATGTCTTTAAATTTAATATCATTATTTATTTATAAGACATGAAATAAATAAATCTGTAAAGTTTTCCGCTTCGTCAAATAAAAATATGTCAAATTGAAATTTGAATGTTTTTTACTTTAGACGAGTACGACATTACAGAATATTACATACATTTTTTTACGTCGTACTTTCGAGAATTAGAACAAGATTTCATTCAAACACTCCACAATATTAAAAGGGATGCTCAAGCATCGTAAGATATAATATATATATATATATTTTTTTATTATTATCCATCGTCGTTCAGAGTAAAATTTCTTATGAAATTTTTACGTCTGTTGTTTACTTTTTAAGGGTCGAGATTTCGCTCGCGAAATAATGAAAGAGTCCTTTCCTTTTTAAACGGGAAAGCAATCTCGCTTTCGCAACATCGACGTCGTATTATTATAATTTTATTTTCAAGACTGCCATTTTGCCGAGTAAATATTGTGAAAAAATAATTGCTCTTTTTTTTAAGTGAAAACGAAGAAAAAAAAGCACAGAAAGAAAATAATGTGATTAAAAAAGTTTTGCAACATTGTGCGTAATTCTTTTACGACTTAATCGTATTGTGCTATTATATATGTCTTTTTGAGAATTATTATTTTTGATGTTAAAATTTGACGTATTTTTTCTTTCTATCTGATCTAAATTAAAATTCTTAATATACTGAAATTTAGTATATTTTTTTATATCTGTGATCTATTTTCAAACTAGAAAATTGTATCTCTATTTGAAAAAGTGTCATTTTACATTTTATAATACTATATAAAAACGGCAAATACTCAATGCCGTTTATTTAATTTTTACATTAATCCAAGCGGTGACCAAATGGCACCTCTCGAGTGCAAAGGGTTAAAAATAAATTATATATATATTTGTCATAAATTATAAATAGATCAAGATTAATATTATTAATATAATTTTATTGATATTCAATTTTTATATAAAAAAAGTAATACTATAATGAAAATGGCACTCATATTTATTAAAAAAATATATACATATATAAATTAATTTAGAAATATAATCATTAAACATTGTACAATATATACGTATATATTAATTGCGTTTTAATAGTTTTTTTTTACATTATTACTATAGAAATTTCCGATAGAAACCGTACAAATTATCCGTTGCGACGTTAAAATGCTGAATAATCATAAATTCAACGTTCAAAAGTACAATTTGTTATTTTGTCGGGCGCAATTTCGAAATTATACGGACACGGATAAAATAACGTTTTTCTTTTCGCTGTTTTTTTTTTCTATTTAATGTTTTTAATATTAATAGTCCGATGAGAAAATTCAACATTAAAAAATTATACGCATTATTCAACGGGACGACGTTTCGAATTTGTCCCGGTCAAAATAAATATGGTCTCTTTTTTTTTTTTTTTTGTTCTGCGAACGAAAAATATATTACGATTTCGACGAATTAATAGTGTCTTCAATATCAATCGACGTTAGAGAATATGTCATTCTTGAATGCTAGCTATTTACTTTCTTTCTTTCTTTTCTTCGTCTACAAATATATATATATATATATATATATATATATATATATATATATATATATATATATATATATATATATATATATATTATAATATATTTTTGATAAATAGTAAACATGTGTCATCATAATTTAGCTTTGTCAGATTTGTTTTTGTGTTCATATTTGTAAAATCAACGTTTAACTTGAATTCGTGACATTGAACAAATATATGATATAATATAACAATACAATTTTTTTTTATATAGTTCAACTATTTTAACGATTAAAATAAAATATATATATATGAATATATATATATATATATATATTGATGTATATTAAAATTTAATTTTATTATTTCAAAAGACTATAATATATTATAGTTATTTTTAATTAAATATATGCAGCCATGAAGGCATTTAGTAAACGAACATTTGTCAAGGGCGTTGAAACCTAAAGGACACTTGAAACGAAAAGTAAAATATTCTAACATTTAAATATACACGATGAAAAACAATTTTAATGAGATTTAAAATTAATATTAAAAAAAATATTATTTGTCCTGTATAATTAAAAAAGATATGTAGGGATACTAAATTTAATAGTTTCCTCAAGCATTACATCTATTATTTGTTAAGAATGTAAAATTTACTTTTTGGATTCTGTTCACAGTAAATATAATCAAAAAGTTAATTAATTCATATATTATCGTTATAATTCAACTAATGTTATTATATATATTTCCATACAATAACGCTTAAAATAAAAATCCTATGATTATATTTATTTCATTTTCATCGATTCACTTAATCTTCTTCAAAGCAAATTTCAGTCTTCATAATGTTATTTAGACGCCAATTGATGGTTTTATGCTTACGAAAAAGATATTAAAAGTCCATATTTACACACCATTAATTTTAATATCGGCTTTCAACATTAATTTTATTAATCAAAACACGTCCTTTTTCAGAACAAACTATAGTATAATTTTACAAAGACATTACACCCACTTTGATTACTCACTTTCTCTTGGAAAAAAAAATTCTTTTTGTTTTTTTTTCTTTCTGCAGAAGCAAAACGTTTATTCTATAGAAATTCTCAATTTTCTTTTTTATTGTGTTCATCTCACCCGCCAAATCTTTTCACAAACAGGAATTTTTAATTTCTCAGACAGATAAAAGGAAGAATATCGATGGAACAAAAAGAATATATTACTTTCGCGTCTGAAACTCTTCAATTTAAAATATTCAATGTGAAGTGTATATACGTAATTTATATGTAAATATAGGGAAAAAAATAAAAAAAGAGAACTGAACTGACCTTCGTCATGAAAGTGACAAAGGTCTGGTACTGTCATTTTTCACCGCAATATAAATATAAGTACATATATATGCGTATACATATGTATATGTGCAAATTTTCTATCGTAAATACAATACAAAACGTCAACAAGGAAAACAGGAACGAAACAATGTGAAAATTTCTTTGCAGCTATGCGAAAAATGAAAAAATGAAAAAAAAACAATATTCGTATAAAAAAAATTTTTGATAGATTAAAAAATGAAAATGTTACAGAATGTTTACTATTAAATGAAAAATTTATAAAATATACAAATTTAATTATAACTACTATATATTTTCTTATAATCTTAAAATATTATATTGTTAAAACTGACTTTTAAACTTAATTAATTCAAAAAAAAAAAATATATACATAAACTTCGTTTTACAGCAAGTTTTAAATAAATAAATTTTATAAGTGGAAGTATGAGAAAAAAATTTTTTTTAATCATTTCTTATATTATTATATATATATAATGAATTTGATATATTTAAAAATAATGAATAAAACGACAATAATTCATACTCTGAAATAAAAATATAGACATAATTATCTAAAAAAATAATTTGATTAAAATTCTTAATAAATATATTGTTTATATTGTGTTTTTATAATAAGAATATTTAATTAAATATTCTGATCACTTCTCATTACTCTATGTTATTGGAAAATATTTCTTCTACAATGTCTTTTTACGATTTTGAATTTACTAATAATGTACTATAATAAATTCAAATTTTAAAAATTACTTTATACTATACAAACATGCGATTAAATAATCAATAACAGATATATATTTAATCACATATATATGGTACATTTCTTGGAAATGGAAATGCGGTTAATCCTGGAAGTTGTTATACTAACGAGACACTCTGACGACGTGAATGATTACAGCTAAAACCATTATCAATAGTAATACTATTACCATTACTATCATTTTAGTTTCCGATTATTACGTTTAATATATACGTTGAGAGATAGCGATTTATTGTTATACCCTTCGCGCTTATATCACTTTATCCAATTTTCAGCTGAAAATCCTCGATATAAAACGATACGTAAAATACGCATTCTAAAAATAAATAAACGCAATATAAAAGGTTTCAAAAAAAAATATATAAATTTAATATTGTGAAAAATACTACTCTTAAAGACAATATACATATATAATAATGACACTATTATAGCGATTTGTTTCATACGCAATATAGGCGGCGGTCACATCGAATGCAACTCGACAAAAAAAAAACGTCGCAAAATTTTCCATCTAAATCGTCGTTTCTTCGGGTTTTTCAAGCCGATATACTATTTTTTTTTATTCTTCTTTTCAGCGGCAATAAATCACTGTCGACTGCGCGATTCGCGTTCCCTTTTCTCGCGACATGTCTCCAAAAAAGACGTAATGCGTCACGAAGACTTACACTAAATTACTTCTGTGAAATCTTCCGAAATCAATTACCAGCATTTTTTTTACTACTTTTTCATCCCTTTCTCTTATAAATATATATTTTGTTCACCCTTATTTCTTTAGCTATTTTTTTTTATTTTTTTTTCGCCCCCCCCCCTCGTCTAATTTTGCTACTTCGTCGACACACCATAGAAATGGACGACTATTCGAGAAAGGATTTCACGAATGCGACCCGAATATAAATATGTCTTTTATACCGATCGCTTAATGTTCAATATACGATTTATAAAACACTATCTTTTGTCTTTTAATGGAGAAAATATTTGTTCTTCCTTTTGAAAATTATGTCATGTTTATGTCATAGAGATTTATAAAGCTCTCAATTTATCGTCAAAAATCAACGTATACTATTTTTATATACGAGTATATTATTTATTATAAAATAAATATAATACATTATTATAGATAATTTTTATTACATAATAAATTTAGAATATTATTTTACTAATCTATTTATAAAACAACTGCAAAAAAAAAGAATATTTCTTTATCTAAATACTATTAAATATATTAAAATAGTAATGTCATTTTTTTATGAATAATTAACGATAATTGATTTACCATATATTTAATTCACTGAGTTACTTTTAATAATTTATCTATGTTTAAAAAAAATAACGCTTTAAATTATTATAATCTAATTTATAAACTTTACATTATATTTGATTTAATAAAATATTTTGAAAAAAAAAAATTTTGATATTCAATACAAGATCACATCTTTTATGCGTAAACGTTTAGCGTTCCATGAAATTCTTCATTGTAAATTTTCAATTATTCATTTTATAAATAATTAACGAAGGGAAATTTTCTCTGTATGCTATTAATTAACGTCCATTAAATAATCGATATACCGAAATTGAAGTTAATTGCCTCAACTACGAGTTGCGGTTAGTTAATAGTAACCGTTTTAATTCAATTACTTATTCGATGCGTATATAAAACTGAATGATATATTTGAAAATAAACGCAATATATTTCATTTCAATGTTATCAATTAAATTATTAAATACTATGTTATTAGCAAGTACCAGAAAATAATAGGAAAATTTTATAATAAATTTTAAAATTAACTTAAATTGTATAGAATATTTCTTTGAATATATTCATAAAATTAGAATCACGATAATCCATTATGGATCTATCAAAATGAATTTGACTAGATTAAAACCGCACTTTTCTTAATAGCAAAGTAATTGAATTTCCTCCGTTTTGGTCACGTTATAAATTTTATTAGCACAGCTCATTTACCATATAACTACATAAACTATTAATTTAACGAGCAAAACACGAGCCTGTATCAATTTATAAACTGAAACCTGTGACTGTGATAATAATAAAAAAAAAGTTACGACTAACATTTGGCTTTTCTTGTATCTTCTCAGAGACTAAAAGCGATATTGCATTCACAGAATAGGTCTAACTTTTTAATCGTCTCATTATTGAGTCTGGTCCGACAGTTAAAATAACTTTCATTGTCGGAAAAACGTTATTTGATTACCGAGAGGGAAAATCCGTCCGAATTTGCGGAAAAAAACTCTTTAGGAATTTAGTTATTTCTGAAACCGAAAAATATATTTTACATATCCAAAAAAAAAAAACGCATAAAAGTGAATAGTTCTTTCCACTTAGTTCTGAAATGAAATGAAAATAGGCTAATGGCATTTTAATGCAACTGAATCCGTTTTCTATCTCTTTGTGATTGCCTTTTTTTTTCTAATCAGTAATTTATATGAAAATGATTACTTATAAAAAAATACGTTATAGAATTAAGATTTAATCTTCAATTTAATACATTTATTCTAAAACATTTATTTCTTATATATTTTTAGATTAAAATTATTTGATAAATCCAATAGAATTGGAAAATAATAAAGCGTAGAAAAATGTTTTAAAAAGAGAAAATAAACACCGTAATAATAATAAATATTGTAATTAATTTTTAATTCAATACTTAAGTAAATTTTAAATATCAATAATTTATGCTGTAATCAGCATAAATAACTGATATATGATATATAAATTTTAATCAATAATTTAAACAGTGAGCAAACATAATACAGTGTAACTTTTCCAAAATTTTATTATCAAAGTTTATTACCCAATTAGCCTTAATTTTCTCTCATTTGAAAGTAATTAAATTAAATGAAAGCTATGTACGGGTCAAGGCTTCTTTTCAGAGATTCGAAACACTAATTTAATTATTTACGAGGTCGAGTCGTCAGTTATACGCACAATCATCAATTATTTTTCTTTTTGAAGAACTTAACACATGGTCGCATTTTTTTTTTATTTATTTAAAATTAAAATGTAGACGTCTCGTTTACGTTAATAGTTATTTTAAATTAATATGATAATTAAATCATTTCATAAAATAATATACAGAGACGTGGCGGGCTTGAACTTTCATGTCTGAACAGCTCAATGAAGGTAAGTGGATTTAACCACTCGGTTAATTAGGTGTTCTTTCTAATATAATGAAAATATATTAAAATAAATCACGGATATAATATTTATTTTATCGTTTTTTTTAATTATTGTATCTAATTGTGATAATGATAAATGTATATATTTTACATAAACATCTATTGATGAAATAATTCAATCGTTTTTATTCGAATACATGAATATAATACATAAAATATAATTGTCGCAATTTCGAATAGTAATTAATGCAAAGTCGAATAATAAATATAATTTATCTGACGATTGTCGGTCGTTTGGGAAAATTTCGAAACCGGATTCGAATAATTGTCATCGTTTCGCGATGAGTGAAACGAATTATGGAAAGCGCGATTCAAAGTGCCTTTCGGGTGAGTTTTTTTTTCCGGTGAAAAATCGCCGAGACTCCAGGTGGAAAATTTTACCAATGGGGAGAAGCTTGTCAAGGAAATCGGATCGTTACTGGGAAATTTATTGCAATCGAAACTGCCTGTACACGCCTGTATACTCAATCACCGCTAATTAATCAATCGTTAATCCTGAACGATAGATTGATTTATTACAATATCCTTCATATATAAATATACATCGATATTATATATAAATACGATTTGCAATTGAAGAAATTTATTCTGATTTTGAAAATTAAGATTTGAATAAATTTTATATAATGAACATTCAAAAAAGTCACGCACGAAAAATTGACTATATAATATATATATATATATATATATATATATATATATATATATATATATATATATATATATATATATATATATAAATCAAAACACAAACAAAATAAAAATATAAGTATAAAAAACTACTATATAGAATATTTTAATAATTTATTAAATAATATAA
This sequence comes from Leptonema lineaticorne, assembly GCA_024500535.1. Taxonomy (NCBI): domain Eukaryota; kingdom Metazoa; phylum Arthropoda; class Insecta; order Trichoptera; family Hydropsychidae; genus Leptonema; species Leptonema lineaticorne. The sequence continues at coordinate 5,971,627 of JANIJI010000021.1, forward strand.
AATATATATTTTATAAAACAATATCTAATAATCTTCGAAATATAACAATATGAAGCAGAATTACCTCGGAAAATAATGTTGAGAATGAGGGAATTAACTTAACATCAATAAGAAGTGAGAAGTTTGATAAACTTAATCCATTTATTTTCTGACGCGATCATCAAACTGATGGAAACACTTCTTTATCATTAGTTTCTTATTTACAAAAAAAAATGTAAATAATGTCAAAAACTGTACACGTAGAAAAACTTTTTATAAACGATTTATTAATGGTACATTGTAATTCAATATTACTATATATATATATATATATATATATATATATATATATATATATATATATATATATATATTACAATAAATTTTAAATTATATATGAAAATCATTGTAAATAATGTAATATAACATTAATTTAGATAAATATACTATAATATAAATAGAACATTATTGGCAAATGTATAAAAAATATATGTATGAAAAAAAAATATTAACACTTACTAAATATGGTTGTTGAAAATGCATTTTTATAATATTAAATATTTTTAAAGGGTTTTAAAAATTTGAAGAAGTCGAAAAATATCAGTAATTCTTTAAAGGAAGCTTCAGTTTTAAATTTTGTATAATTATTTTGATTATAAATAAAACGTGAAAAATCTTTAAATGTTCATCTAAACTTACTGAAATTAATCCTCGTCGGTATTAAAGTGTTTCCCTCGAACACATAACTCATTTTTAAACTCCAAAAAAATGAAAAAAGTATTTTTGTTATCTATCAAGATAGCAATTTTCGAGAAAGAATTTCGCCAAAGTCAAGAGAATTTTGTTCTTTCTCAATTTTCCTCGTAAACCGTATCTCAATAAATTTTCGTATCCTGGAAAAAAAATACTCAACGATTTTGAAGGAAGTGACTTACGTGTGAAAAGCAAAGAAAAATAATTTCCTTGAAGATTTAAGTCTCGATCGAACAACATTAAAATTATACGTTGAAAGAAAACAGACAAATTACGAATTTTTTTTCGGGGAAAATTTCGTAATTCAGTCAAAATAATTGTACTTCTATATAATTCTATATATGAAAAAAAAATCGATCATTTTTATTTTCGACCGATCGAGTTGTATATATATATATATATATATATATATATATATATGTGTGTGTGTGTGTGTGTGTGTGTGTGTATTGACTAATTTTATTAATAATTCCTTAGTAACGCAACATATTCGATAAATCGTAACAGATAACGGTTTTTCTATTATAGTATAATTCACTATTTCCATTAGAGGGTAGTTTCACTGGAAATGTAATTTAAATTTACATAAATTGACCGCCGAAGCCATCGGAAAAGTCTTATTGCACAAACAGACACATCTGTTTTGTAAATATTCGATTTTATATAATTGTCAATATATAATATATTATAAATATTGAACACAGACAATAGTAAAATTAGAATATATTGAATCTTCTTGAAAATAAAAAATTTGATATTTATAAAATTGTAAAAAATGTATGGAGAACGAAATTTTTTTACCATTTCAGGATTTAATCTCCAATATATTAGTATAATAATTTCAAATATAAAATTTTAATTAAATATAAAACTGCAGTTATGTATTTTTTTCTTAAAAAAATATGTTATCAGAAAGATGGAGCGACTTTAAACATTTTATATTCTGATTTATTTTAAATAATATAATTTAAACTAAAAAAAATGATGTATTAAAATAAACAATGATTTTTATTTCAAATTACTGTAAATAATTGTGACCTTTACAATTATTTTAATCGCACATACATTTTAGAAACGTTTGTAATAAATTTTATTTATTTATATAGTAATAATTTTATTCATACGCATTATGTGGACCCGAAATAAATTATATTTATATATAAGCCTTATCAACAAAATTACAACCATTTTATATTATATATATATAATATATATAAAACCGACTCGTTTCGCAAACGTTAAATCATTCGAATTACGGCACAATTCTAAAGTTTACGACGACACACTTTGAGAACCGCCGATTTTGTAACAACGACGTCGATAATATCAGCAAACTGCTAACAAACTAACTAAAACGACTTCGATTTACGACATTAACCATCAATTTTATACTCGTACCGATCGATACATATAAATCTCGAATCGTTCAGAACTTTTTTCCGTTTCGTAAACGTTTATCGGAATAGATTTAAAGATTTATTATATAAAAATTGAAGTGCGAATCGGCATCGATACAATGCGATATAAAAGGATTTGAAAACTGTAAAAATGTCCAAGATAACCATTATATGGAATTACTCTTGTCGTATATTCATTTATTATTTGATATATATATATATATATATATATATATATATATATATATTTACAGCTGTAATATTTGATAATATGTGGGCGATGTGTAATCTATTCTTTAAATAAAAATACGTTATAAGGGTTGATAAATATGAATTCCTACAAAATGGTATTTCATGTAGGCGAATGACGGCTATGCCGCATTTTCTTCTCGATGAAAAACACTCTGAAATTTTGCTGTATAAATAATGAAAAATCATCCTACACGTCAAGTAGAAATTCTGTTGAAATATGTAAAATTTCATGTAATATATATTCAGATTGAGAATTTTCAATGTGCGATGTCGAAAATTTTCCATGATTCATTTGAATGCTGAAAGAGATGAAAGAACGATTTGTTCAAATACGAGAATAATTCGATCTCGTTTTATATATTTTTAATTATTATTGCAACATTTAAAATATTTACATTCAAATTGATGAGTGTACCATATAATTTATTATAAACTATAAAAATACATTTAATAATTTATATCCAATGTTTCATTAATAATATTGCAAGTAAAATATTATCATTCGTAAATTAAAAAAGATATACAAGTGATATGACGCGTATTTGTAATTATTTCTAAATTGTACAAGCATATAATCAATATACTATCGCATGTCATCATTCTATTATATAAAGTAACATTAAATTTATATATATCAGATGAGACAAAAATCGATCTAAAAATTAGAAATGATGAAAACACACACGTATATATTATATAATATAAAATCATTTAAATATTGTAATAAATCAAAGTGTAATATATGTATATATATTTTTATATAGAATTTCAGAAAACGAATCGTGTATAGAACCATAATAAATATGCAAGAAAAGCACTTTTAGGTATTCATCAATACTTCTATACATGAGTAAACATTAATCAAACGGCACCAACTAAATACCAATCTATGGAAGAAGATAGATATACGGAGGTTTTGCTTAACGAACAACGAAATAACAAATTCGCACAAGATATACATCTAGTAGGTCATAAATTATATGCGAACCCCGTTATATGTATTTTGTTGGAAAAGGGTGTTCGTTTTCATTTGTTCCGCACGAAAATTAATCGTTTTCATCTAATATGTAAAACTTTGTATTTGCGTTACGCGCGAACACGCACACGCACATACTAAAATTGAGCAGATAAGGAACGATTGTACATTTCATATCGTAATAGTGAAAAAATCGTAACGTAAAATTAAACAATATTTATTATTTATAAATATTTTTCATATCACATGCCACATATTACAAATAATATATACAATATATACTATTGTGATCAGAAAGTAAGGTGAAATTATCATTTAAAACTCCCGGGTATTAGGAAGACGGGTAAATTGTATTTTTCTTTCCTATGTTGGTAGGACTGTCTATAACATTTGTCAAAAAGTTTAATTATCTCCGAGTTACACATGTTTTTACAACTCTTGATTCCTTTATTACGATAATACATAATATCGTTCCGCAACCACCGTATTCGCCTGATTTGGCTCTGTGCGACTTCTGGCTATTCAGCAAACTCAAAAGACCAATGCAGGAACGTCGTTTTGACACGATTGAGGAGATAAAAACCGAATCGAAAAAGGTCTTGAAAGCTATACCAGAAAAAGACTATTCCGATTGTTTCGAGTGATGGCAAAAGTACCTTTTATCGGACAGGAATTACTCTGAAAGGAATGAAATTGATTTGGAAGAATAAATAAAAAGTTTTCATTTTATAAACAAATTCACTTTACTTTTGGATCACAGTGTTAAATCAAAACTTTATAAAATCTTCAACTATTATCATCAACTTTACGTACAACTTTCAGACATTATTTTTTTTTTGTATTATTATTTTGATACAGTTTCAATGAAACTATATCTAAACGTCTTTGTGTCACGAAATCGAGTCGTACACTTCACGTTCAACTTTTGAATAGTTATTAATATTATACCAATATATTTCTAGATTAAATATAGGTAACTTTTTTAAAATAATAACGTAGTTTTATATAGTTATAAAAAAAAAACATTAATAATAATTTGTGTAATGTGGTGAAAATATCTATGGAAGTATGACATGTCGAAGGTTAAGTAATGCAATAGTTATGTTATCGATTTTTTTAATTTTATTAGAAGAAAACTAGGTCTAAAAAATTTAAGAACACTGTTTGTATCGTCAATAATATGACCTCGATTAAAATACGTGGAGATGTTTAATAAGGGGGTTGGAAATTCAGTACTCGTTCGAGTAATTTTCCCAAATGAAAAGTTGGTAAGTGAGAATTTTAATTTAAAATGTAATAATTTTTAACGGCACCTCGTTTAATCTTTGCGCTAGATAAATTTTTCATATTATTCGAGAATTACAAATGGAAAATTAATGATTTCAACTCAATACTATTATATTAAAAAAAAATTAATTGAATAATATTATTGTACATAATTTTCAATTTAAATCAGAATGAATACGTATAAATTTAACAAGTAAAATTCCGTAATATATTAGGAAATGATATAAAATTATACCGAAAAAGATTGTTAATTCTGTATATATATATATATATATATATATATATATATATATATATATATATATATATATATATATTGTTTTGAAAACAATTGATAATTATTTCAAAGAGAAGCAATTTAAGATAAAGATAAATTAAATATATTGAAAATTTGAAATGACCCCGTTTGTCATCGGTAACCCCTGTAAGGAGGTGAAAATTTCGAAATTCAATGAATGTTAAATTCAGAGGAAAATTTAATTAAGTCAAAGGCGATGAAATTTTCTGAAATATATATATATATATATATATATATATATGTTGTAAAAGGTTTATGAAAAAGACCGCAATTTGAAAAAAAATTTCAAACGCGCAAACCTATCCTTGTGAATTTTCTTTGTTATCAAATCGCTCCTTTTCTTTTGAACTTCATATAGTACGATATATAAAAATAAAATATAACTGTATATTTATACGTTAAATAAAAACCTTTCAATATATACTTTTTTGCAAATTTTCAATATATTCCATATAAAAAATAATTAATCCTTCTCTTCATATTGATAATATTGAAAATTTTACCCATATATATTTATTTTAGGATTTTATTAAAAAAAAAAAGATTGAATAGTGAAGAAAAATATATGTTTATTTTAAAAAATGCACATTTTTTTGTTTATAGAATAATAATTATATTACCAAAAAAATATAGAATATAATTTGACCACTGATCTAAATTGATATTTATCGATTTTTAAGAATATATAAAAAAATATTTATAATTATTTGAATTTTGTTATATCATATATCATAGATTACATAAACTTTTATATATTTTTTTACTTGTTAACTTTTTCGATTTATTCAATTGTCAGATTTCAGCAAGATGCACAATCTTGCTGAAAATAAAAATGCACCCCTTACTAGATAGAATATTTTTAAAGTATGAAATTCCGTGGCGAATTCGAAAAAGTTTATATTGACGTATATTTTTGAAGTATCCCGTATATACTTTTAGAGTACAGTATGATTTATATTTCCCACAAGAAAAGCGTGGTGAGCATAAGGACTATCTTATAAGAGAGCTTTTAAAAATAGTTCTTTAAATAATCGTCCAAAAACGAAATAGTCTTCTTCTTTGTTATATTTCATCGAATCAAAAGAAATCGCCTTTTTTCTATATACTTTTTCTTTCTTTCTGTTTTCTTCTGTACTCTATAAGAGAACATTGAAGTGCTTTCCTTAAGTCGTTTCAATTTTTCTGCAAATCTGTTTCTCTCTTATACTGAATAATTTGCTGAGAAGTTGAGATAAGAATTGTCAGTTGAAATAAATTGTATTGTTTATATAAATTAGTTTAGAAATTAAATGAAATAAAACGTTATGTTTAATTAAATGAATATAATTATTATTTATTAAAAAGTTTAAAAACATTATTAAGAAAAATGGAATAAAATAAGATCAATTTTCTTTTTCGAAATGAAACGAAAGAGAATAAATAGTATTACTTTAATCATCTTAGTTTTAATAAGAAATATAATTCATTATCGTGAAAATGCTAAAATAAAATATATAAAAATATCAAAAAATTATATAAAATATATTAAATTTATATTGAATACATTATAACTTCTCAAATATATTTTGTGACACAAAATCAATGAATTCATTTTTTAATTTCCGAAATATAAGGATTTAATAAAGTTCTTTATCATATCTTCAATCAATTGAACTAGTTTAATAAATTATTCTCAGAACCAAAAAAAAAATCACAATAAACGGAAGAATCAATACGTTGACATTTGAAGAACGAATCGTTATTTCAAAATGAAGAAATCATAAAAATGGATAAATATTACATTATATTAGGTAAAATAACTATATGTGTGACAATATTGCAGTAAACTTTTTAGAACTTTTATAGCCATTTTATATAACAAAATTTATGTCTGTCAATAAGAAAAATATAACTATTTTATGAAGCGATATACGAAATGAAAAATAACGTTATCACATTGTGATGTTTTGAGTCCTGATGTAACATTTGTGACAAAATATGAATCCTCTTTTTTTCGTGTGTTCCTTCAAAAAAAAAATACGTTGATAGAAGGCGAACCTTGCATTCAATCGCAAGGTCAACTTTGTATTGTTCCAATTTTCAAAATAAGAAAAAATTCGTCCTTGCGAAAATGCGATTGGAAAGGATAAATGGTAAAATACAAAGTGCGAATTTTCATCTAGAACACTTTCGTAACCGTGTAATATGCTAAAACAATCTCGTTTATATATGAGATTTTTTAGCCAAAAACCTATTATATACAAAATAACATTTTTTATATATTTAAATAATTTTATTTAATGCTAACAATTTATCAATATAAATATATATATATATATATATATATATATTTTTTTTTTTTTTTTTTTGATGAAATCTGACGATTATATTTCATTTAATACTAATGGATGCTTATTAATTAATGATGATCTGTCGTTAAAATCAGCCCGCATTTTGACCCACGTCTTAATATCGAAACCCTTTCGCATGACAAAGCGGGCGTTTATTTCAAACCTTTGATAGTGTCAGCGATAACTGTTCCTGTCATTAACAGAAATACAACCACATTTCGCCAGCTCCAACGGATTGAGAACGACATGAAAATGTTGTATATATATATATATATATATATATATATATATATATATATATATATATATATATAAATATATATATATATATATATAAATATATATATATATATATATATATATATATATATATATATATATATATATATATATATATATATATATATATATATATTAATCGAATCTAATTATTTTTGTAAATGAAATATTATTATAATTTATATACGCAAAATCTCTTTTTTTTAATTTACTTTGCCAATATCATATATGTTACATTTGGTTGTAGCTTTGATAAAAAAGTCCAATAGTGTTATTGCTTATGAGGGGCTTTGACTTTTCCTACTACTAGATTCACAGTTATATTTTCTCTTGCAAAGGTCAACTTCGAGTCACCAATTTTTTTTATGACGTTAGAGTTAATGCCAGAGAATATGATGTGTCAACGCATTTTCGTTATTTCCCGTAATAATGAATTTCAATTTCGAAGAATTCTAATACGCACAAAATGTTTATCCAAATAAATAATATTATATTTATACATACTTAATCTTTTTCATCCAATATTTTTAGACATACACTACACGAAATACGTATTATGTATATGTATTATATATAAAATAGAAATTCGCTACTTTCATTGAACCCGCCCACAATCAAAGCGAACGGGTTTGCGTGAGAGTTTATTTTATTTTTTTTTTTAGTACAGCTAAGCTCATTGGTTGAGTACTCCCGCGGGAACATAGAGGATGGAAAAGGGGAACACACATAAAACGTTTCATCCCCTTTTATTTATGGGCCGCGTAAGATTTGATACGGCCAAACCGTTTTATCGCCGTCGCTATTGCAAACGACTAACAGTTCGAATTACAATTTTACGTTATCAACAATCATTATGCTTTTCACTTTCTTTGTTTTTCCAATTTTCTTTTACGAATGGCTACATCCAAAATTTACTATTTTGTAGTTTTTTTAAATTAATATATATATATATATAAATATACATAGATATATGCTTTTATTTTAATATTAATATTGTAATACTCTTTGACCATATATTTGAGGTTAATGGTAATACTTTATTATCAATTGTATATATAATACTTAAGTCACAAATTTATGTATATATATATATATATATATATATATATATATATATATATATATATATATATAAATTTATTTATTTAAAATTGAATAACAACTCTATAATATTAAATTGTGAGATTCTAATTATTTTAATGTTACTTTCAATCATTTTTAATATTTAATTATGATAATTCTATTATAAAAAATGATTAATTTTGATATGTTATTAATTAATTTTTCATATCATATTGAACGGGTGGCAGCAGTGCTCGTGCGCGTTGTGTTAGTGGTTGGCGTTCGTGCTCCTTGCCGGTTTCGGGCTAGCGCTTGTGCGCTTCAGTCGCGGCTCGCGGTGCGGAGTTTTGTTCGTGGATTTAGTCGACTAAAAATAAATATACCCGAAAAGGAAGTTTATTGTCCGAAATCAGTTATCAAAGCGCAAAAGGTAAGAACGAAATTTCTTTAAACGTTTTCTATATAAAATAAACCGATATATATAAGTTCGCGTCCGGATATTTGTAATGCGACGCCATTTGCCATTAAGTGTGGCGTCGCATATCGAACTTTTCTTTATCGCGCATTTCTATAGTGAGATTGGAAAATTTTAACAACGCTATAGTTTATTTTTGTGATTCGTTATCAATTTTAGCAATTCGGTCGTCGGGCCAGTTTTTATAACGCTCCCCAATGTATGCAATGGCCGCCATTGAATTTGACTTGTAACCGACGGCCATTATTAATGTCGCCATTATCGATTTTATTAGTTGCAGGATGTCTTCGCGAGGTCGAGGATACGGTTCGCGAGGTGCGTACGGAGGTAGAGGCGGATATTCTTCATACAGAGGGGGAATGAGCGGAGGCAGCGGAGGAGGTTCTTATAGAGGCGGCGGAAGCGGCGGCGGAGGTCGAAGTTCTTATACTGAACGCGGAGGTCGCGGTGGATATTCATACGGTTCCTCTGCGGATAGATATTCCACAAACATCTCTAACGATAGATATTCCGCCAGAAATGATAGATCCGAAGATTCCGCTTTTAAGAAACCATATAGATCGGTAATTTTCGCGTATTTCTTCAATTTGTGTACATTTATATATATTTTTAAATTTCATCAATTATATTACGCAATATTATAACACTTCAGGATGGATCGGGAAACTATAGTTCGAGGGATCATCTAAGTAGGATGTCGCCCGATAGAAAAAGAATGCGATTGGAGGTAAGTAATTAAAGTTTTTTTTATTTCACTGTTTTTTTCTTGCTTCATGGACGAAAGACTTTAATATCGAAGACCTTTTATCTTTTAAATTTATATAATGAATTGTTGTCGTATAATTGTTTGTTTATTGTAAAATAAATTATATTTTTAATTATATTCATTAAATTTTACCTAAATATATTTTAATTCATTTTTCTGTTAAATGGAATCGAACGAGTAAAAAATATGCTTTAAATATTTTTATTTCAAATTTTCACTCGTTGGCTTTTGCGGCTTAATACGATGTTTAAAAAATAATGGTTTATATTCCTGGTTACATTAACCTGCGTTTACTATAATATTTTACCAAACACTAGATTTCGTGACAAATTGAATATATTTTTTTTGTTTTATTATTCCCAGCTATATTCCATGGACGCGTTGAAAACGTAATACGCTTTGGTCTATGTATAATAAACCTGACGTCCTTTGATTTAAAAATTTGTTGGTGACGATGAGAAATGCACAGATTGAATTTGAATTGAATGTGCACCCTTTGAGAAGTATATACTTCCAAATAGTTTTGTCGCTTTACATATGATACTTGATTGGGATGAAAGTAAAAAAAATACTTCCAACTAACTCTTTGCTCTCGTTTCGCAACAGTTCTGTTATCTACGTGTACTGACATATGCAGCAAAGTTGTCCATTTCACATATAACAACAAATAAAATCGTAATCTCCGTTTATTGAAAATCAAGTGATCGATTGACAGATTCGTGATAGGAATATAAATATATAATCGATATGTAAAAATACCAATGTTGAGGAATTTACTGGCTAATTAATGATTTTTGATTTTTTATACTACTAATTTTTATATTGGTATTATTAAAAGGAACTTTATTTTATTTAAATGATTTTGATATGAAAAAATAGAGTTTCAGTTGTATAAATCAAAAATAAAAGAAATACAATAAGCATAATAATATTAGACATTTACATATAAACATGTATATGTTTTCATCTTACCTTGAGACCGTCCTATTCTATAGTTATCTGAAAGTACTTCTATGAAGATTTTCTGATACATTTATTCTAAAAATAACTATCTACATGATGGTAGAAAACATTAACATGATATATTTCCAAGATGGTTTGATATTGAAAAAACAAATCTAGCAGGAGAATGTTGTAGTAGATAATTAAATTCTATTCAGGAACCTGTTGGAGGAAGGCGTAGTCATGAAGGTGGCAATAATTATGGCAGTCGTCGTGAATCTTATTCTAATGAGAGAAGAGGCTATCCTGAACAGAGGCGTTCACCAACCAGAGATAATAATTATCGTAAAAACTTGGCCGTGTCCTCACCTCGCAGTCCTTCTGGAATGCGACCGCGTATTTCACAAGGCGTGAGAAACAGCGCCCCAGTAAGACGATCATTCCGAGGTCGTACTATGCGCACATCTAGAGGAACCTTCCGGGGTACATCTCGACTAAGGAGTTATTCACATAAGTCATTAATTACTCCGAGAGTCCTCTATTTCATGAGCAAGCAAACACCCAAAATTAGAAGGTAATTTGCTGTTTTTCATTTTGTCTATTTATGATTCTTCAAATGATATACTCCTATAATATGCGATATCACTGAATTTTAAAATTACATGCATTTAACTTACAATTATATAAGTAATAGTAATATGTATTATTTACAATACTATTTTGAGTAAAATTATATTGTGATGGAGTTCGAAAGCTTAACATTTGCCATCTTAAAAAGAAATGATGGTAAAAGAATAACTAAAAGAAGGATTTTGAATTTAGTGCTCAGAAATCAAAACGTGGTTCTGCTACATCCAGTGATGTTGATGAAGAAAATTGGACGTCTGAAGAAAAAAATGAAACGAAAGAAGAAGTTTCAGAAGCACCTCCAAAATCTCCTGTTCCCAAGGTAGAAATCATTGAATCCATTTGTTTGAAATAATAAAAAAAACAAATCATGCAAATCCAAATTATAAATAGCGAAAAACTGATGGCGATGAAGAAACTACTGACAAAGAAGCTGTTGATGCAGCTTCTGGTGATGAACAAGAGACATTGCCAAGATCCAAACTCACGGGTCGTTCATTTATTCGACTTACTTGCCCTCACTGCCATAAAAAATGCATTACTTTCAAGGTATTCATTAGTTATAATATAGGCATGAAGACCTCTGATATAAATATATATAGATATGTCAGTACTTAATATTCGTTTTCTCAACAGCTATATGCTAGACATTTAAAATCATATCAACATCGTCGCGTAATGGATGATGTTGCATTAAAATTGAAATTTATGCTTCAACGAATGCGTGTTGTACAACGTAATACGCAAAGAGTTTTAGAAGACAGCGGCTCTGTAGAGCTTTCCGATACAGCAATGTTCTGTCAACGCTGCAAACTTAACTATCGAACTACACAACAAGAACATAATCGATCTGAATGCCATCGCAACATCAAGAAATTTTTAACACCTTATTGTAGGATTTGTAAGGTTACATTACGCTCACCCATGTTGTATGAACATCACATTTGTTCTTTGGACCATATTAAGGTAGTTATTTAATCCATGTTTAATAATAATTTGTATAACATTATAATATTTAAATATGTAAAATATTTTAAGAACAAAGCTCGTTCTGATATGAAAACATCAAAAACTACAAAACAGTCAGAAAACAGAAGTGGAGATGAAGGAATGGACATGGATCTGGATAATTTTATGACGTTAGATTCTGTTGGTGATGTAGATGGTAATAGGACGATATAAAAAAATATTTTGTCGATATTTTCATTATAGTAATAATAGTCGCATGATTCTTGAATAAAGTATAAATTTCACGATTGATTTTTTTTACATTCTAGAAGTAGACGATGATGACAGTGTAGGAGAAAAAAAGACAGAAACTAAACCGGACAAGATTAAAGTTGAAATAATAGGAAGCGAACATGTTAAAAAAGTTGAAGTAAGTAATACAAATTTAATAGTTTATTTTTTTATTTGATTGTTTATTATTTCAATTATAATATTCACAGGTATATCACTGCGAATTATGTAAGACTTATTTACCGCGTGGAGACGATCAAACAGTTTTGAGGGTTCATTGTCGTCAACGCAGTCATCTCACTCGTTATGTTAGATTCAGAGATGATCGTGTTTTGCGTCGTCAAGCAGAACGTATTCACCGAATCCATCAACAAACGAAAGAAAGTAATCAAGGTATATATTAAATATCAAATATTGTATTTTTGCTACTTCTAATTTTTTTAGTGAAATCTAAAAATACGAGTTCATTTTAATAATTCGAAGTTAACAGTAAATTAATTTCTGCATGATAATTATTTTTTTTTTGTTCTGTAAACTTGCATATTATTATTTGCATATATATATTAATAGAAATCAAAAAAGAATCCTCAAGCGATGATATGCATACGACTGAATCAAACTCTGCAATTACAAAGAATTCTCAAGCCATACCTAAAGAAAATGGAAGTGTTAATACTACCGTAGATGAAGATGTTGAAGGAGATGATAAATGGGTAGAGGATGTGGAAAAAGAAATTGGTGATATACTGCATGATGTCACACAAACTGATAATAAATACAGTGATGATGAGGAAGATTCTAATATTGGCAGGTACTTTGATAGTTGTGCATGTAAATGGTCATTTCTGGGATAAATTTGTATTGTTTTCAAACATTGACGTTTTGTATTCACTAACGTATTAGCAGACCATTTAATCATGATTATATGATATACAAATTATAATAACATATTTTAATTTTATAATATTTTATTTTTAGATATGATCGTTTTAGAAAGTCCGATAAGAAATCTGAATTAAACGATAGCGCCACTAATGCAGACAGCACTTTGGATGCAACTGCAGTATCGTTACAATCTGATGTTAATTCTAGTTTAGTCGTTGAAACTTCAGTGAAGCAATAATTTTTTTTTCTTGAAAGTACGTGTTAACTGTAATGGAAATATGTTTGTTATAAATAACTACAATTCTTAGACTTGTAATTTGCATGTCTAATTTTCAGACGTGATCTTCAGATTATAAGTTAAAGTAAATATAAACTTTTTATAAGGATATGTTAATTATTAGGTAATATAAATATTATATGTAAGTTTAGTGTCATTTTCATTAAAAAAGCAAATACGTGTCAAGTTTAGAAACTTTTATGTATTAGGAAGTCCACTTTACAAATAAATGTAATCACTAAATAAAATTTCTTTTTTATTATGCCTATATTCGTCCTCATTCTTCTTTAAGGATGACAGTTTCTAGTTTCTTCATTTTAGTTATTTACACTGTAGTATATCTAGCTTTACAATGAACTGCAAATAAATATCAATCATAAAAATTACGTAACATAATACACAAATATTTCATTTAAATATTAACCTATAAATTCTGAGACCGGATCGTTTTCGCCTTCAGCTCTCATTGTTCCTGTTATTTCTTCATTCTCCACCATTGGTAAAACTAACTGGACGAATTCTTGAGTATAAGGTGGAGCTATTGCATCCAAAACCTTAATTAAGAAAGTGAATTGTCAACAAATACCATTTTTGTTTGTAAATAACGAGAATTGTTAGTTCTATACTACCTCTGTAACAAAATATCTAATTAAGGATATATCTGTGTCATCTCTTTGCCAACAATCTTTAATATATTTTAAGACAGGTACAACACAGCCGCGACTTAATAAATTTACCATTCGATCTAATAACATTTTTCTTAATTCCAACTGTGAAAAATAAAATAAGTTAATATGTATTAATAATATATTAATGAAGTTTGTAGATTATTTTAACTCATTTTTGTATAGACATTCATAAGAAAAATCAAATAGATATAGTTATAAATTACCTGTACTAGAATTTCTAATTCTTCTTGGGGTGTTTCAAATAATTGTATTAAAAGTTGAAGTAATTTTTGGTGAAGTAAAGGATGGCAACTAGCTACTTCATCTAATAATGCTAAATGTATTGGACAATGTTCTGTACATAATTTAAAATATGAAGGCTCCGTTACCGTACATTCAACCCATCTTATTATTCCAACACCTACAACTGGAACTCTATAATAATAAATATTAATAAACGTTACATTAAACACACAAATATTATCTATAAATAATATTTATAAGCGTCACACCTAATATATTGATAAAGTGCGACAAGTTCGGCCGTTAATTCTGTTGAACCTTTGTCAATATTACATATCGCATGGACTTTTTCTATCGCTTGAATCGTTGGCTTCAATTCCTCTTTGTTGATTGTTCTTTTAATGGATCCTTTTCTATTAGATGATTCAGAAACGCTGGCTGCGTATGCTAATAAATATATGTATTTAGGTTTGTGTTCTGGATTTAATTTAACTCCAGGTTTAAATAGAGAATCGACTAACAATTCTGGAAATTAATAAAATTTTATTAAACAACTTATTCGCAAAACGTTATTTTTATATGTATTACAATCGCGTACCTAAAAACTGTGGAGTTCTAATTAAATCGATTGGAGGCGGCTCTTGCAAATTGTAATTTCTAAAAAGCACGGAAATATCTGCAGGATTTAATGCATTTCTTGATAACATAGAACTTAACGCTTCGCAAGCTTGCGGAAACGCTGCCGCTCCATTTAAAGCCATAGTTATTGGAGTAACATCATGATTTCTTAAAAATTATATAAAAAATACAAATGCGTATATTTGTACTTATTCAAATTGCGTTTAAATTTTAATCAAAATATATACCCCTGTTGTGCACAACGCGTGATTTCTTGAGAGAGCCTTTTCATTATTGCACCACCTCTAGGTTCTTGGGCTAATATATGTATTAAAACTTGACTATAAACATAAGTATGCTGTCCGTGACATACCATTTTCTGGTTAATAATAATGAAGAAATTAATTTAAAAATACGTCGTCGATAAGTTTGCAATCGATACGTGCGCAGAGATTTCATCAAACTTACGGCACATTCTTGAACACTGGTCTGCCAATCGTCCGTACTTTGTAGGAAACCTGCGATGGCAGTCTTTAAAACTCTGGAAAATACTTCTATTTGCTGAGCGGCGGTCGATATACTAGTGATTTCACCTTGAAAGCCGGCGTCCGATATAAGCTTAATAATCGAAATCAAAAATTAACGATCGGCCGTTTTATCGCAACGCAAATACAATAAATAATAAAAGATATACTTTAATCGTAAAATTTAACATCAAGCAGTCGGGATATTCTTCGGCCAGTCTGTAAATTAAGGAACGCCAAGTCGGATGTTCTATCATTTCGGTCAACCACGCCGGCGTCTACGTATAAGAAAAAGTATAATAAAAACTATGATAAGAAAAAATTGTACAATCAATATAATAAATGGTCACCTCTCCCTCTTCCGTAAATATGGTGTCGGCTTTCTTGGGATCGAACGTTTTCAGTATCATATCTTTCAAATGGTTTTCGACCATCGCTTGAACTTCGGTCACTTTGACTCCTTGTTAAAAAAAAAGTACCAATTATTAATATACGTAAAAACGATCGTCGAAACTGCGCGAAAATCTAAAAATACGAAACCTCCTAAAATAAGCCACTCGGCCAACAGATTTGCCATTTGAGCCACCGCACTATAATTTAAAGACAGTTGTTCGATAACTTGTTCGGGATTGCCGCCGGCTTGGAAATATCTCTTTAATTGAGAAAATATTCCGGGCTCCATGATATAATCTGGCGTTTTAAACTTCTCTAAACATTCTTGTAAGACTTCCGTCGGATTTTCGATTATTTCTTCCGCGCCGTCTTCCTAAAAGTGTAAAATGCAAATAGTATAATTTTTTGTAGTGCAATTAGAAAACCGAAAATTTCGATTCGACATTACCTCATAATCGTGGTGGTCGGAGAGCGAGGCGGAAACGGCGGCGACGGTGACGGACGAGGAGACCGACGGCGAAGATTGCAAAGGCGGAACCAAAACGGGCGCGGACGCCGGCATCTGCATCTGCATCTGCATCGACATAGACATCGACATCGACGCCGGCGTCTGACCGCCCACCTGCGAAGGCATCGCGCCGCTCAAATGGGACGACTGATCCCACGCGCGCGAATCTCCGTATTGACTGTGACTCGGCATCCGATGGCGGCCGTCAAACGCGCGTCACAACACAAACGCGACCGAGGTGTTGCCAACGCTCGCGCGGGATAGAAAATAACCTATACGCGATAACGTCTCGATTCAAATAAATAGACGATTCGAATAAATATTCGCGTTTATAGTTCGAATATAACGATAGAACGATATAAAATAATACATTTTTTTTTGTTAGATTTAACTTTAATATAGTAATTCGCCATTTCGATGTTAAAATGCGCGCGACACAATATGGCAACATTTGAAATAGAAAAAGAGTAAAATATTTGAAAATTTCAGAAAATGTTAAAGACAAAAATTCAAAAATAAATAATTTAATTTTTATTAATTAGAAGTAAACATAAATTATGGTAGGAAGCGAAAATTATATTTTTTAATACATAACGTATATAAAATAATATGAAAAAATAATGTCAAATTTTTCAGTTCGTTTTGAACGACATATAAAAATAAGAAGCGCTAAATATTATTTGCGAGGAAGGCGCGTTTTGCGATCGTTACGTCGCATTACCGCGTCAGTGTTGACAACGTGACGGCGTCGAGCGCGAGCCGCCGGTTGAGACTGTGTGCGTGCGTCGCGTGTCGGATCCGAGTCGGCCGTCGGTGGGCGACCCTCGCGGACCGCGCTGCGCTTCGTTGGCGTTTTTCCTCGTCGTCCGCGACGTTCGTGAATGAAGAGGTTCGCGCCTTTCGACGAAGCGGTCTCCTTCTTTGGTCCCTCGCGTAAAACGCTCGCGTCGCTCGTCGTCTGCTCGTCGGCTCGTCGCCGCTTCCGCGACGGCCGGCGTCGAATCGATTCGGCCGGCGTTCCGCGTTAGCCGCCGAGCTACATAACCTAGCTTTTTCGGATTTCGGCTCGCGTTTCGCGATTCACTCTGTCGTACGATCGACGCGTTCCGCGGTGAAGATGCGCGATTCGATTCTCAAAAACCGCTCGCAGAGTCTTCGTCTCGGCTTTTCGCGGCAATCCGAAGAGTGTCGTCGCGCCCGCGCTTTTAACCCCCTCGCCATATTCTAATGACCGTTTTCGTATTTTTGTATATTTTTAATTAACGAATCGCGACTTTTCTCGACCGACTTCGTTTTAAAGACGATCGAATCTTAAACTTTTTTTTCAAATTATATTACCGACTAATCGAACGCGTCGACTTTATAATTTGAAACTTTTAAAATATATTCGTATTATAAGCGATTATATTTGTGCGACTTTTCGTTTCAGTTTTTAAAGATTAACTAGATTAGAAGTAATCGCGTCGATATGTCCAGCGATATGCTCGCCGAAGACGACCATTTGGAAGAAGAAACGAACGGAAATATGAACGTCGGCGATGGCGCGTTCAACGAGGTAACGGCGTTAAAATACCGCAATATCGACGGACGTTTTTTGAATTTATTCGATTTTTGTTTTTGCGATCGCTCCAGGAGAATAAATCCGCGACCGCCGACGGCGCGGACGATCCCGAACTGGCGGCTATTAAAGCTCGCGTAAAAGAAATGGAAGAGGAACGAGAGAAGATTAAGCAGCTGCACACAGAAGTAGACAAGCAGATGAGTCTCGGTAGCCCCTCTGATAATATTGGTGATTTTTTATTATATAAGTTTGACGAGACGCGGACTTCGGCATAAATCGTCACGCCGTTTAAAACTATCGCTTGATTTTTGTTCGCTCGTATTTTTTAGTGTTAGTGATGAATTCGCTTGAAAATTTATCGTTCGCGCTCAATCTCATTTAGTTTTGACTTGCCGAAATGAGGATTTTTTTTGTTACGTTTATTTTATTATCTAATGTTAACGTTATATGATTTATTTTTAGAATTAAGAACCTAAATTGTTCGCTTCGATTTTAACGAATTCATTTTTTACTTATATATTTCTTTAGCGGGACCTTTAAATTTGTCCTACGAAGAAAAAGTTGAAGTCGACACTCGGTCGATATATGTTGGAAACGTAGATTACGGAGCTACAGCGGAAGAACTCGAAGATCATTTTCGCGGTTGTGGCTATATTAACAGGTACGTCTGGATTTTTAAATTTTTTATTTAATACTGTTCGCTGTGTAAAATTATAAACGTGAATTATATTGCAGGGTCACTATATTATGTAATAAATATGATGGTCATCCAAAAGGTTTCGCTTATATCGAATTCGGCGATAAAGACGGGGTTCAGATCGCCATGGCTTTAGATGATTCTTTGTTTAGAGGAAGACAAATTAAAGTTAGTCGAATAGTAATATTTTGCGTAGATTTTATTTGTATTAATGTTTTAACTTGGATTAAAAAAAAATTATGTAAGGTCATGCCGAAACGTACTAACACCCCCGGAATGATGACTACCAATAGATTTCCACGAGCAATGAGAGGACGCGCTAGAGGTTTATCTAGGGGAGCTCTATATGGTTATGGACAACGCCGTAGAGCAAGGTTATTTTCTTTTAATATTGTCATATATATTGTATTAATTGAAATATACGAATATTAAAATGTTTAATTTCAGGGCCAGAGGCAGAATATATTATCCGTTATACTGACCTAGAGGAGGAACTTTAATCAGGAGGCCACACTTGTGATGTTAATAGTGTAATGCTTCTTGGTGCAGAATATTGACTTAATTTTTGATATAATTGACCATTTTTGTGTAATAATATCTAAAATTCTCTACAGTAATATTTCTCATATATAACACAGAAGTGCATTTTTTTTTACTTTCACATAATTAATATCATATTTATCATTTCACATTTTTATATTGTGAATCATTAATACAGATATATATATATATATATATATATATATATATATATATATATATATATATATATTGTGAATAATACCTGTATATGTATTAACTTGTGTAATACGATATTAATAGTTTTTTATATATATTTTAAGATATTTTTTCAATAAGCATTTTATTTTTTTTACAATATATATATATATATATATATATATATATATATATATATATATCCAAATTTCTATAATGATTTTTCAATTATAGTATATTACTAAAAAAAACAACTTATATGAAATATTTTTTTTATTTCCAAAAATTCTTATTGAACGAACATTGACATTGTAAAAACGAATTATGAATTAAGATGTATTTCGATATAAACTGAATAGTTTATATTAGTTTCATATTTTCCGTTAAAGAAAATCGAAGTTATTTATTTTAAAATTTTAATAAAACGAAATAAATAATTTATATAAAACCTGCTGTATAAATAGCAAGTATTTAGTATGTATTATCTTTTTTTTCTATTAAAATATGTATTGAAAATTAGTGAAAAAAATTAAGGCGACGTTAACAAATTTTTGTATAATTGAACCGTTGTCTTGAAGTAAAATTTGTCATAAATTTTCAATCAGCATTTCGATATTTTACTTGTACACAGGTCTGCATAGATACAATTTGGTGCATAAATATACAAATATTTATTGTTATTTTTATATTATAATTTTCTGTATGCATGTTTAATGTTCGAACAAATTGCTATTTCAACTTGTATCTATGATCCTGTTATAAGATTGTATATAATATTTATAGTTTATTTTTGTCCTTCCTATAAAATAAACTAAAAAGGAAAAAAAAGAATACGGCAAAAAATAATCGCTGAAATTATACTTTATTAAATTTGTATTTTACTTATATGTAATATCCTTCATTTGCTTTATTTTTTTTTCAAGCGTCAGCAAATTTGTTTACCTATGAATTATGAAAAGAAATATCTTTACGAATAATATAAAATTAATTTTCTAACTTTAAATACTTATCTATTCCTATACTAAAAAACGTGAACGTTTACTTTAAAACAAAGGTAGATTTTTTTTCCATTTATTGTGCACACTGTGAATTTTTTATCTAAATTTTTGAATATTTTTTTTTATTTTCGTATGAATTAATTCTTAATTTGAAAAAAATATAACTTAAACATTTTGTTTAATATTTTTGGAATGTCTTCCTAGTGAGAAAAAAAGAGGAATACACGTTTACACATAAATTTAAAAATCGAACATTTCTGAGAGGACTCGTGTGGGTAAGTATGAAATTTGCAAAAGAAAAAAAAATGTTTAAGATATTACAAAATATACAATAAAAATGGTCAATAAATGTAATAAAAGAAAATGAATAAAATTATAACGACTAAGTGGTTGTTTTATTGTAAAACGCAAAAGTACACTAGATTCATATACATTTCAAATACAAATATTAAGATACCATATTTACATTAAGAAACTGGCTTCGCTCGCTGTGTCCGAGGGTGATGAAGATATTGACGTATTGTCGGGGGCCGTGTGTCAGCTATTACGACCCTTTCCTTCTTTAATAGCAATAACGTAACGTTGAGCTACGCGTTCCGGAGGAGAATAGCCATCAGAATATGACGAATCTTCGAATAGAACTTCATATTTATCGGATGCAAGTGCTGGCAATTTATTAACGACTGCTTTATAGAAACAAGTAGTCTGAGGATATAAAGCCATCACTGTAAAATAAAAAAAGAAAATAGTAATTAATCCATTCAAATGTTAATAGTTATAATATATCTTAAACTTACCAATAGATCCTTTAGGAAATAATGCTGCTTCGTCAGTTTCTGGGTTAGCTCTCATTAATGGTAATGGAACAACTCTTCTTTTCGACAATATATGTCTATTTTTTTGTTCTTCGTCAATATCGTCAACCTGAATATATAAAAAATTAAATAATATTAGGAAACCGATTCAATAGATATTCAATTAACGATGAAATAAATCAAATATGTTTAATTTTCAGATTAATTTTGTAAGGATTAAGTGTGAATTTTCATATTCAATATAAAAAAAAATATATAAATTTAAAAATCGTTTACTAATTTAATTCAAATGAATACCTCATATTTATTTTGAGAAATACTCCAGCCAACAACTTCAGCTAGAATCCAATTTTCTTCTTTATCTGAGACTTTTACCAAGGCGGCAACCATATCACCACTCTGAGAAAAAGAATTTAAGCATAAAAAATAATATTTAATTTTAAGATATACATATTTGTGTGTATACACATACCTTTGCAATATAGTTACTATCAGCGGGAATCGCACCACACAGAGGAGGCGCTCTTTCACCGGGTTTTCCAACAAATAAAGGTAAAGTTTGAGCAGAATTAAGCAACATCTTCATTAATGCGCCACATCCGATGGTTTCTTTATTTCCGGCGTTTCGAGCCTGGAAAAGAACGTTATTCCACAATTAGCAATTAAATAAATTTGAATAAAAATTGGCTTAACACGTTCGCGCCGGCGTCGATTTTCATGTTCTGTGCTGCGAAGCGGCGCGCTATTGTTACTTTTTTTACGCGTGGTATGTTTGTTCAGAATTAAAGTGAGCGCTAATTTTGCAAAACGTGTAACTTGTGGCGTTTTTTTCATTTTGAAGATACACGTGATGGTAGTCTGTCTCCCGATGAGACGGCCCAGTGTGAGCCATTGGTGATACGCGCCGTCGTGAACGCGTTAAAATTGAAACATTCAATACCTGAATTCGTCTTTCATTTCTAATAACGCGAATTTCATTGATACGAGCTAACGCCTGTCTCAATAATTCTTCCTCTTGATTAGCGTCGGCTAAAGCGGTTTTATAAAGACCTTTTAATTTTTGCTGTAACAAAGAAAATATATAGATCGTAAAAATATTAAATATAAACAACATAACAAAATAAAAAGAATCATTCTAATACATTGTCACATAAATATAAACGCTGATAAAGCAATATTAATAGCAAAGAAATATGTTTACATATAACAAAAAATTTCTCTATATATTATTAAACGCGGTTACGAAATTTACAATAAAATTTTTGAAATTTACAATAAAATTTAAACAGATTAAATGTATTTAATTGAAAATTTTTTTCGACATTAACAATATGATAAATTAAATAGCGAATAATATATAAGAAACAAACGCTTACTTCATAGTAATGTGCGGAATTCTCTTCGGAGGCAATTTTCTCTTGAGTGCGTATCACGTTTTCAATATTATGTTCCGTGCGGTTTCTTTCCGTTTCTATTTCGTACACCAAACGGTGTAACGTTTTCAAACATTCCTGAAATAGAGAGTGGCGATTTTTAAAAAGTCTAGAGAATAAATTCGAAGGTTAAAACGAGAGACAAAAGAAAATGTTAATACTTGAACTTGCTGAGCGGCGACGTCGGCCGTCAACGGCATTTTGATAATTAGGAAAGGCGCGGACACGAGTCAGAGAACGACAACGTTTTAGTCAAAAGGATGACGTGATACCAGCCGCCGATCACGAATATCAACAGGCCCTGGATTAAACGAAAACTATACATATCATAATTCCATATAGAATTGCATAATTCGATTAAAACATTTCTACTTACGATGGTCAGTGCGCGAGACGCCGTCATTAATACGACCGATTGATTGTTTGCGAGTTCCACGCGACGCAAACAAATAACAACTGATAACGAAGGACGCCACAAACGGGGTTACCAACATAACATAACTATTTTTATAACATATTTCCAGTAAAAAATTTCATAATATTTAATTTACAAAAAATAAATTTAAATTATTATTTATACACTATAGTCAAATTTTAATTACCATAATTTTTTTTATGTTCGAGAATGAAGATTTACTTTTCTGATCGGTCCGTTAATTAATTCAAATTATTTCGAGCCATTCTAAATTTTATAGATATTTAAAAAAAGCAATAAAAAAATAAAATACTGATAGAAAACTTGTAGATTTTAAATAAAACTAAAAAGCAAAGCCAATAGAAAATTTTTATACAAAATAATTAAAAATTAGTAAAAGATACATTGGCGTAGAAACAAAATAAAAAAAATATGAAAAATAAATAACATTCTTCTTTATTATTTTTATATTTTGTATTGTTATTTTTTTGTTTTAATTAAAATTCATATTTTTATAAAAAAAAATTAAACGTAGTCTGACATTTATCAAAATAAATAATAATTGCTAAAGGGTTTATTTAATATTTAATAATACTTAGTTAATTTGGTAAAAGTTCTGTTTATCATATTGGCAGCTCTGATGCGGTGATATTTTGGTGTTTGTTAACGTCACCTTTTAAAGACTTAGAATGGTAGTTTTAACGTTAATTTTTATTTAATATACTGTAAATTTTAAATTAGTAAACATAGTTTTAAAGATATGCTTAGATTGCCTTTGTGATTTTATATTTTTGTTTAATGTTTAATATTCATTTTTAATCTTTGAGGTTATTAGATAATTATTTGAGTATATTTATTTCCTTATATATACATATATTATTTGTAATTATTACTTTTTCGTTAATATTCAAATAATAATAATAATACTTTATTATTTAGATATAAATTATTTACTCTATATAATAGTACCATATTAATCGAATTTTTATTTCCAGAGTGCGATATTTAACTTTCAAAGTTTATTATCTGTGGTCCTATTTTTAATATGTACTTGTACATATCTTCGATCCTTATTTCCGAGTGTAATGGATATGTATAAAACAGGGTAAGTTTTAATATTAGTTTTTAAAAGAAAAATCATTCAATTGATATATGCATAATATAAATTCTGTTTTTAGACTTCGGGGTACTTTCTGGAAATGCGCTAGAATCGGTGAAAGAAAATCTCCTTACGTGTCGGTTTGCTGTTTGTTAATGGCTTTTTCTATTCTTTTTTGGACATAATGTTTATTTTTTTATACTAATATTTCTAGTTTATATATAAAAAATATTTTTGTTTGATTATTTCTGTATTATATATATATATATATATATATATATATATATATATATATATATATATATATATATATATATATATATATATATATATATATATATATAAATGCAACAATCATTCATATATACAATATTAATGCAATCATGTTTATTTTATTTATAAAATTGTAAGATATATCAGGAATACATATATATTGTAAGTTTATTAACATAAATGCAATAAAATTGTATATTTATTTAAATATGTGTTTCTGTCTTTTTTTTACAGTTGAATAATTTATTTACTACATAAAAAAATTAACATTTAAATTTTCTAATTGTTTTAGATAAATATTATATTTAATATGTAAATAATAATTCAATTTGAAGGAAAAATGTGTTATATAGAAAAACAAATCATTAGAAAAATTAATATATATTATATATATAAAACATATATTTTTTTTTATATCATAAATGTGTTTCTGATTCTGAGAACTTTTTTCAATATGTACGTTTATTTCTGAATCTTAAAACGTTCAAAAGATTTCCGAGAACACATGACGCGTTATTTTTACAAAATACATTATACTTGTGGTCTAACTTTCGTCTGATGTGTGTCTATGAAATTTGGCACTATTGCACTTTTTTCTCCTCATTGTATATTATATATGATTTATGCGATGTTAAAGAGCACTTAATTATATTTAATAAAAAACGAGTTAAAACACTATTTTTTATAAATATCATTTTGGTGTCACTTTATATATTTGATTATTTTTTTTCTACGTATATATTTTATATAGAGTTGTTATATTGACGTTCATTATGTAATAAAGTAACACATATAATATAAATAAATTAGTTTTGAGTGTTCCTATTAATTTTTAAATTTTAATTTAGATGCATTTATACAAGTATGATAAAAACATTTTGGTTGTGGTTAAATATAAAACTCAAGACGAATTCTAAGAACGAAAATTTTGATTTTCTAAGAATATAGTTCATATATAAATGTTAAATATTTTCGTTAGTTCTTAATGGAATGGAAATAAATTTCAAATTAAAATATGACACGCATATAATTCACAAGAAGCTTTTTTTCAACGTTTAAGAGTTGATATATTAAATTTTTAAAAATAAATGCACTAAAATGAATATTAAAAAAATGGATATTAATGAAAATTAAAATAAATATTTTTTATGATTTTTAATAAATATTCCAATTTAAAAAATCGTAATATAAAATATTTTTTTTTGTGAAAAAAACATAGACTATTACATGTTAAAACTTTCAACAAAATATGTTAATTAGTATTAAAGTTTCTTAGGAGAAAATATGTAAATATCAACAGTCAATTATTTTTTCATCTTAGAGAAATTTTTACTATTATTATTACATAAATAAAATGTTATATATATATATATATATATATATATATATATATATATATATATATATATTCTGTTAAATTTGAATTAACTGAAAAATAAATTTAAATTATTTATGTCTAGACAAATTTTTATATTTCTATTTATTTCAGATGAATAATCACGACACACATTCAAATGTCTAAAACAAATCAAACTCTTTATTCCTATAAAATACAATCTATTTATAAATATTTCTATAAGCATATAAGCATGTACAGTGGGATCTCTATAAGTTTTGTAAAAGTTGAATAATGAATGAAGAGTAAGTACATATAAAAAAGTATAGGTATTTTTTTTTTATTAATTTAACTTACATATTTTAAAATCATATAATATAAATTGAGGTGTTTTTTTTAAAATAAAATAATA
The DNA here is from genome assembly GCA_024500535.1 of Leptonema lineaticorne. Taxonomy (NCBI): domain Eukaryota; kingdom Metazoa; phylum Arthropoda; class Insecta; order Trichoptera; family Hydropsychidae; genus Leptonema; species Leptonema lineaticorne. The sequence goes on from JANIJI010000021.1 coordinate 5,998,161, forward strand.
ATAAATATTATTTATACTGTTCAATATGAAATTATTGTATTATAAAAACGTCAACAATAATATACAATAATAACATATATTAAGCGGGGTTGCACTATGTTATATATATGCAGTTATTTTATACTCATCATCATATGAAGTCCGTTCCCTGGTATCTCTCTAATTTTCCTGGTGCTCAGTGACGTCTTTTGCCATGACGAAATTATACCAAGAAACGACACTTTTAACTCTATGGTTGACTGCAAATGATTTATACTATAGTTATTTGAACCCGGTGCATAATAAAATATACGCACAGTAAATTTATCAAAAAAAAAATGTAGAAAACATGTAAATCTTTTTTATATCATATATTAAAACAGGGATACACGCATATAAAATAATTTTAAAAGTTTTTATAATATTAAATATTACTATAAACTTTTCTCATTTTTCACCGAAAAACGTACAGTTTTACATTTTCAAATTTTACGTTTATATTTTTTTTTCTTCTTTCAGTTTTTTATTATTATTATTATCATTATTATTATTCATTGTAAGTTATAAGAAATTATGTGCTTAGTTTCTCAACTGATATAGAATTTTATCGTGTATTTTATATCACAAAAATATCATGTAAAGAACACTATAAATCTAAAAGCGCATTATAATTTTTTTTTCTTCATATAAAGACATCACAGGGTCGTTCGACTTAATTATCGCATATAGAATTACCTTCGAAGAGCGTAGAACAAAAATAAATAAATAAATAAAAATAGACTTTATGTGTTCGTCGGTGTCATGGTACGATTATTATTCACGATAGTCGTAGATCGCAAATCACGTGTGTGTTTTCCTTTTTCTAGGTTTTTTTCTTTCAGCTGAAATTTACGTTTTTCCTTTTTGTTTTTTTTTTGTTGTTGTTGTTGTTGTTCTTCAATGATGAAAATATTGCGTGACAGAATCGTGTGCCGCATTTTCAATAATGCATCGATGAAACGCTAATGATGTTTGTATAGGGTGGGTCAGTTTTTCATTTTTTTTTAAAGGTCAATATCAAAATTCAACCAATATTTCATTTATACACAATAAATATTGTTTATCTTTTTTCTTTTCATTGAAGATTATTAAATTAATTTTCCTATCTGTATTATACTAATGTAATTATATACATTTTTTTGTTGTTGTTGAAAATTATTATGAATATTTGCTATATTCAAAACTTTATTTTAATAGAAAACTTTTTGAAAAAGAAATATACCATTTATTTTTTTCTACCTATGTTAGAATATATAAAACTAATATTCAACGTTAATTTTATATAAAATATTCGAGATGATTAAATCTGTTGCAACTTCTGCTCATTATAACAGAAACGTTATTTACAATATGTAATTTAAGTAATACAAATTATGATGATAATCTATTAATATATAGATTATCATTTCTTTAGAAAATATATCATTTCAATATTATGTATATTAAAGTTTTATTGATTTTGAATTAACTCATATATATATATATATATATATATATATATATATATATATATATATATATATATATATATATATATATATATATATATATATATATATGTTTGCACTAAAAATTGTTATGATTTTCATTTTTCAACGAATTGTATTTTGATACTTTTTCATTCAATTCATTCTTCTATCAACAATATAGTTAATGAATGACATGACTTTCATATTTTAATTTTCAATGGAGTATTCTCCCAATTTTGGGAAATTACAATTTTATTATGTAATAATCAGTATGAAACCGATTAAAACATATTTGATGAAACGGTATAATCCATATATATTGCAAATAGGAATTATTAACACACACACACACACACACACACACACACACATATATATATATATATATATATATTTATTTGCGTGGATGTTTTTTATTTATATGTTATATATTATGTTTTTTAAATAATATATTATCAGAGCTATCAATCTGTCGATTCTTTTCCATTTCAAAATTTGCATAGTTCGTTTTAAAACTAAATAGGCGACGAACGAACAAAATTAGCTTACGTTTAATGGGAAATATATAATTAATTGTCATTTATTGTTATCGCTATGGAGAAGTTTTCATGTTACGTAAATCATGACTGGCTTTTAAAATATGTCCAGCACGCAACATCAACATAAAATGTCTACACATAGCATGAATATAATGCCTTAATCGCCATTTAGATATTATATTTCAATGTATATATAGTATTATATTTATATTATATATTTTTATGTCTTTGCATCTAATGATTTATATCATATCATATACTAAAATATATTAAAATTAATCAAAATGCTATTATTCATTCTTTTTGATTACGCATTTATTTTAATGATGATATATAAGAAAAAGAATATATCGAAGTCTGTCTGTATAACGTATATAAAAATATTTTATTATAAAACTAAAATAAAATACATTTATGTATTCACAATTAGAAATCAATCATATTATTGCATCGCATGTTTAGCATTCGAAATTGATGTCTGATAAATTTTCATGCTGAAATCAATTTATTTATTTATTTATTACATTATATAGATTAATATGATTTATAATTTATAATCTTAAATTTTATATTTTAAATATAAATATTAAATCAGGAATGTTAAAGTCTTTATATAGAAAAAAATATTCAGTATAAAATATTTGTTTCATTATTAATTTTTATTCAAATTTTCAGTTTATTGCTGAAAAAAATCAATTGGGTTCTGTTATATGTAAGACACTAAGTTATTGCATGTGTAAATATGTTATATGGCCTAAATAAATTTTGTAAAAATATATTTGTATATTATATATATATATATATATATATATAACTATATATATATATATATATATATATATATATATATATATATAATATGATTTAAGTGTAATAAAAATATGGGCAATATTATCTATATTCATATTATATATATCGCGACGAATATTACATATATTTATATTATGAACTAAGTTATCGAAAAGTATTTTTATGATTTATATTTATGTAATATATACAAATAAATTCGTGGATATTTATTATTTATTTTATATATTCTAAATTTATATGTACATAATGGAAATATGGGAGATAAGACAAATTTTTATTATATTAATATTTATGCTTTCATTATTAAGATTAATTATTTTTAATAAAAAACCTTTTAATTTGTACTGATTTTATATAAATTATTTTTAAATAGAAATTTTTATATAAATTTGATGCTCTAGTTATTTTTCCTACAAAACTATTGATATGTTTCCTAGAAAAAAATGATGTATATTCTTGATTTTTATTTTACATGTTTTATAAATTTAATGAATCAAATATTAAAGGTAATCTACGACCATCTATAATTATATTCCATATATTCGATTTTGTTTCAAAATCAATCAGAATTATGGTAGTTATATTAATATTTTTTTAGTCATACAATTTTATAAAAAAATTAAGTCACATTTAAATTTAATTTTTTATTTTGGACAAACTTATATTATTATAAAATTAAAATAACTAATTACGCTTAATATTATTTATTAATATGTATTACCAATCCATTTGTGTTTATTTTCTAAATCGGAATATTATTTTTAAAGAAGAATAACATATTATGTGTAATGATTTTATCAAATTATTATTATTATATATATATATATATATATATATATATATATATATATATTTTACTACTTTCACTTTGTTATAAAATAAACAGTTTAAAAATAAAACTATTTATTGCTTTAGTACTGCTAATTTTAACTAATTTCAGTTAGATCATAAAACTTTATTGTTTCAAATTTATTATTTATAATATAACATATATCTGCGTGTATGCTTTAAATATTATAAACTTTAACAATAATATAACATATTATTATTATTTTTTTAAACTATATAAATTTATCGTCAATATGTGTTTACGATAAAATGATATTACCATTTGACGATTGAACGTTTAATTATAATTCGTGTTATATAATATTTATATTATTTAGAATATGGATTTAGTAATAAAAATTATAATAGACAAGTGTGGTGTTTTGTCGAATATGAAATTATGCTGAAATCGTAAACGTTGCGTTTACGCACAGTTCGCGTGATAATCTTAATACATCATCGATATAGTTTCGTTGTTCACGATATATATATATATATATATATATATATATATATATATATATATATATATATATATATATATATCACGATCGTAGAAGAAAAATGATATATATATAATAATAGTAATATCAAAAAAAAAACTTGCTGTAAATAGAAATAGATGAAAAAAAAAATAAAGACCTAAACAACCATAACAGCGAAGAGAAAAGGAAGTCAAGGCGCATAAGGTAGGGGGTATCAAAAAGACGAAACCCCAATACGAAAAACGTAAGGGTCGTCATTAACCTTCGCGATGTCGTACGTGACGGTTTATTCAGAATTTTTCAGACCTCATCCTTTGTACGCTAACAAACCGTGAGTGTTTCTTTTTTTTGTGTCTTGCGATATTCTATCGAGTGTTTTCTTTTAATCAATTTAATACGTTTATTAATGAAAATTGTATTTTTTAATATTGTTTTTTTTTATGGAAAAAAAAATTTTTTTCTTCATTTTTAACATGATAATAACGATTTGAAGAAAAGATCTATAAAGACTAATAATTTCCATTATTATAAGTAATATTATTTTTTTCCAATGTAATTCTACTACTGATTTTATATTATTTTACAGTTTTAGACCTGAACAAAAACTAGTAGAACTAAATGGTGATTGGTCTGATTCCACAACTAAATTTACAGAAGTAAAAAAATTTTTCTATATTTATCACTATATATATTTTAGAAATGTGATGTATTATAATAATGTTGAAGCAAAAAAAGCAATATTTTTATATATTTAAAAGTAATATATTACACTTTTGGTGGCTCATTGACAAGATGTTTACTCAATTGTGGATATTAAGTTTCAAGTTTAAGATACAGTGTTTTTAAAAAATATTAAAATAAATATATTTTTGAAGATCTAAAGAACAGATTGAATAAATTCCAGGAAAATAAATTTTTAAAATATTTATTACACATATTTTATATAAAAAAATAACATTATTTATCAATATAGTCATTTAAAAAATATCTAAATTAGTATAACTTCAAAATTTTACTGTTAACATATAAAAATATAATTACAACATTTTACAGATTTTTTAACAATATCGTAGAAAACATCCTTCTCGACGAGTTCGCGTTAATAATTAACTAAAATTAACAAATTTAACTTTAGTTGCACGACAACAAAGTTGGAAAATATGAAAATAATTGCACAGTAACAATTTTCACGGAACATAAAAGTCACGTAAAAATGTGCACGCAGTTAAAATTTATTACGTGAAACTTTATATGCAGGTTTTCAATGAAAAACGTACAATAATCCGAATGCAAATAATATTTACTAATAAAATACAAAAAATACGATTAATATCTGCGTAGTTTAAAATTAATTATTTATTACAATTACAATTTTTTTTTCAATATTAAAAATCATTCGTTGTGATTATTATATTATATACGTTTATTATGAACAATTTATTTTCAAAATTTTAAAAATATCATATTCATATTATATAATTTAGAATTTTTCAATTTATAAAACAATATGTATATATAATATAAAAAATATTAATGATATAAACAATATTATCATAAATTTAGGTTGCTTCACTTCATTTTCAACTTTTGGATTTAAAAATTCGTAAGAAATTTGACCGCTGAAAATTGACAAGATTTTAAATGAATATTTGCCGGTTTTTTTTAAATAAAAAAATATATAAATTTATTTATTTATATTATATAAAACGTACCTATCGATGTTTAAAACTTTCACAAGATCGTCGAAATTTATTTTTTTCTTACGATTTTTTTTCCTATTCTTTTTTTTACTACGCGCTGTCAAAATCGGTTTAATTTCAGGCATATCTAGTTTATATTTATGATTAATATTTTTTTACAGATTATAAAATACATGACTATCACAAAAAAAAAGAACAAAAGAATATAATTAATAATTGAATATATATTTATATTTAATTTATAATTGTAATTTTATTTGAAATTTCTGATTTGCTTCTAAAATATATATTAAAAATATTTATATATAATTGAAATCGAACTCATGCATAACGAAATGTGCAAATAATAAACAAATGTATTAAATGAATTTACAAAATTTTTCAATTAGTCATTTTCAATTTCATTCAATATAAAATAATAAAAAATTTTATTGAATGCAATGCATGCAGCATGCAATGTCATTGATATTGAAATAAAATTGCGATCATTGTACAATTTTATCATTATTTTAAAACGAATTTGTGACCTTTAAGTCGTAACAAATATATATATATATATATATATATATATATATATATATATATATATATATATATATATATATATATATATATATATATATCAAAGGTTGTCAAACTTTTTATAGACGAAAAACTGAATCTTTTTCAATTAAATTATCGCTGAGCTGCCATATGTGTCGTATCATATATTTTTTATATTATAAATTTTAACAAAATAATAAATTAAAAAAATATATGTTTTAAGAAAAAAATGGACGATTCACAACGAGATAAAATAATAAAATCTACTGAAAAAATAATTTGGGGAACGTCAACATATCGAGCGGATTATTGTGAAAATTCAGGTAACGGTTTTCAATTAACTAAAATTAATAGTTAAATATTATTTATTATTTTTATAATAAGAATTCGATATAATTTTAGATGATAGACGTAACTGTTTATTTTTGAAAGAAAATAATAGCAAAACTAATCATGTGCATACAAAATTTTCAAGGATTAGTGAACCCGAAAATGAATTAATGAAAGCAATGAAAATAGTATTCGAAAGAGATCCTCAAAGATTGATTAGACAACCGTTAAATACCCATAGACGAAGTATTAAATTATTTTATTTTTATTATATCATAATAAATATTATAAAAATAAACATTTATCAAATTTTAATGATGTATTAAAATTTTTTCTTTAAATGTGTGTTGTTATTAATTTTTGAAAATATTTTTCATTATACGGCTAATTAATGAGAATGAAAATATATACAAGTTATTAAAATGAGAGATCTTCAAAAAAGTATCTCTTAAATATTTTATTCCAATTAAAAAAGCATAATATCAGAAAGAGAAATTTTATTAATATTAATAAACTTACAACAACAATTTTAATATTTTACATTTTTAGAATCTTTTTTTGATTAGAATATGTATATAATTATAATTGAATAGAAGGGTGAAAAATTATTATTTAACTATAACTTTAATAAATTCATGTAAAAACAAATCTCTGAATCGTTTATACATAGGATTTTATAGATTATTACTAATTACAATATATTATTTTAGTAATGGGCTATTGTCGCCCTTCAAATTATCAATGCGGATTATCTGTATATCAGCAAGATATCAGTAAACCAGGATATATATGTATGAGGGATCATTTGGTAATAATATTTTTAAATATTTGTTATACAGTATAATATTATAAATATATTATTGCGAATACATAATGTAATATTTCAGATGAAACCCATAATGAAAGAAAATGGTTATTTACCAAAACATGCCGTTTCGCCGATATTCTGTTTACCGGATGGAGAAAGATTAATATTATAAATATTGATTAATTGAATTTAATCATTAATTGAAAAATTTGCTTTACGCTGTTTATATTGATATTCATCATTTTCGCGAAAGGATACTGCTATATTTTTAAATATTGGATATAATGAAGCAAGCGGCGAATGTTACTTTTTATTAAATTATGTATATTTTAATTAAATAAATTCATCAATAAAATTAAAATTAATGTGTTTTTTTTTGCATTTCAAAAAATGCAATGTACACATTATAATTTTCGCAATATAATAATAATAATATTGTCAACAGATGGCGTTGTGACGATGTTGACAATATTTTTATATTCCGTTAAAGTTTAATTTAAAGAACTTTTTATATTTTAAAACTAAACTTTCAGTTTATATTAAAGTGTTTATAATAATTAGTTAAAAAAACGCATTATAGTGTATGCGTGTGTGTAATTAATTGCATAGTTTTTAAATTAGTAAATTTTAAATAGTTAATTAAATAATATTATTTATATAAAAATATGAAGAATTCATACATTTTTATGAATTTATTTGAAATAAATATAAAATTGTGCAACATACTAAATTGTATAAATAACTAAAATATGAGTAATATTTTTGATTATTGAATAATGATTTATATATATATCGAGATCTTTTTATTTTTCTTTCTTCAATTTGACTTTGTGCGGCCTCCGACTGTCTCTGACCGTATAAAAATTGACACAACTTTCGACGAATTCGCATGTGAATTTTCTCGGAAAAGCGCGAAAAACCGAACGACGATCGTTCAAAATTACACGCGTGTCGTTCGTAGCGCTCTGTTTTCAGTTCAGTTGCCGCTGAAACGAGTCCGCGTTCGGTCGTGTCGTTTTTCTTCGCCGCTTTTCCGGATAATTACCGGGTTTTTCCGGGCTGTATGTATACATATATATAATACATATATGTATATATATATATATATATATATATATATACATCGATTTTCACGCGCGCGACGCACAGTAAGGAAACGAATGATATTATTAATATTTTTTTTCATCATAGCATTTTTTCGTCGGTCGAAATAAAACTTTTTTTTATTCCGTCGTTTCAAATTGAAAATTTAAATATCGATTGATGTAATTTTTTTTTACAGTCTCACCTCGAATTCGATTTTTCTCGGATTTATGTTGCGCAAAAATAAGCATAAGCGCATCGTTCGTGAATTAATAATAATATATGACGCATATAACGAACTATATATATATATATATATATATATATATATATATATATATATATATATATATATATATATATATATATATATATATATATATATATATATATATATAGTTTTCGTCTATCGAAATTATTTATATTTATCTCTCGAATATATTTATATTTATGCGTTTTTGATATGGGATAATTTGAATGTAGCACATCATTATTTTTCAGATGTGGTGATTTATGAAAACGATTCGCATTTGATGAAGGTGCAGTGAAATGATTTCATTGTGAAAAATCTAACTGAAATATATATTCGTCTCCGTTTCTTTTAGGTGTTACAATCGAGTATACAGATTGCAAATAAAAAGGTATGTAAAATAATATTTTATATATAGAATTTGTAAAATTTTGTAAAAATACTATTAGGAAATCAGTCGTATTAAAAATAATAATAAAAATATTTCCGTGTATATAAAATATTCTTTATTTACTTTTGTATTTTTTTTTTGTTACAAAATTTATATTAATAATCGTTATACATACAAAGTTTGATTAATTGATTTATAAGAAATAAATTTTGTTAACGAATTGTTACGTACTTTATTATACTTTATATTAATATAATTTAATTATATGTATTTATAATTTATCTATTTATAGGAAAAGCTTATCAATAATTTTTAGCTTATAATATATATCAAATTTTGAAAAAAAATATTTTAATATTTCTTATATATATATATATATATATATAGTTAATTATTGAATTGATAATAATTCAGATTTCTTATATTGATATATGTGTAAAATTAAATATTAATTTCAATATTATTTATTAAATTCAAAACCGTGTTGATATTTTTGTTTAATTTCACAACTATTGATTTTTATTCAGAATATATTGAACGAATGTTAAATTATAGGTAGAGAAAAAGAAGAAAAGCTATTTATAATTTTGTGTTATTCTAATTAATATTTTTATAATTTAATACAGTTTTATACAAAGCTTTGAATATATGTCGATAAACCTTACGTTATATAAAATAGCAAAAAAAAAAAAAAAAAAACTTGCGAAGACACGTCGTTATGACGCGATATTATTAGATCCCGCTCTCATTAGAATATCCGTCTCGGAAATAAATAATAACATATTTTATATTTATATTTTATTTTACGCGCGGACATATCGAAAAATAAAATATATTTAAATTTAGAAAAAAATAATAATGTAATATCTAACATATTTATGCGTGTCCGTCGAGAAAATTTTGGTTATATCGTTTGATAACTTGTATATTTTTCAAGCGTTTTTTTTTCTCCAAAAAAAAAAAACTTGCATATATAACAGTGTCACATCCACTTTCTGAAGATACAAATGAACAGAAAGCAGTGTCACATCTGGTATAAATACAAAATTTCTGGCACACGGGATGCTTCTCTTTTGCAACCCGTCATATAACGGTTTTTCCGTATATTTTTCCATATTTTCTTTTTCCTCAATTTCAACTCTCGTTTCGTTTTCGTTGAAGACGACAACAACAAAAAAAATGAAACACTTTAACCGAATACCGGATATCTATCTACGAGTGAAAAAAATATGCCAAATCACATATTTCCATAAAAATATGGAAAAAATAAATAAATAAACTTTATGATGAAACCAAACTTTCATTTTTTTCTGGCATCTTTATGTGAATTCTTGGCATGCGGTGTGCATAATCGTAATTCACCAACATTCTTTGGAGTGATTTTTAAACGTCATTGATTAGAAAACGTATAGATAATTCAATTTGATATCGAATATATTATATATATATATATATATATATATATATATATATATATATATATATATATATATATATATATATATATATTCAAAAATAAAATTTAATATGACTTAATATTAAACTTTCATATAATATTAAAATTTTTGCTCTATTTCTAACGTTAATTAATAATATCCATGCATGTTATATATTTATTAAAAACGATTTACAATTAATTCTTCCGTTTATGAAAAAAAAAAAATATTTTTTCGATTTAGAAAATTGTTCAACTTATGTAACTTTCTAAAATATTTCATGCGTTTCGCAAATATTCAATTTTTAATTTAACGTTGCACGAGGCAAACCTTGAAAAATTGCATTATTCGAAAAAAAAACACATTTGCGTCATTTTAATTTAAAATTTAAAAAAAAAACTGATTCTAAAACACCTCACGGAAACATGTTAATGTTTCAAAACATGCAATTTTACATTGAAACTAATTTATAAACATGACGCAAAAAAATACATTATTTTTAAATTTAAAAGTAGTTCAATTAAAAAAAAATACATTTATATTATTATTATCATGGTTTTTGTTGTACAAGGTAATGATGAAGAAAAACCTTGAAGAGAAACAATGAATGTTTAAATAGAGCGATTTAATTGTGAAATAGATTTAATAGAGTGTTAAATAATTAAAAAAAAACAAAATTGTTATAGAATTATTTTTCATATAAATATTATTTAATAAAAACGGTCCAAATGTTGGTTTAGCTATATATATATATATATATATATATATATATATGTATGTATTAAATTAATTTTTTTTCTGAAATTGTTTATTAAAATAATATAATTTTTTTTATTTGTAAAATATTTAGAAAAAAGTGCAATATTTTTTATTATTTATTAAGAATTAATATATAAAGTATGTACGTAAAATTTGATATAAACGAAACAACGCCATAGTAAAAAAAAAATACGCATTATCGTTTATGGTATATTGTGTTTTTTTTTTGTCAAGCGATATAATTTTTTTTATTATAATATAATTTAAGTTTATTTTAAAATATGTACAAATCATTATAAATAAATATTAACACGGCAAAAGCTTGCAATAGAATCAAAAAAGACCCATTAATTAAACTGGACATCCCGTCTGACATTTGGTAGCTCACAAATCAAGAGTCACAGCATCGTCCAGCTCGGAAGACGATCTCGATTTCCATACGAGTTTTGTCTGTGTTTTTTTTTAAATGTATATATATATATATATATATATATATATATATATATATATATTCATTTTCGCGTAAACGAATATTCGATGTGTTAAGTTTACTTATTATATCGAGCGTGTGAAATTAAGTGGTTCAGATATTTCTGGGTCTTCGAGACCACCCTCTAAGTGAACGTACGGAAAAAACCAATAAATTTTACATTTTCAGCGTTTTGACTTCGTATCCTTTGCTTCGCTTAATAACCTGTCACCGACTTGTGAAAATAATATACATTATGACTAAAAAGGCGGCGGTCGGTAGGAAAATGATGCATATATAATATAAAAACAAAAATATATTGAACAAGTTAAAGTTTCATAATTGTTTTGTAGGAAAATGTTGATAGTTTTGTTCTCGTGATGTGAATTTTCCGATTTCACTTTGACATCGAATTGTATAGTTAATAATAATAATATTATTATTTTTTATTGTTATCTATCTATAAAATGTGCTATTAAATATAACAATTTTAAGATTTAATTTTTATTTTATTATATTAATATTTGACTTATCTAATTAATCTATTAAGTTTAAATCTTGCGATAATTTTATTTGTGTTATATATAACCATTACATTTTTTATTGAAATAGATTTGATAATTGTTTCCAGTTAACTTATTGTTGTAAATCTAAATATTTATATTTTTAAACAGAATTAATTAAAATTTTTAAATCAACATATCTATTTTGGTCTAAAATTCTTATTAAAATATAGTATATGTGTACATAGTTATATAATACCAATATTTTCTGTTAAAAATATAATAATTATTTTTAATAACACAATTTTGGTAAACAAAATAGAAATTAATCCATTTTGTGCGTATATTTATTTATACATTTAGAACGAAAAAATATTACGAAAATTAATTTTAGCAATATTGATTTTCAACCATAAACCATAAAATCCGGAAAAATAAAATTATTCTACATATATAATATTCTAATATTATAAAATCTATTTATACACGTTATTCTCTAATTTTTTATATATCATTACGTCACTCATAAGAGACGAAACCTTTTTCCCAAGTTATATTTATGATTTTTTACGACAAATTATATATATATATATATATATATATATATATATATATATATATATATAAATTAATTGTACTTCCGATATATTATCCGATGATTTCACGACATCATTGTCACACCCACGATTATTTTTTTTTATAAAAATCGGAAAATACATCGACGATAAGGGATGACTAGAATAGCGTGACTTAACCGCACTTCTGTATTTATATATATATATATATATATATATATATATATATATATATATATATATATATATATATATATATATATGTATATTTGTATTACGTGTATTATTCGAATTGATATCGGTTCGAATGCATTAACCTAATTAAAATGTCCGTTATTTCGGTCCGTTTCACCTTTATCATAATAGTTATTAATATATATATATATATATATATATATATATATAAATTAATTAATTAGATTGACTGTCCGATAGGACGATTAACTCGGGAAGCACTTTGTTAATTAGGCTAGTTATTAATTTGCGCGTACTGTTATTATATTTTTTTTTCGTTATTAAAAATAATTATTAATCCATGTGTATCGCTATCGATAATGAATATACCATTAATTGAATATTTTTAGATTGTATTGTTGAATTTTTTTGTATATGTTATTAACTGATGATTCTTGAATTTGCATATATTTAATTTAATAAAACAAAATAGGCAATTTTTTTTTAAAGTGTATCGAATAGAAAAATATGGTGAAAATGACAAAAAATACACTTTTACAGATAAAAATATGATTACAGATGAATTATCCTAGTTAATTGTTATACTACTTTGATCAAAATGTAAGGTGAAATTGTCATTTAAAACTCCTGGGCATTAGGAAGGCAGGTAAATTTTATTTTTTTCCTAGATTGGTAGGATTGTCTATAACATTTGCGTAGCGTCTGTTTGTTAAAATTTTAAATTACCTCCGAGTTACACGTGTTTTTACAACTCTTGATTCCTTTATTACGATAATGCATTATATCGTTCTGCAACCACCGCATTTGCCTGATTTAGCTCCGTTCGACTTCTGGCTATTCAGAAAACTCAAAAAGCAAATGCGGGAACGCCGTTTTGATACGATTAATGAGACAAAAACCGAATCGAAGAAGGTTTTGAAAGCTATACCGGAAAAAGACTATTCCGAATGTTTCGAGGACTGGAAAAAGCGTTGGCAAAAGTGCCTTTAGTGGAATTAATTTGAAGGGGATGAAATTGATTTGGAAAAATAGATAAAGAATGTGCACTTTATAATCAAATTCGCCTTACTTTTTGATTACAATGTTATATTGATAAGATCAATATTATACAAAGATTTTCTTAACCATCATTATATGTAAAAATATGAACGTTTGAAAATTTGATATGTATATTTTATTTTCTTAAGTGTTCATTTGAATACTTACAATAGGAATAGATTTAATAAAATATCTATAAGATTATTAATAAATTTAAACTTATATTCATAAGAGGCGATGATCTTAATATATAATAATTAAGAAGTAAGGAAATAAATTAAAAAATGCATAAATGATGGTTGTTTTGATATTCTTTTAACGTATAGGAAAAAAAATAACACATCTGCTTTTATTAAAGCGATAAATTATATGAAACTATTATTAAAATGTTCTTTTTATAAATATTTGTAAATATACTGCAAAATTTTCATATAGTAGATTTCACAGCTAAAGATTCTGATACGTGTAAAATTTATGGTAGATTTTTATTATGAATATGTGACAAAAATCGCGAAATATTAATCGCTATATAAATATGTTGTATTTATATTTATTGTTGCAATATATTAGAGTCAATAATATAAATCATAATTAAAATATTTAAATTTAAACGTGAACACATATTCGACCGATGTACACTTTTATTTTATTATTTTTTTTTCTCAAGGCAAACAAGTTATCTTTAACGATTTTATTTATATATAATTTTATTTTTGGTTTCTTTGATGATATAATTTAAATACATTTTCTGGTTAATTTTCAGTTTCGTTACTGGCATTGATTATAAATTTTTGTTTATGGGTTACTGGAATATAACGTAATTTTCCCAAATATTAAACGCTTTTAAATGCGAAAAATTCTATATTACATAATTAAATATATCAAAATAATATATTTTTCTTGAAATATTAAAGTTCAGTATATTTGACGTGTTTTTTAATTATTATTTTTTTAAATTGCGAAATTGATTATTTTTTATATTTATATATACATAGATTAAATTAACGCAATTCTACCTTCACAGATTTTAAAACATCTTTTTTTTTGAAACACTAAGAAAACTCATACAAAATACCAAAATATAATTTTATCAATCATGACCTATATTTTTGTCATAACATAGACATAATTAATATTTTCTATTATAAAACGCGTTTAGCATTCACTCGATCGTTCCTCTTTATCCCAGTTTAATTCTTACACTCGGCCAAAATTACCGAAATTATTAAAAAAAAATTGAAAATTGGCAAAATGAAAAAATAAAATGGGGTTACGTTCGTAAATATTTTGTACATTTATGCGAACAGTAAAAAAAAATAAATAAAAAATACAAGCATTATATATATATATATATATATATATATATATATATATTAGAAGAGCAAACGAGCTGGATTACGCCTATCTTACATTTGTAAAATGTCGGTTTTTTTTAAACTTGATAAATAGACGTTTTAGCGAATCTTCGAAACATATTAATAACCGGCATTATTTGAGTATATAAAAATAGGCTAATCATTCTTTTATATGTATATAGTATGAACGATATACATACACACACACATATATATATATATATATATATATATATATATATATATATATATATTTGTACAGCAGGTTACTGATTTTTATTATATTTCCAATATTTTATATAATGGAAATATTTTTTTTAATATTGAATATATTTCATATTTTTCCTTTGATTTGATTAAAGTGTATAAATAAAAAACATAAATAATAACACATGAAAGTTGAATCGTTTTGTGTTAATTAAGTCATATATAACATTTTTTTGTAATAAAATTGTTTCTCTAACTTTTCGCACAAATGTTAAATAATTTTTTGTATATTTTTTTATTAACGATGTAAACTCATGAATTTCGAATAGCTCATGGCAGATTTATCGTATCTTTCATATAACTTCAATAATTTTCAACTATAAAATTAAGATCTAACTATATATAAAAATATTATAAAATTTTGATTCACATTATAATTGATCGAATATTATAATTTTAATAATATAATATATTTATTAATTGCACAGAGACGACCGAACGTCTGAATCATTGCCGAATGAATAATAATCGCGTCAAAAAAAAAAAACGTGGGCGAATTTGTGGACTCACTTATATTATATTATATTATATTTTCTTGTTTTTTTTTCTCGTCGATACACGTATATTTTACTTGTTTTCATTCGACTCTTTGATGTTATCGAATCGAATCGAATTGCGGAAAATTGCGTAAATGTCTTAATTATTTTTGACACGTCGAATATATACGAAAATAAAGTTGTTTTTTTGGCGCGAAATCGGATTTATTTAGATCGTTTCATTCTATCAATGGCACGTCGGTTTAATTTCTTTATATATATATATATATATATATATATATATATATATATATATATATATATATATATCGTGTATAATTTATATTATATGAATAAATGTGATCAGTAGTTTATTCGTTATTGTTACGCTTATATAAAATTCTAGTTTCATTTTCGTTATTCTAAATTATTTCGTTTTAAACAGAAACACTAAACATACCGTAAAATACTTTGAATAATTATAGCTAATAAATGTTGAGTTATTTTGCTAATTAAATTAATTTTAATTGATACATCATTTGTTATTAAAATATTTTATTTTATGTACTTTAAATATATCAATTATAAACAAATCATATTTTATAATATTTTTTCTCACATTTGAAACATTGATTTTCAGATATTTTTTAATTGAAATTGTATGTAAAAAATATTTATTATGATATTATGATTTAATTAAAACAGCAAAAATTCAATATACAATACTAAATGTCGATATATAATATTTCGAATAATTATTGAAATTCAAATATAAACTAAATTAATGTAAATATATATTGATAATGTTTTGATTGACTTGATTATACAGAACTAAAGATGTATACATTACCAATGTTAATATTAGAAACCGTAAAATAAATTTTCCAGTAAAAATCAATTTTCATGAAAACCTTCAGTTTAATATTAGATCATCGGTTGAAAAAAAATACAGTTGCGTGAGTCACAAAAAAAAAATCCATTATTTATATATGACGGGTCATTCTCGTTAATCATAAAGTGAAATCGAAATAAGAAATAGATAATATTTAAAATTGATACGAATATGAGATTCGATTACGTATAATGAGCGTCGTTCTTGGAATTTATTCAGATTTAAACGGAATCGGCACAATTAAATCTGTCGTCATCGTTCGTGAAAAACTATTTTTATAGGAAAAATCAATCGTCCGACGCAATTTTCATGAAATCAGAACTTCATCTATATTATTTATGAGTGGGCGCCGAACGCCGAAAAAGCGTTAAAATTTCATCAAGTTCGCTTACATTGTGTTATATATATATATATATATATATATATATATATATATAATACGCCATTGATTAACTTCTATATATTATATAGTAAAATATATTTTTATACTGAATACAAAATAAACTGCAGCTGTATATTGAATGAAATGTACATTTGGTGTGTGTTTTATGTTCAAATATTTCGAATTTCATATATTTATTAATGAATGAATTTTTCTGAATTATTATTAAAGTAAATATTGGATTGAAGTATAATTAGCGATATTTTTATATTCATTATTAATTTAGTATATAAAAATGATAATATTTTTTAATATAAAATTAACAATTTGATTTTGTGAAACGCTGTATATATATATATATATATATATATATATATATATATATATATATATATATATATTTATTTATTTATTTATTTATTTAAAGTTGATTTTGATAGAACACTAATTTCTAAAATAAACGACATCGCCCTTTGAAAGAAGGCGATAGTAACCTTTGATGAAATTGAAAGGGTGGTTCAAAAGTTTATCAAAGCTTTTTCCTTTGATTGATTGATAATACTTTTTGAAAGAAAATATTTTTTACAACAATTAATAAAAAATATAGACTTAGAAAATATATTGTTTATTTTTGAAAGCGTTGAATATTTTTTTATTAAAAAACACAAATGTCTAACATTATATATTATAAATCGTTTTATTTTTTAATAATTTCATTCTTATATATGTTAGTTATGAGGTGCAAATATACAATAATATAATGCTTTTATTACACCTTTAATGTATATAAAAAAAGAGGAAACGTTCATTTCGTCCCCCCAAGGGTATTTAGATAAAAGGGCCAAATTGACGAGGCTATCTCTGGCAAACGACACGGGAAAAGGTCAAATTTCGCTTCGGACTAATTTCGAAAAGGTCAAAATTTGACCTACGAAGCCTTTTTAACACTGCAAAAATCGTAATTGGGACACACGACGATGACGGCATATATTCTAAATGGGGGCACTTTATGAAATATATATATATATATATATATATATATATATATATATATATATATATATATTATAGTTGGTTTTATAGCGAATTTTATGGGAGTGTTCAGCGAGGGTGGACGTGGAAAACGATGGGCGATTTGCAAATTAATTGAGCGAAAAGGTGAAAATTGATGTGGAAAACTCGTAATTTTCGCACTAGATGCGGATATTAGATGTTGTTACGGCTCCATTTTCCCGCTTTGGGATATATTCTGGTAATTGACGTTACTATATATTACAGTAAGATTAAATATTATTATGCTTTTTTAATTGAAAAATATTATATAAGTATATCAAAATATACTTATATAATATTTTTATATAATATTTTATATACTTATATAATATTTTATATACTTATATAATATTTTATATACTTATATAATATTAAATATACTTATATAATATTTTTTTTTATATCAAAATTCATTATTTTTCTACTTTTAATATTGTTTTAATAATATTAAACTGTATAATTTTAATTTATATTGCTTTGTACATTGGCCTTATAATATTGCATTTATAGTTAAGAAATTTTATGTCAACCTTTTTAATACTTTCTATTATTATTTAATTTATGAAATAATATTTTGATATCAAAAATATCACATATTAATTTTAATTCTATATGAAAAAAAGGGTTCGAATCGTGAATTTTATATCCCTTCAATATTTAATATTTTTTATTTTATTTTAAGTTGAAATATGATTGAATTATTAATTTAAAATTAATAGATTTAATCATTTAAATCAACATGAACGATGTTTAAGAAGATTTTTAAAGAAATTCTAAACGCGACGCGCAATAAACAAACGTTATTATCCATTCGTCCATCGCAGGTGCTTTTAAATAACATCACAAATATAAATTCGGATAATTTTGCAGACGTTTAAATTTGAGATTTTCGTCGAAACCGACAAACCAACGCGGCAATTAACCGTATACGAGCGAATATTTGGCCGACGTTTCGACGTCGATTTCTTAAAGTTTAACACGAAACAAAGAATAATAACGACGCGAAACGTTTGAAAATAACCAGAGACGAATTATCATCATTCGTTCTAAATTTTGCTAATTTATATTTGATGTGTTTTATGAAATTTTATCGAAACGAACGTATCTAATTATTGCAATTTTAATGGTTAATGTGACTTGTCTTTGTCATATTTGAATCACGTTTAAATATATATATATTACACATTATTATAATATTCTTATTATTTAAAATTTCAAATTATATACATATATATATGTGTGTGTATATATATGATATATAAAATTTCCAAAACAATATGATTATAGCCGTTTTGAACAAAGTTATACCATTGTATGCGTTGTCTTTCATCTTTTTTGTTAAATCTTTTAAACGTTTCAACAAATTCAAAAATATAAAAGAGAAAAAAAATCGTAAACACTTCTGTTCAGTTTCGTTTTTTTTTTAAATATAAAATACTTTGAAAAATCATAAACGAAAACAAACAAAATATTTGTACAGCGTTTTCGAATACATATAGAAATATTTGTTTGAAAATTCACATACTAAAAACCATTCGTTTCGTTTAACATTATGTTTTATATGGTTAATTTTGTCTCGTGAAAATATTATAAAATTTTATTATATTAAGTATTAAAAAAAAATTAAAATCACTTTTTTTTAAATATTTTATTTATTTATAAATACATTTATTTTAAATATATATATATATATATATATATATATATATATATATATATATATATATATATATATATATATATATATATATATATATATATATATATATATATATATATATATATATATATATATATATATATATATATATATATATATATATATATAGTTATTCATCTAAGTAATATAAATTAAGTATAGTAAATATATAGCAATGATTTGATTGTGAATAAAATAATCGATTGTAAAATTATTTTATTCTATATAAACAGATCTATATATAATTTCAAAATCAGAATTAAAATTAATATATACTGTAAGATTATTATATATATATATTCTGTATATATGAATAAATTTTAAAATAAATAATGTTAATTATAAACATCGTTCATGTATTTATGTGGATATTCATTCGGCGTAATATCCATTAGAAAATCATTTTGCCGCATATAAACTATTAAACGCGAATTTTTTAGTCCTAATATTTTTTAAAAATATATATATATAAATAATTTATAAAAAAAAAAATCACCATTATAGTAAAAGAAAATCACAATTTTTTTTTCTGGCACACGACGAGTTATTAAAGCGGTCGTTGTTAAGTCGACGTGCGATTCTATTTGCGAAAATGCATCATGGGCTCATTAGCATCGCCATTCTCTCGATCTGCAAAAAAAAAAAACGAAAAACACAACGACGGATTTATATTTGCGACGTGAAGAAAATAAAGATACGACACTAGTTAGTATACGTGCGTGTATATATATATATATATATATATATATATATTTACCAACATAAATAATTATTTTCCTAATTAAATTTGAAAAATTTTTGATTGATTTACTATTTTTGTTTTCTCACACTTCTTTTCATTATACTTTAAACACGTATTTAGTGCAGTGAATACGTATAGTGTAATAATTATTGTGAAGTTAGCGTTTTTAAACGCGTGCCAAACGTGTTATATATCATATTATAGTAACGTTTATACGACTGGGCGCGAAATGAGTTTTACGACGTTGCATCACAGTGCATTTATTAATAATGTCGAATGCGTTTTCTATTTTATATATTTATTGGCTAATGTTAAATTTAGATATAGACTATTTTTAGTTTTATACATCTTTGCATGTTACGCGATTGTTTTACTATTGATTTTTTCGCGATATATATATATTTGTATATTTATTTATGATACACAGATCGCGAATATGATTTACTAATTATTTTTATATAAGAAAAATACACTCAATTTTCAATTTGCTAATTAAAAATTACTAATTGTAAAAATTTTAAACAATTATATACTAAGAATTAATAAAATGTGAAAAAATTGTAATATAATATTAATCGACATATTTTAATATCATATATTTAATAATGATTGCAGCTAAAAGAACAGCTATAATTTATCAATTTTAAATATCATGAAATAAAAAATATACCAATACATCAAACCTTTTAATTTAATGTCAATATCGAAGATGTACTTAAAAATATAGAAAGATTAAATAAAGTAAAAAAAAACTATCGAAAAAATTTATTAATGACTATATTTAAAATTATATATTAAAAAAAAATAAATAGTTACATTCAAATAATAGACCGATACGTTGAAACGAAAAACGTTTATATTGTTTACACACATTTGTCCGGTTCTAATAAAGCGTCGGAAACGTGCGGTTTTTCTTTTTATTTTTCCACTGTTTTTCCGCTGACTCTTCTCTCTCGTATTATTATCATAAATGAGCGCGATTATATATATATATATATATATATATATTTTTTTTTTTTTTTGATTTTAATAATAATTATTATTATTACGTATAACGTGTATTTGGTTTGGAATTGTTCGACGGTTATTCGATGATGTTTCGGTGAAAATTTCGTCGGTTCGTGTTTTTATTGGATATCATTCAAGAACAATCGCTCAATATGTTTTCAAGTTCACATTTGATGAATTGCACGGGTTTCTCTCTCTTTGCCATTTTTACGTTAGCTATTTTTGATATAGAGCAAAAATAGCTTTGTATATATAATTTAAGGTGTTCTATTGTAAATTTTTCATATATATATAATATTTTAATAATTATTGATATTCAACTAAAAATAATTATGTAATATTCACTTATACATTTATAAACAATATAATAAGTAAATTATTATTTTGATTATATATACTTTTAATTAAAAAAAATATTAAATTATACTTAATATATTCAGCAAATCAAATTTTCTTTATATATTATTATATAAACACAAAAGATATTCGTTAGAAAAATTGAGTCTTTCAGCATAAATAAAACAGTCGAAGGTTAGACGTAGTATTTGTGGCGAAAAAAAAGTGGGCGAATAGCCCTTAAAAATTTAAACGTTTTTTGAAATTGATATTTATTATTTTTAACCTTTAGATATTTATTTTACTATAGAGACATATAATATAAATATTTCTAACTATTTAAAATTTTAATTCAATTCAAAAGTCAATTTAGAATATATTAAAAATATTATGAATTATCATTTTTATATACAGCATTGACAGATTTGCGATTTCAATGGAATTCGGTTTAAACGCGTTCAGTTAAAAAAATACGGCGTATCGGAATTTTTCGCATATTTTCATTTATATACTGAATATTGTTCTAATATTAGAGCATTTTTCTATCAGAATTTTCACAACAATATATATAGCATGAAAATTGTCAAGAATTCACCAGAAAAATAGAAGCGATTCATCACGACGTGAACTTTATCGTTGTATACAAGAAAAAATAAATAAATAAAAAATAATAATAATAAAAACAGAACCGTGCCAAAATTTTTACAACTTGTTAAAATGAACGGCCAACGAAATATACTCGACTCGATTACTTACATCATTTATAGAAGAGGAAAACAGTGAAAAGCGGAAGATGGTCGTATTTTTTTTTACTCTTTGCTCCGCTCTCTGTTTATTTTATTTTGTACTTTTTTTTTCTTTTTAATTTTTTTCTAATATCACAAAAAAAAAGATAAGCTAACGCGTTTTTCGGCGTTGACTTGCAGAAGAAGAGATCAACGAAATGCTTACGCCATCAGATTAAAAATATTCGCTGTAAAACGGGAACAATGAAGAGTCGAAGACCTAAGCGACGAACCCGGACCATCGTTTCCTCGAGCTTGTTCATTTATCCCCTTTTTCGTGTCGATTTTTTTTTCACGTTTCGTCTGAGCGAATATTCAGTATATCGCCATTACTATATGGAAGAAAAGCGTTTTGCAAAAATATTTAGCTTTCGAATGAAAATTTTCATTTTAAAGTTAAATATTTACATTTATTTTGTATTCAATTTTTGATGTTATCAATCATTTTTACGTTACATATAATTTTATATTTGATATAAAATTATATGAAAAAATATATACACTATATATTTTTTTTTCTAATTTTTAATCAAAGGTGAAATAAATCAATAGAAAAATAGTCTAATGATACTTTTTAAGATCGAGTCGCTAGGTTTACGTCCATTTTTCAAACATTATTTTTTTGAAAAATTATTATAATTCGATACATAATACTCTCTCTAAAATTGATATCGAAATTTGTATATTTTATAAAATAATATGCGATCATAACGTGAATTTATCTCAATGCGAATAAGTGAATTTAATTCATTTAAAAATAAAATAGTAATTTTATGATAAATTTGATACAAAAAGAAAATGTTGAAATCGATTGAATACATTGAAAAGCGAAAATTCGTTGTGCTTAACGCCCACTTATATAGCTTTCTCTATAATAAACGCGTTCATATATCGTTAAAATCGAGTTTATCGTCGAATCCTGTTTATTTTGAATGGCGGCACACCTTAATTATTAGAGCATTCATCTTTTACTAGTTCGCATCTATCGTCTTTTACAATTTCGTATATTCACAAATTATACTATACAATTTTGTGCGTATTTACACGAAAATCGTGTCGATGAAATTGATGTTATATTTACGCGTTTCACAATCACACTAACGAGTATTATTAACGTCCTATAATTTCAGTATATATTATATGTGTGTAAATACGGTTAATAATTCTAAATGTAAATATTATAACGATCGATCTATATAAATATTGTATTCAAAGATAGTTTTGAGTCGATATGAATTTTATGTAAATGTAGTTTTATTTATATATACGTAAAATGTGTATAAATATTATATTTATAAAACTAATGATAAGAACATATTGTTTTCTAGAAATCGTTTTTTTTTTTCGTAAACAACAAACATCAATATTTTTTTCATTTAAATTTTGTAAATATATAAAATCGATTAATTTATATAGAAAACATTTTATTGAAATTTAAAGCTATCTAAATCAATAAAAAAATATTAAACCTATATAATTTATATACTGAAATTTCAAGTTACAAAATTCATATTTTTTTTATCAAAATTTATATTCATCAATTCTAATTTTATAAGTAAATTTTTTTTCGTCTACTGAATTTTCTTTTTTACATTTTTCATTGTATTAATTTGATTTCCAAAAATAAATCAGTACCTTATAACACGAAAAAGAAATTCGAAAATATTGATTTATTTTTTTATTTTAAAATTTACGAGTTATCATCATTTTTTTTATTTAATATATATATATGCTGTTGATATAACAAAGTTTTGGTGAAAACTATATTTTATAATCCTATTATAAGAAATCGATAATTTATATTTTTTACAATTAAATAGAATAGTAAATATTTCTTTCTTTTTATTGAAATTGATAAATATATATATATATATATATATATATATATATATATATATATATATATTCAGTACGCGGAAGATAATAATAAATCAGTAAGAACGATAAAATCAAATTGCTTACAGACGTTTGGCACAGTGCAAATCTAAACAATATAACGATTTGATTAAAATGTTAATTTTCGAAAACAATTCCAATGAAATTTTACGACTTTCGTCCAATTGTCGGGATTCGACCTGATAAACAATTATAAAATAAACGTTTTATTGTGCCTGCTGGGAATTTTTTTTACGATATGTGAAAAAAATCGGAAGCTTTTCTTTTCAAAAAAAAAAATATCTAAATAAAATGGAAAGAAAGAACAAGGAACTCGATGAGAAAAGTTTTCATATTGCGACATTGTTGCGAATCACATTTTGCCATAATTCAAACGTAACAAAGCGACATATTCAAGAAGAAAATCTGAAAAACAAGAACTGAACAAGAGACATTATGAAAATTAAAAAAAAAAGAAGACGAAAGATACAAAACGTCAAAACTTCAAAGAGAAAGAAGGTTTATAAATTCGAAAACAGCTTGTCGTCGACGATTATTTACACCGTTTTCGAGCTTTTTCCGAATACGGAAATTTACGATGAAAAGCTCAGTTTAAAGACCTTGATTAAGGTCGAACACCAAGTCATAATAATTCTTAAATAAAATTGCATTAAAAATCAAATATAATCAATTATAATGAAACAAAAGAATTTCAATTTTAAATTATAGAAATAAATTTTATAGAGTTTTATATATTTATGATGTTAAAAATAGTTTCGAAAAAATTAATATTAATATTATTTATTATAAAGAATTACTGTAAAGATGAAAGAGGTTAAATGAAAGCTGAAAATCAAAGAGGGTCGCATTGCTGGAGGCCGGAAATGTGTAAAATTTTCAAATATTTGGCGGAGGAAGAAATTGCAAACGGAAGGTGGATGAACAGGGAGTATCAGAGTCAAGTCTTTGCCAAAAATGACGTCATCGTGTTGACAGTTCTTTGGCGGGTTTTTTGTGACGACCGCGTGGTGTAAATGATAAAAATAAACGTGACGAGGCCAACGTCGAATACGTCACTATCGGTTTCCAGAAATTAAATTGAAGTACAAAGTTCGGTGACTAAATAGATTATGGTACGAAATGTGGGACGACTATTATATTTTGCAATTCATCATACTAGATATAATCGTACCATATTATTGACCAATATATAATTATGGTGACAGATCATATATTTCAAGTTGCGTTCGCCTTATTGAAAAATGAGCGCTTATTTTTTTTAATGTGTCCCTCATTTGTAAGTTGTTATTTTTAAAACATGATCGTAAATCGAAGGATTTGTTTCAACCAATCCAAACGCATCCTCCTTTTCAACAAATGATCCTACAATATATCCTCTTTATCATAGTTAAAAGTTAGTTACCTTAATATAATGAAAATGTATATAGAATAGCAGATTAATTAGAACATGGCAAAATAAATTATATCATACAATATATTAGATTTTAATATTGTAAATAAATAATATATATATATATATATATATATATATATATATATATATATATATATATATATATATATATATATATATCGAATTTAAATATATTATATAAGATAGAATAATTATTTTTACATTTGTACTAATTTTATAAATGTTAATGATATAAAATATATAATCGAAGTGAGTACTGCAAAAGTTGGTCGGTTGTTAAAATTTTGGCAATAGAAATTTTGGGATAAACCCAAATAAATAACAAACAATAACCGCTGCCGCTGAACGAAATCGCTGACTGAATCCACATATTTATATAACTATTTTATATTTATGAATTTTTACGCATGCATGCAAAAATTTTGCATAATTTCTCAAAATATAAATATATATATATATATTTAAATATATTTGGTAGAAAGAATTATCGTTTTTTTTAAGCCGGCGGGAATCTGAAAATTCTTGGAAAAATCTTCGAATCGATAATTTCGATTGCGATTGACAGATGAATGGGAAAAAATGAAACGGAAAAACCCAGAACGGTTCGAAAAATTTTACGAAAAATCGTATCGCGCGATTTAGAAATCTCGTATATAATAAAAATTTTTAAAAATAGATATCGTGTTTCTTATTTTTTTCACCGTGCGAATCGAATTTTATATATTGCCGACAAACGACGAACGGCATTTTATTTATTGTTTGTTTATGAACTTTTGTGAAAATTTTATTATATATATATATATATATATATTTATATGCATTTTTAAATTATTGGTATATAAACAAATTTACTTAATTTTTTTTCGTTTATTATGATATAATAATTTTTTATTATATATAATTGTTATTTAATGTTTTATATAAAAAGAGTTTTAAACAAATTTTGTTATGAATAATATTAAAAAAAATAAATTGATTTAAATTTTTACATCGCATATAAAGATACAAACACACACACACACACAAATATATATATATATATATATATATATATATATATATATAAATCGATCAACATTTTATCTTTTTCATCAATCAATTTTACTTTTTTGTTATTTAATTTTATAAAAAGAATACAAATATTATTTATTGAATTTTCAATTAAATATTTATAATATAAAAACTCAATATCTTTCGTACAAAATGAATAATTAGTTTTTCATGAAAATTTTATTATAGAATTACGTTATACAATACAATATAATTATATTAATTTAATTGAATAGCAATTATGTAATATTGAAAAATTTGAATATATACACATTACAAATTATATTTTGAATTTTCATCACATATTAAACATACCATAGCGAATTTTCGCACAAAGTTTATTATTATTATTATTATTATTAAACATAATCAGTGATTATTGTGTGTCTGAAGATCGACAATTTATACAATGACTGAATTTTCACGCGTAAGATCGAACTTATTACCGACGTATAAATAGCGGTTACGATTTCAGCGGAAATGCTCTCTGTAAACATTTCACGTTTTGCTTATTTTTAAATTTACATATATATATATTTAATAATATTTTCAAAATAATATCCGCGGCAGAATGAAATGTATATATATATATATATATATATATATATATATATATATAAATATAAAAAAAATTGATGACATGAAACAGAAAAAAATACAATAATTACGATCGAAAAATAGCGGATCGGTAAAAGAAAGGTGACTAATAAAACCTTGATATTTAGGCAATTCGATTTTTTGATATTTTGATATATTTCTGGTGAATGTTGCCAAGAAAATATTAAAGTGACGGATCATCGCAAGTGCGATTTAGTGCTTGAAGTCTATATTTATTTTTTTTTCTTTAGCAATTTTTGACATATTTTTGTTTGAAAAGTGCACTTTTCTTAGAAAATCACTATTAACGTCCGTTCAGACATCACACGATGTGGTTATATATATATATATATATATATATATATATATATATATATATATATATATATATATATATATATATATATATATATATATATATATATTATATAAATAAAAATTGTTTATTTATCAATATAACGCATTCATTCTATTCATCTATTTATTATATAAGATATTAAAATATCTATCATTTTTAACTATTTATAAATACGCTATATATTAAAATCTATATAGCGTATTTATTAAATAGTGAATAATCATTTGCAAATTCAAATCTAGTTAATAATTTTGATTTTAGGACTTAATTCAAATAAATATATTAAAAAAAAATATATAATATAAATAAAGGGTTTAATGGTCTGAAATTACACTAATAATTTGTAATTAATTATTTAATAAATTACTTTGTTATTATTATTATAATTTAAATACGTTACTTAAAACTGCGATATGTTAAAATAACAAAAAAATATTCATAAAAATTATAATCTATATATTATATTTTTCGGAGATATTTTCTTTAAAAAACTTTATTGAATAATAATATATGTATGTTAATTTTTTTACTATAAATATTTTTTTATTTATTTTAAATTAAATTGGAACATATTAGATAAGTTCTGTACTTTTTTTTCACGATCCGAATATAGATTTTAATAAAATAATCTCGTAAATCACTATAAAATAATTTTATGAAATCCCCAAAATATTAATAAATCATCGTCGCGGTGATCGGATCATTATATTTATGTGATTTCTGGAAACCGAACAGATGTCATAAACTGTAAACTTTTTATGCGAAAATTAAGCTCTAGTCTACGTATTTTATGATTGAAAAAAAAAATATATATATATATAAATAAAACAGGATACAATAAATTGATGCTATTTTATTTTACCATTTTTTACGTATAAATAAATATATAGATTATATTTATAATATTCTTTAAAAAATATCGTTATATTATATTTTTATTATGAAAAATCGTTATATATTTAATAATGATGAATGATATATATATATATATATATATATATATATACCATATGTAAACGGATTTTATGCGACAACGTTTTCTTTGTTTAATGAAAAGCGGCGTGAAAATACATCACTTTGATGTCTTTTTCATCTTATTATGGTATCATAAAATGTTTGAGAACGTCGGATTTAATGTGTCCTTGTATACTATGTTTAGATTTACGGAGATGCCGTTTTATACAACTATAGATGGTGCACCAGGAATAGATCGGATATTGGCTCGTTCTACAATATAAAATTCGAGTTGATTTTGTTCGATAATGTAATCGCACGTTTCTATTACATAGTTAATTTTACAATATAAATGTTCAATAGAATTTTCAAAGTCTTAATTTTTCTAATCCACAAATAGATAGATTATCGATGAATATCATAAAAATACGATATAATTTATTTTTAACACGGTTAACATGATTTTTTTTGGACTCGTTTATTTTATATTACATTAATAAGAGTACTGATTTGATTTTTTTAAATGATTATTTTAAGAATCAAGACATTAACCATGCATCTGATTCTTGAATACTTCAATTCTTTTAATATATTTTCTTGAGAAATTTCTCGTATAATATTTTTAATTAATTGATTTTAATATATGTATATGTGTATTTTGTAAATTAGTATATATTTAAAAAAGAATTAAATATAATAAAATATTGCTAGTATTATTTTTAAATAATTTTAATATATTTAAAATATTGAATATAATTTTCTATATCATTTCAATTTTAGTATAATTATTATAATATTAAATGTAAATTTTAAATATTATTGTTTTTTTTTCAAACAAAATATTTTTTGTTTAACAATAATTTTCTGTATTTTTTTTCCTTTAATATAATGATTCATAATTGAAATATGGTTTTCGCATCTCTAAAAAGAGTAATTTTTAGTTTACTTTCAAGAAGAAGAAAACGTTATAAAGTTTAAGAACACTTTCCGAATCATTTGCATATTTGGACAACTGAATCATCTTCGTATTTAATTCTAGACGCTCTTTAGACGAAATTGGAAAGATGAAAAACGACTAAGAAAAAAGAAAAAAAAAAGGAAAATAACAAACGCGCAAGTATTTCAAAATTTTCACGTTTTAATTTTCCCACCGTTATTCCTGTCTTTTCTATCGTTTATTTAGTTTGTTATTTATTTATTATTACGACTATTGTGCGACTGAATATTTCGAGAACGTCCAAAAGAGCACAAAGGAATCGCGATTTCGATTCGCCATTTAGCATTTTCAGCGGTAATATAATGCGATTTCTATTTTCGTAACGATTAATTTAACCGGAGTGTGTCAAAATTATCATAGTTTGTCACCGAAACACGTTTATATATATATATATATATATATATATATATATATATATATATATATATATATATATATATAACATTGAAAATTCTAGATATCGGTAAAATATTGGAAGAATTTTATTTAAGTTTTTAGAAGAAAATGTTTTAATTTTGAATATATACTTGAATTTGGCAACATGCTGTCTGATGACGTTTAATTTCGATTATATTTTTTAAACTCGGTTAATAAAACGATTTATGACACTTTTCTCTATTTTCTATATTAGAAAATATTGACTTTTTTAAATTTAGTATATTTATAAATTAATTATTTATGATTAATGATATATATATATATATATATATATATATATATATATCACGTCTATATATTTTAATTATTATACATTCTACTTTTAATCGTTATTTTAAAAATAATTGTACAGGAAACGACATTATTTTTTCAGAAATTAAATTAGATGTATCATCAAAAAATAAATCAATATTCAAAAAAAATATGAAACACTCTTATATCAGTATTTAATTATATTACTAAATATTTATATAAATTATTTATGTTATGAATAAACATTATTTATTTTTATTAAAATTGAAGTATAAATAAGTAATAAATATTCTACTTAATGTTAATTTTTATAAGCAGTGTGGTTCGTTAATAATGAATAATATCTTATCAATATAGATAACACACGAAATAAATCCAATTTTTTACTCATTATACACACACACACACACACATATATATATATATATATATATATATATATATATATATCATATTTATTAACACCTTTAAACTCATATTCCATAATAAAACGACATTAAGCAATTTCGAAAAAAATGACGAATATTTTATTATAATAATTTGTAGGTATTTGAACTTTTTACTAATACTATATATATATATATATATATATATATATATATATATATATATATATATATATATATATATATAATAGTGGTAAAACAATCATAACGTTGATAAGTTGAAAAACATAAAAACAAAAAAATAATAATAATAACGATAGTTAGAAAAGCAGATGGCCAGTTGACGAGCCGGGAGGCGACGAAAGACGTCATCAACCAACATCTGGTGGTCGACGATGTTAGCAGTTGCCAACCGACACTCATTTGGAAAAGTTCCATTTTCCAGCATTTCCACCACTGGATAAATCAAACACACCCGAAAAACCGTCTGTGAAAATTTTCAAACTGTCTCGAGTCCTTCGATCGGTGAAAATTTCAATCGAACGCTATCAAAACAATTCGAATTGTGTTATTTAAAATTTTCAAATAATAAACGAATAAATCAAAATAATTTTGTATATTCAAGATAGTGCAGATTTCGCATAATGATTTGATAAGTGTTAATAATTATAATAGTGCTTTCTAATTTTTATATTTTATGGATGATCTTAGTGAACTTAGTGTATAGAATGAATTAAAAATATAACTATCATTTAATTAACATTCAATAAGTTAAAATTTGATAATTAAAAAACTTAATACTCAAATTGACAAAACATTAACATTAATATTTAAATAATGTGTCCTTACAAAAATCTATTTTATGTAATATATATATTTTTGAAAACAATTGAATATAAAAATCAATAAAAAATATGTAAAATGATTTGATAAATAGATTTAATATAAAAATAATAATATTGACTAATTCTATAATTTATTTTAATTATGAGACTTGAAAATAATAATCTAACACATTATTTTTTGAAAAATCATAAATATTTTTATAATAAAAAAATATTATTTATTTATGCAAAAAATGCAAAATACATCAACATCATAAAATTAAGTTTCAAATAAATTTTGAATTTTATGTTCATATATATATATATATATATATATATATATATATATATATATATATATATATAATTTTCTGATGCGACAAATATATTTTCATGACGTTAATTACGAGTAAGTTTGCGACGGAAAAGCGCGCGAATTTTTCCTTTGATGCGAAAGCAACATATGATACACTTTAATAATTGAAAGAAAATTCGTCAAAACACCCACATGACATAAAAAAAAACAGAAATATTATTAAATGATCGAAATGTTGTTGACGCGATTATATTTTCTTAGGATATCTTACGCGTCATAACAAATTAGCTTAAAGGGATGATAGATTTATTATTAATAAATAAAAAATATCACATTAATTTAGAAATAAATATATGATATATGAAACATAATATCGTTACGATAACGTGACGACATTTTCATTGATTTTCATGATGATTTTTGATATTTTTCGTCGTAGAATCGTTTGACAGTAACAGCTCACTATGTTTTGAAAGGTGTGCGAAATTTGGATGAATTGCATACATAATTTTTATGGCACATTCTCAAGTCAGACATCATCAATCTTTACATTAAAAAAATACGATGCCGAATGTTTAAGATCGCTTTTACTAGTACAATAGTGGGAAAATCACGCGGCGATGACTGAAAGTCGTTTTGATACGAAGCCAAATGAGCCAAAACTAAAATTTACTCGTTTTCATAATACATTCGATTTTATATCAGTATATACAAAATAATGCATATCAATTTACTACTCTAATATTGATGATGTCTGTATATTTATATTTCATATTTACGCACATTCAGATAATAATATTTTTGATTCCTTATATTCCATTCTATCTATATATTAGTTATATATTTAGGTTAATTAGGCGTTTTTGTAATAAATTTATATACGTAAATATATTTTTACATATATTCAACCAAGTAAAAAATATAAAGAGCTTTTCTATTTTTTCTTCTCGTTCATTTTGGATGACTTGCATCATTGATGCATTCTGAATACGAACTGAAACTCATTTTAAAACTAATCTCAAAAAATCATATAATTGTAATCGTTCTTTTATTTAAATAAAAAGTATGACTTATTAAGCGGCTATTTAATTTTAATTAATTATTTAATATTATATATATAAATCAAATGTTATTATTTTTTTAAATAATCATTTTATATTGTATACTAAAATTAATATTATATTATTTCAGATCTGTGAATAAATCAGAGTCAAACATCGCGAAGAAGAATATAAAAAAATCTAATTATCATTGAAATAGTGCACTAGTCTGAATGGCTGAAATCACAAATAAAGCGATCGTTTCAGTGTTTTGAGTGTTTTATACGTATGTAAAAATATACGTAAAATATTATTAGTAGAAACATATGAAGTGTTTAAAAAGTATAATATCATTTTCATTTGTGATAAATGTTGAGAAACGATACGCGATGAAAAAGCGTAAAAGCGATCGGTAGTAAGTGAAGTGTTTTTTTTTTTTTTTTGGAGGGAATAAAATTAAAAATATTAAAAAATAATAATAATAATTTGCGAATGTTGTCGAATATTGGCAGAGCTTCGCCAATTTTGGATAAGAAGAAGTCGGTGTTGGTCATCGACGTTGTAATGTGAATTGATTTACGTCGTGAAAGCTCACGAAGGCCGTTAATATACGGCCAAATTTTGATGGTGTCCGAGGATGTTTGCAGTCCTACCGTGTCCTTGTTGGACTTCTATGCTGCAACACTGATGGGAATCCAAGTACACAACAATCTCCCCGCACACAATAATAGTAAGGGGTCATAGTTGATTTTCGTATTTATAAGTATGTATATCTGTTTGCACTCTAGAGGTACCGTTTTTGTCTGTATTTAAATTAAAACAAAAACTCGATGCACACCAATTACAATTTATATTAATTTATTTGTAACGAATTACCATATTATAATCTGTGTAATGTTATAAAGTGTAAAATAACACTTTTTCAAATACAAAAGTTTTTTTTTTTTGGTTCAAACTTGACAATCTTACATTACACCAAAAAAATTACTAAATTTAAAATTTTTAATTCTTATATACACGGAATGATAAATCGATTGTGTAAATCAATATAACTCAATGTGCTGTTTTTAAAAAAAAATTGTGAAATGTTCTCATAAATAAATTTTGTTTTGGAGTTTAGAAATTTAATCGTTCAATAAATTCATATACTCTATAAAAAACCATTAAATTAATTTTACATTAATTTGTATTTGTAATAATTTTAAGTTAGGAATAAAAAATTCGCCAAAAACGCTGCAAAATGTCTCGAGTGCATAGGGATATATATATATGTATGATGATTAAATAATCATATGATATAAAATATTAATGAGTAAATTACATGAATTTTCCTTATATATATATATATATATATATATATATATATATATATATATATATATATATATATATTTATACTACAAAAAACCTTCTTTTTAAATTTTATAAAAATGTAAAATTTATTTCATATACATTTTTATATATAGTTAAAAAAACCATATAAATTATATACTTAAAATACTGCTGTGCGTAAAAAAAATAAACATATTACATCATTTAACAGTTTATTAATAGTTATAAAAAAGTTATTATTATTTATTGTCATTTTATTATTAAATTTGATTGAGAGGAAAATTCATTTTTAAACTTATTTTCATATTTTTTATATATATATCATATGATATTTGTAAATATATTTGATGTATTAAACCTAGAAATATAATAATGACTGAGATTCGTGATGCTTAAAAATTTTTAATTTATATTTGAAAATATGAATAAAGGTAATCAATATTCTTTTGATTAATATTAAAAATTATTTATATTTTAATGATTCAGGTATAATATAACATATTATATTATATTTCAATATTCACCAATATTACTCTCCTCATTCGTAAAATTCAATAATATAAAATTACTTTCTATCAAATTATTATAAAATAAATTAATAATCCAAACATACGCATGTATAAAATCTGATAGTTGTTATTAAACTGTAATATCGACATTAGTGCCTGTTTTAAAGTTTCAAAAAGTTTTTCTTGATATATGACGTGAGAGATTTTATGTTCTCGATAATTTTACGGTTTGAAAAATGGAAGTTAATTGTGTTCATTTATAAGCGTTATTTATGCGTGTTGTAAAATCGAATCGAAAACGATAATATCCCATTTTTCGATTCGTTTAAATGGAGTTCCCGATCAGATCTATTTTCGATAAATAACCGCTATTATAATATCACGTTTGCGTGCAGAAAATTAACATTGTGTAAATTAATAACTTTATTTATTTGAGAACACTTTTAAAACTGTTTTTTTTTTATTCAATATTTTATATTAGACTTTAAAGTATTTGGTTAGAGCGAAAAGTTTTTGCTGTGCTGAAAGTTTACTGAAAAATATTAAAAATTTTAGCTTTCGTCAACAGATGTCTGCATATTATATAATTAGGAATATATACAAATATATTACAACATAGCAATAAATAAAATATCATTAAATTTAGCTTATATAAAATAAAGTTCTATTTAGCAAAATTTATATGATAAATTAAAATCTGATAATAGATTTTCAAATAATTTAACTTTTTCATAAATTAATATTTATATTGAAAATTAATTTTAATATAATCAAATAAGACATCAAAAATTATATAATTAAAGTGCATATTTTTATTGCAAATATTTATAATAGAAGAATATGTATTACTAAATTTATCAAATATTTCTTTAAAATTGATTTTTAAAGCTGCCTAGAGACATCTACTTCAGTAAAATAAAATTAATAATATAGTCTGAAAACAAACCGTTTTCTCTAATTGTTTGAAAAATTTTTCAATTCTGTTAAAAGTTACGTTTAAACTTTTTCTTATATTAAAACGATAATATTATAAATGTGAATAATATTCAAAATAATACTAATAACTAATTTTCTCTAGTATTTCACTATGGCACATGGCTTTCGTATCACCAATATTAAAAATAAATGTAAGATTTTTAAGAGCTGTTCGATTCGACGATAAAAGTTCAAACGGCACCGCGCGCGGAAAATCATTCGCGACCTGCAAAAAAATAAAATAAAAAGGAAAAGCTTTTGCGTGACGCCGATCCGATGGAAAATTCTACTATCGAAGAATGCCGGGCCTGTCTTATTTCCGATGGCAATAATATAATAAATTAATATATTATACGTAGACATATCGGCCGTGGCACACCGAAGACGTTATTGCGGAGTGACTTTTACTTTTCGCTATCAAAACAAACATTAACGAAATAATTTAATACCCTTGAGCGTGAAGTTTAGTGTAGGCGATCCATTGACTAAGATAGACTCCACATTTTTATATCTCACATTCGAGAGATGAGCGAAAATAAAATTTTGCTTTATTATGCACGCTTATATATCGAAAACGTGAGCGAGGGAAAACCGTAAGGAAAAATAATATCGTTCCGAAATCAATGATGGAAAATCGCGATATTCACTTTTATTTATATATTGTATATTTGAGGGCGTCATGTGTAGATTTTTGAGAATCACCCATAATTAAGTATAATAAAAATAATTGCATTTTTTTCTGAATATTTTTTTTATTTCAAGTATATTTTATTATTTCAATATTATTCTTGATAAACAAATTATAATAATAATTTTAATGTATGATTTAGATAACTAAAATTAATTAAGTAATTTGTATTAAAAATGAATTAAACTTATTAAATTTGTTTCAAGATATAATTTTGTGACAAAATGTATAAGAATTACAAAATTTCTATTGCTTTTATGAACTTGAGATTACTTTTAAATTTTTATGAAATTGAATTACGATATATTTATAGTCAAATTTTAATTTTTTTACTAAATAATTTTCGGCTTTATATAAATTAAAAATTCTTCATGATTTTTTAATTTACTGTAATAATATAAAATTTCCAAAAAACTTTTTATTTTTAATTTTTTATATAACAAAATTATCTATAAATATTATCTTCAAATATTATATTTATACATTTCATTTATTTGTTGATAAATTTAAATTAATCTTCAATAATAATTTATAATTTGCAAATAAATCATTTGTGATTTATAATATTTATCAAAATATTATATATAAACAAAAAAATATAATTAAAAAAACCTTGTTTGTATATATTTATATTATTGTAGTTATAATATATATATATATATATATATATATATATATATATATATATATATATATATATATATATATATATATATTAAAGAAATAGAAATCATCTAATAACACACATCATTAAATATATCTAACCTTGACTTTCATAAAAAAAATGTAATTAATTTCATCATTATTTTTCTACGGATTTTATTTTTATTATCGACGAT
The DNA here is from genome assembly GCA_024500535.1 of Leptonema lineaticorne. NCBI lineage: Eukaryota > Metazoa > Arthropoda > Insecta > Trichoptera > Hydropsychidae > Leptonema > Leptonema lineaticorne. Next base: position 6,036,250 of record JANIJI010000021.1, read on the forward strand.
GATTCTATTCTAAAGTTCAAAATATTGAATCTTTTTACGCACGCGATAAAATTAAATTTAGACGCCGAAAGTTTACGATAATATTATCGAAATTGAAGTGAAAATATATAGAAATACGCCGAATGTGTATATCACATTATTTACGATAATATTAAATCGAAATAGATTCGCGCCATTTAATTCGAATATTTGAAATATTGAAATCAAAATTCCACCCTAAAACGTACGATGGATTTGCTTTTTACATTTCAATTACCAAAATCGCTTCAGGTGATTGAATAATGAAAATTCTGAGAACTATTTTCCGCTTGCTTTGAATGGAAATTAATCGATATAATTTTATTTTAGATATTCCTTTATTATTATTTATATACCATTTTTATTTTAGAAAATTGATTAATCAGTACAATTTTCAATTATTCTCACCGTTATTGATGCATTCTGAATAACAATATATGTATTAAATTATAAAAATATAAACGCAAATTTACGATTCGTTTTTGTTATCAAAAAAAAAACAAAAAATATCAATGTCATCGTTATAAAAATGTTGACGATTCCTGATCAAAAACACACCAATCAGTCGTCGATGTTGCGGAGGCGTTCGGCGAGTACAGCACAGCAGGCACACACATTCTATTATTTATTTCTAGACAATTTGCAAATGTAATAATGTCTCGGTTGCCATCAACGCTTTGGCTCTTTGTATTCTAAAATAAAGTGAAAATAAATAAATAAGCATATTAATTCACGCCCAGTTTAATCGTTCGTGTATATAAATATATATATTTATAATATGTATTTATATATAACGGTGTTAAAAGCCGAAAAAGGTTAAAAAATTCATTTTTCTAATTTAAGTCTATATAGATAATTATTTTATACATTTCAAAAATCTAATCGAATAAAAATATTAATTTACAGTTTTTTTTTCTTTTATATATATAGTGAAAAAATAATTCAATAGATATAATGAAAAGTTTAAAATAATTTTAAAAATATTAAGAGATTATTAATTATATATACGCAATCTATATTTATAATATTTTCAAATTAATAAAAAAAATTGTAACACACTCAACATTAGATGATTTTTTTTTATTTTATTGATTTTTTAAAATTAATTTTATATGATATTTTTAATTTATACTATACTATATCCAGTAATAAATATTGTTTTGAATGATTATCATATAGTTAGAAATACTTATTGTAAGGCAGTGGATGTTAAAATTCATTACATTCTATTGGTATATTAAAAATCAAACAATTTTCATAAGTAAATATATATATATATATATATATATATATATATATATATATACCATAAATATATTGAATAGAAAAGTATTTATACTATCAGAACAAATTATGATTTGAAAAATTGAAAAAAAATCTGTGGATATTCAATAATCACATAAATTTCATAATCATATTAACAAAATAAATAAATAAATATAAACAATTTCCGCATCCAATCAATCCAGTAGTGCGAAAACGTCACGGGAATCGACGACCGAACGTTTTGGTTTACGTCCAACTATTCGCGAGAATTTTCTTCGAATTTCGTCGAATGAAACGGGAATGAACGAACACATACAAATCCGTTTTTGTATATATATATATATATATATATATATATATATATATATATATATATATATATATTCATCTTTTGTTAGCATTCCTGTGTTCCAGAATATTGTTATTTTTCAGCGTATATTTTTTGCCCCATGTAAATCGTTTTCTAACGGTGCTTGTTTCAAGGAACGATTCGAAACACGCGACACGCCGTATGACATTTGGCAGTATGCAAACAATCATTGTTCTATTCATTTGTATCCATTGTGAATCATATTTAATAGAATTTATAATATGAGATGATGTCGATATATTGTATAGTATATATATATATATTTATATATGTGTGTGTGTTTGTGTGTAAGTTAGTTTGGGTCGATTTTCGGACGTGAACGACGAAAAGTTTTCGCGTTAAAAACGTATCAGATCGCGAAAAGATAATCTAATTAAATTGCGAAGTTCACTGATTGCATAATATTATTAGGGAATCCTTTGTAATTTTGCCGATGTTCGCCGTTTGAATTAATTTAATGCGTAACGCTTCATCGGTTTAATGTAATTTTGATATTTTTAAATAATTATCTCATATATGATAAAAATATTTTATTATTATTATTTCTTATATATATATATATATATATATATATATATATATATATATATATATATATATATATATATATAAATATATATATATAAGAAATGAGTTTTCTATTCTAAGCACATTATCTTTATATTTGTACTTTATGTTGTTTTTTTGAGAATAGTTTTAAAAGTATAAATAACTTATATTTTTATGTTACATAAAAGTATCAAATGTATGTCTGATATATAATACCGAAATACATTTGTAAAAATGTATTTGTCATAAGAATCAAATTAGATGTTTATTACTCACTTTTTTAAAGTATATATATATACAATGAAATTAATATTATAATAGTTTGATTATAATAAACTCATGAAACTCAGTCATTTTTATGTATACATTATTTTCTATATTTAGTTACGTCTAAATAAATAATATTAAAAATACTACCAAAATTATTGTAGTATTTTAATCATAATAATTGATTAAGTGTTATCATCGATAACAAAATTTCAATATGTTAGAAAGTATTTTCTTTTATTTTAGCTTTATATAATATTTACTTTATAAAATAAATATTAATATAATTATCATGACCGCCAGTTTTTATCGTATGTATTATGTTTTACATTGCGTAAAATTCGCAAAGTTATTAAAATTATGTATATATATATATATATTTCGATGTTATCAATTGACGTGGCCTTCGCGATTATATTCGTGCCGGCGAGCTTCGGAAGCGCTCGCCTGAAACGGAAGCTCGAATCTGAACCTGATTATAGCCTTTCATAATCGATGGCCACCTGTCCAGGCTGGTCGCGCGCACCTTGTCGTTCCACACCCATAACTAAACTTCCTCCGTGTGCACCGTAAAAATAACAAGTGGAACAGCTATTTATAAGATGTGTGTAAAACTTGGACGTGGGCAGTGGGGGCGGTGGCGAGCCAGTCTTGGCGACGCGCGCGGACAGCAGCACGCCTCACCTGCTGCTTTCGAGGGCCCCAAAAGGGAGCCATCGTTCCTCGACATGTACCCGAACCCTTAAGATTTGTCCGACATCACGCTGGACCTAACCAAAGTATACAAGGACAGCGTTTCGCCAATGATACGTTGGCGGATAATCAGTGACACATCGGTCCCGAGGAAACCTCATCGCGATGGCAGAACGGTCGAGGAGAGCCTCTAGCGAAAGCCCGGACATCATGGGCAAACCGAAACGACCGCGGAAACCGGTCAAGGAGCGATGGCTCCTGACGCGAAAAACATGGAAGTACATGGCGGACGCTGGTCGCCGCTTAATACCTGAGGGAGCCCTCAACCGTCCTGAAGATATACCCAAGATCGAAGCGTACTTCCAGGAGGTGTGTCAAAAAGAACCAAAATTCTTGCTTTGGAGGAAAAGTTCTTATCCTGGAGCTATTGGTTTCAGACCGCATCGACGACGTCGCGATAGAACTAAAGGTGGTAGTTGCAGACAAGTTAACTCAGCCGACGAAGCCGAAGATATAACACCACCGCCTAAGAAACAAGTCGGAAATCTTGTTATTACACAGACGTCCGGTGGACGTTTTGATATAAGCAAACTGAAACAGGACTTTTTAGCTGGAACATCAAAAGATCCTAAGGCTATATTGAAATCTTCGACAAAATCCGGATCTTCGAAAACAATCGAAGATCCGGATCAAAAAGAATTAATAGATATGATTCAGAAATATTTGAACGTGCAAGATAAACCTCCACCACCTCCGGGTACACCGGGATTTGAATATCAGGATTTGATTGATAAATTGCAACAACATTTAGCGCTTGTTTTTGGCAAAAGAAACGAAAATGAGAGGATTCGGAGAAGAACAATGTCTGTAGAATCGACCGAAGGAAGTGATACAGTTCAGCGTTCATTGTTAGATACCTTAAGTAGATATTATAGTAGATCACCTAATAGAGATCATGTGATACAGGATTTGTTGACAGATAGAAAACTTTTGAAAAAATTATATTATGATTTACGTCATACTAAAGGATTTAGAGCAACCAGAACCGGATTGAATACGAGTAGTAGTAGTAGTAATCTTACGCAGGCATGGCGTGGTTCTCTTCATCATTTAAAACGTGATGATGAATATGAAGAAGAAGATGATGAAGATTATGGAGAAGGACCTTGGGAAAGACCTAATCGTGTAATGTTAGAACCTCCACCTTTGGTAGAAGTGCACGGCGAAGGCGGTGACAGATACAGCGATACCGGTATCCAAACAGATACGTTAGATGAAGATACTTTACGTAATCTCAGAGCGGAAATTGCTGAAAAACGAAAACAGAGACAAGCCGAAGAGGAAGCGGAAGCCATTCGAGAGATGAAACCCGACGATAAGAAGTCGCCGAGGCGAAGAAGCAGTGTGGACCACGACGATGTGTCTCAATCAGTGAGTGATACTATAAAACGTTATTTACGTATGGCGCGAAAGAAAAGTGTGGACGCCGATAAAGCGGACAGGTTCAAGAGGATAAATTACGATAAAAATTTACGCAATATAAAACCGAAAGGCGAAATAAGCAAACCGGGCGATGACGACGGATTAAACAAGGGTTGCCAAACGGACGAGGATTGGTTGGACAATTTCGTTTTGCAGGCATCTCCCGTCGAAAGGAGTGCCAGTTCGTTTTTTTCACAATTATTACACGGCGGTCGCGATAAGACTAGCAGTGGTTCTGGCTCAATGAGTTCGTCTCCAACAGGTGGCGGGGTGATGCAGAAGTCTCGATCTTCCAGCAGTGTAGTCCAACACGTGAGCAGGCGTATCTGGCGCGCCCGAAGCAAAAGCAGGGGACCAGTAACACAAACATCCTCCTGGTTACCTCAGGCAAGTTTTCTCATCATAATTAATCAACCAATATCGCACTTTGACATGAATAATGTTACAACTTAAATTTGGATACCGTAGTAAAAAAAATGCATTTTAATAATTAAAAAATAACATTGGCTTAATTAAAACATTATACATGTTTCAGTGCGGTACAATCATATAATCGTATAATAAAATATATTCAAAAATAATAATTTGAATAATACTGTTACATATATATTTTTTTAATTCAATTCTTCAAAGCACCACGATTTTTATTTATTTTACCGTGTACAAGGAAAAATTAAACGAAACGTTTCTTTGATCGATATGCAATTAAATTCGTGAATTATTAAAATATTTATAAATTGCAATTAATTTTTTTCTTTTCATCATAGAATATTTTTCTTATTTATCAACTTAAATTTCAACAAAAATAATCAATTCGTTTCCTATGACTAATTTCTGAAAATCGAATTTGTCATCATATAAAGTACTGCTAAAATATTAGTCACACTAATCAATATACGCGATTTTTAATATAAATTTTCATATATATTAAAAAAATAAAATTCAATTAAAAAACATATATATTTACTAAGATATTTAAAAAAATAATCATAAATTTTTAACATAATATTTGTTAAAAAAAATATTATATCGATTTTTATTGTTCTATAATAGCGCTATGAATGTTTATTGAAAATATCACCGTTTGAAAACTGCGTTTACCGCGGCTTATTTTCACAAATCGAAATGTTATTTATATTTATGATGGTTGCGATAAACCAACATGAAATAATAGCGATGAAACTTTTGGTATATTCTTAAATTAAATAGTTTATCCGTTCTACAATTTGTATATCGAATTCTTGCTAAATTTAAAAACATCATGGTTTACGACGCACCTAATTTATATACGACGTTAGTTAGTTATCCGAGATCTTTTGTTATATATAATATAAATATTTTTATTGATTATATATACATACATATATATATATATATATATATCGACATTTTATATATTCGCAAATATATTGTTAATCAAAACAACGTTGCATTTTTCGCTTAATCTTGCGGCTTATAAGTTACATAAATTTTATAAGAAAGAAAATAAAACGCGAATATTTTCAAATATAAAAATAATCGAGGTCATTGTCATTGATGTTTTCACACGGAGTCAATGAAGTTCATCTACTTAAATCTGCGAAAAAAAAATAATACACAGAACAACAATATCTATGATTATTTCAATATCTAAATCTCGTGAGCTATTAATGTTTTTTTTTCTTATAAACACAGCGCCTATTTTTTTTTTGTTTTACTTCATTGCGAACTCATTAGCTTTGATCGTTTTTAAACGTTATGTTAAAAAGAATGAGTGCGTTTATTTTCGTTCGATTTTTATTCCCTTTTACAAATTTAAATTTTTCCGACGAAACGTACATAATTGTTATTGTCGATGAAAATACGCGACTGTGAAACGGGAAAAAACTAACGGCGAACGGGTTAAAATTAGCCGAGACACTGGCGTTTTATGACAGGATTAAATTTTATGCATTGCCGACAATGTTTTATGGACAAATTGGCCGTTTAATGCACATGTCGAATCTCGAACGATTTATGGGCCACATTATTATGGGTTAAATGTAAATATTTTGTTTATACAAATGTGTGTGTATATATATATATATATATATATATATATATATATATATATATATATATATATATATATATATATATATATATATATATATATATATATATATATATATATCTATAATATATATGTATGTAAGTCGCTAAAGTGAGTAAACTGTGAACGTGTTAGAAAAGTTTCGGTTTTCCAATAATAATATTTGACTATGAGAGTGAGTTTTCATTTCGGTCAACTACGAATATTTTATATACATATATAAATAAACGTTTTACAATACTTAATTTTACATGTTAATAATAAATATATCTAATATTTTTATTTCATTAAAATTTCTATGAAAAAATCAGTTTTTCGTTCGTTGAAATTAAAAATGTAAATTTTCTCTTATATAAAAGATAAATTTTAAAGAAAAAAAAACACATATTATAATGTAATATATAATAGTTTATTTTTATAGATTTATTATAATTTGAACCTCATTTTCTTGCCAGATGTATTCCAGTGTTTGCAATAATTCGCAATATTTTTGTCTGCAAAAAAAACAAAACAATTGGAGAAAACTAAAAAAAAATTAAAATCCTTCTATAAATTACTATATTTTTATCTTAATTTAAAACAATACATTAAAATAAATCAGATTATTTTTTATTATGAATAGCGTCATAACATATTATATTTGAAGAAATATTGTAGTGAATTTTCACAAATGCAAAAATTTTGCATACATTATTATTATTTTTATTGTTTATGTGTTGTTTAGATTTGTCATAAAAATCATACGGAAAAATTTATGATACTATAAAATAAAAATCAAATACAACACATATTTTTGTGTACAATCATAATAAAGAATATTGAGATGAAGACGAAATCTTTGCCTATAGAAAATATTGATATATTATTATTATATAATCTTTTATTTTTACATTTTCACAAATACTAAAAATTTCATAACTAGTTCACCTATGGCTTTTAACATATTAAATATAATTTTATATCACATACACATAAAGATATATAAATTTTAGCATACGAAATATGCGAAAATTTTAATTTAATCAAAGGAGAGTCTCTTTTGATCTCGAGAGGAAAAAGTCGCAATAGATGTAATCTATTATATTATGTGTACGAATAAATTGGACCGGATGACTTAATTTATTAAAAAATATATTAAAACAATATGAAAATCGACTTGTCAACACTCGATTCTGCCTATGTATATATTATTTTTAATATTTAAATAAAAATATATTGGAAATAAATATTATGTATATGTATATATAAGATGACATTTCTCAAAAATTGTTTACAAATACGTTTCCATGATAAAGTTGGCATCGGTAAATGTTAATTAAAATTAATTATTGTTTTATTATTCGCGTCGATGCGATATTCGCGAAAGTTTATTTTCTTAACGAATCGTTCGTTTTATTCTATTTTATTTTTCACCTTCCCATTAGTTCATTCCTTAAAATAATACTTAGAGCTTTCGCGGTGTTGCTTCAATTTTCTTCTATTTTTTTCCTTCATTTTATTTTTTTTTTTTAAGTGATAGCTCTGAATGTATACTGTTGTGCCACTACTAACCGAGTAATATCGCTATATCAAATAAGTTATGCCGAATGATGAGGTGAACCTAGACGACGACGACGACGACGATGATGATGATGAAAAAAAAATACACAAGAAATTACGTTCTGAAAATAGACGGAATCAGTTGGAGTGTTGACATAAAGCCAAGTTCAGTTACGAGCTCCATTAATTATGTTCAAGTCCGACCCAGTCGTTTATATTCCTATTATTTTGATCTTCATAATGATATAGTCGGATTCCAAACGAATATAATCGATCGATGGACTGGAAACGAAAGAAAAATCCACGAAAACATTTGTTGAACGATGAAAATTCGCCGTTTTTCCGCCCAGAAGATCGAGAGTTCTGCGTTAAGTTTTATGTTTTGAAGTTCAAAAATTGTTTTATAGAAAATAAACGTGAAATTATTATGATAATTATAAAAATTGTGTCATTTAAAAATTTTACAATACTTTATTTTTTTATAATAATTTATTTCCTATTAAAGCAAATAAAATTGTAATGCTCAATATTTTTTATAAACATTTAAAAATCTTTTCGTTCTAAAAATTTTGTTAAAAAATTTTACAGACATACGTTTAATATATATAAATAAATAATGTCATTTTTAAATTGATTAACTTAATCAAATTTCTAAACAAACTCTTTCATTTTAGAATTATTTTAAAATAGAATATCATTTAAACGGATAATATTATAAATATTTTTTTTATTTCTATAATATTCGACGATAGTTAGATTCTCTTGATTGATTTGTATATCAAATGAATCTGCGAAAATTTTTACAAACAAATGAAATTGCTATAAAAATGTGTAACGATATCATAAATACGCGCACAAATTAATCGTATATAAAGCGAATAAAAAATTAAAATTTTAAAAGAAGGTGTTAAAACGATAAATATGAAATCAAACAGCCTTTAAGAAATTTTCTCGACATATTTATAATTTATTTTATCGAGCAACTCTTATGTTATATATTATTGAAATAGTGCTATAAAAATAATTTAGAAATGTTTCTCTTATATTTATATGTTTCGCGTTTATAATAATAATAACCGTTTATTTACTTGTTGATATCAACATATTCGATCTAAACACAAATAAACATTTATGCAGCTTATGTACGATTTTCATCATAAATTAAAATAATCCTTTTAAAACTACAACGTTTATTTCATATATATATATATATATATATATATATATATAACACGAACGAATTTATTAATAATCTAATATTATGATAATTTTAAGCACGCGTACTAAGTTTAACCGTCATACGGCGTTGTGATGCAACTGTGAATCTAAATTGAAACGCCTCGCTTTCCGGTGTTGTAATGCGAAAGGTTAAATATAACTGAAAGAAAAACATTTCGAAAACATGATATGACGGTAAGAACACTTTAAAAGTGGTAAAAACGATTTTTAACCCCGTTCGAAAATATTTTCACTGATGAAACGCACTGAAAATGTTCGCAGTGTTAAAAATCCGACAAGATGCGGTTCTATGTAAGATTTCGAAACAGATATTGCGTGCGTAATTATATTTACACAATAAAATAATGATATAATAATTATAATTTTTAGTGTTATTTTATAATATAAAGGTGATTTTCTATGTTTTCTACATAGAATTTTTTTATTCTATGTAGAAAACAATTTGCACTATTATAATTTAAATTTTAATAACTTTTTTCTAATTTTAATTTTGAAATTACATACTTAAAACCATTTTATTTTGGTTAAAATTAAATTTTGTATATTTTGATATACTCTCTTTATAACATGTTCAAAAACACTCTTGTATTTAATTTTAAATTAACATTCTATAATTTTATAATATTTATATGAATTATAAAACAAAAACATAATATATTACATATATAAAATGTATGGTATAAAAAGTAAACAAATATTTTATCTTCTTTTTTCTCAATTATAATATTAGTTTAAGGTATTAAGGTTTAACTTAAACATATATAATTACATTTGAAAAGGGAATAATATATTTGAAGACCGAACTTAAAACTGTTGACTTGATTTAAATATACGTCAGTGCTTCAAATCTTGATAAAATTTTAGTATACATAAATCTGTGTGTCGCTAATTTGATTATCTTTAAAATATTAACTTAATTTTATTATAATTAATTTCAACAATTCATTTAAATAATATTAGAAAAAAAATCAACTACAAACTTTATGTGATGAAAAACCAAATGAACTGTTTTTCTATAATTTTCAAAAAAAATATAATAATATATATAAAATCAAAATTTTATATAAATATTTATTTTTATTACCTTAATATTTTATTAGCGAATGCGATTTTGTTTAAGTTAAAATGTGACAGTTCTATTTATGAGCGGTCGGGGTTATGAGGGCGTCAAATTCGTCACGCGCTTATATTCGAAATATATCATTAGCGAATATTTTACTCTTTGCTTCGTATTTATATATTTATTAATTATACATTCCGTATATACATTAGAATTTAACTTTAGAGTTCTAAAGTAGCTTTATGTCATTTGTAATGTGTTGAAAAAATCAAACGCAACACGTAAATATTGAAACAGAACGCTTCGCGTGTGAAAATTTATGATTTTTTTACCCTTGGTTAAATATCTATAAAATTAAGATTTACATAATTTCGAATAATTCTATACAAATGTAGAATTTGAATAATAATTAGTATTTTGAAAATTCGGCTTATAATAATTATTTTTAAATTTTCTCCAGTTTTATTATACTAATTAATAAATTGTTATTATTGATAGATAGATCTGAAAAATGAATGCATTTTTTTTTAATTATCTATTCCGATTTTTATACATCAAATTGTCATTTTTGCCAATTATTATGTATTGTGCGGTTTGATGACGGAAATGTCAGCCAGCCAGGTATTGTAAATATGGCCGCGTTGAAGAAAAAAAAAGATGGCGTCAATATCCGCTTCGAACATCAAAACGACGGCGAATACTAAAAAAATAAATGGAAAGAGAAAAAGCGCGGAAAAACTCGATATAAATGCGAGGTCGCGTCATTTTTGCGATACGTTGTATGTCGATTGAGATGAACTGAAAAAAAATAATACGCGCGAAAAATAAATAAATAAATGAAGAATTGAAACCAAACAAAAAAAACTGCGTCCGTTCGCAAAGTGCGCTTAAAAAGCGATTCTCAAACGGTGGTTCGCGATACCGTAATATATTATGTTTGTATAACTACATATTTCCATGATAATCCATATTTTGATATTAATTATATGATTCAAATTATATTTTTTGTTCTAAAGTTACATAATCAACTAATTATTTTTTCTAATTATCAATATAATAAAAATATTTAAAATCGATCGATTTATATAAATTAATATCAATGATAATTATATATCCACTTCTTTTGAAATTCATAATATTAATTTATTTTTCAAATACGAATCTTCAGTTCTGTGCGCAATCATCACATATATTATTATTTTTTAAAGATAATATATATCGTCGCAAATTTATAATTATAATAAATTAATACAATAATTAGATTATTGTTAACGTCATAGTTAAGTGAAATTAAGCCTTCAATCCCTCAGATGTCTAATTTGTAAATAAATTGATAATATTTTTTACTATAATCGAAAAACATATTTTTTATTTTATGTAACAATAAACATCTTATTATTTTGCAATATAAAATATTTAATTGGATAAAAATGTTTCCTTTTATATTTTTTATAATATATCAACATTATTATTTTTTTAAAGATTTATGAAAATAATATTTAATTAATAGCTTATACACTTATTTATTTGTAAAAAAAGAACGCCTACAACGGATGAATATGATGTATTCGCAGATATGAAGAATAACTGCTGTTAGAATAATATAAAACATCTTATTAAAAAAAAATATAAAGATAATTTATTTTGATATAAATAAAATCCTATTTTATTTTAAATATAAATATAGAAATAAATATCAAACACGAGTGGAAAAATATGTAAAAACGTATGAATAAGTTGACCGTTTGGCAAATATGGCGAATGATCACGGCGATAAATATGGCGGTCTAATCGATAAGATCGATAGTGTCGTTGTCGCCATCATAATCGACCCGAAACGGTGTATTTTTTCCAACCTTGGCCCACTGCTAGACCGCATTTGTCCCGCCATATTTATTTTGGGCGAACCGTTGTTTTTGTTTTGACTTTGCGTCGGTGTGACGAGAGGTAAGATATGGCCGATTCGCTGGCGGCCATCTTGTTTTTTTTTGCGTGATGTCGATAGCCGAAGTAAACTTATTTTGTTGGAAAAATTTGATTTACTATATAACACACACGTATATATATATATATATATATATATATATATATATATATATATATATATATATATATATATATTACGTGGAATTTTTAATATTAAATAATTATATGTTGAAATAGTATAAATATCTTATATGTCAATGATTCAGAATCTGTTATTTTAATTTGGCACTTCATATATTCAAACAAATTTTTATATTTATTGTTTTCACTAATTAGAATTCAATTCATAATATTATCGTTTTTTTTTTAATATTTTGTTAAATTTAAAAAAATGCTTTACTATATTAATATTATTTTGCAATATAATAAATATTTAAAAAGTAATTATTAATATTTTTTATAAATTGATTTAATGTTATTTTGTTTGATAATATATATTAAATGATTAATTTTGAAAAGATTCATTTTATTTTATTTTTTTACGATGATGATTTACATATTTTATTAATAAAATTATTCTGAAAATAAATATATTCTGTAAAATTTTGATCAACAATACTTGTTTATTTATTTTAAATATATAGAGTATTTTTGCAATTTATAATTTTTATAACGATTGCACTTTTTTCCTTCATACTTATTTTATTAAATTTATTTTACTATATTAAGTTCGTTTAATAATTAACTATATTTATATCAATTTTATAAAACTATAATTAATTATTTTTATTAATGGTATATTTGTATATCTTGAATGAAATTAGTCAATGTAAAACTATTTTGACATAATAGGAAAATATTTACTTAATAGTAATATGTATTTTATGGTTCTTATTAGGAATATGTTTAATTATTTATTGTATTTTTTAAATATATTAAATTAGATTAAGGAAATTAAAAAATCAATTTTTTAATAATATTGTACAAATACTAAATACGTATATTAAATTCCATAATTATAACGTGAATTCGTGTAACATCACATATTTTCTAAGATATACAGAGAAATTTATTAATAAATAACGTACGTGATAATTTAATAAATAATAAAATATTTATAATTTTTATCTAATATTTTTAAAATCATATTTTATAATATTTTTTGAATAACTCAATTCAAATCAAATGTCAACGGCATATACATACAAAATGTAATTAAAATATTTATTGTATGCAATTAAAATCATCGATTTACATTTGAATATACAATATTATACTTCCTTACAGTTTATTCTCGTTTTATTCGATATTTTTTTTTCTTTTTTATTTTACCACAATTGAAAAATTTCATTCCAAAGCAACAATGCGTGCGGCCGCCGCTGGCAAACATTCGAATAAACGTTTTAAAATCATCTTCAAACCAAAAATAAGATTAAAAGAGTGAAAGAGGGAGACAGATAGAAAAAGAAGAACGTATAAATAAAATATTTTATTGCGGACCGCAAGATCTGTTATTTTCACTTTCAATGAGTGATGTTATTTCGTTTATAAACGAACGATTACGATTGATATATTGACATACCTCGTAAAATATATATTATATATATATATATATATATATATATATATATATATATAAATATATATAAATCTTCAGTTCAACGATGAAAATGATACAAATGTAATGAAAATGATTTTTCTTCTAATTTCCGCGCGATATATAGTCAATTTTTATTATATATACAAAAATGTAAAAATTAAATACTTGAAGTCATATTCATATATAAAATTCCTATATTTTGTATTTTCTATGAACAGCATATTAAATTTATTTTGTAATATTTTTTAATCATCACAAATAATGATATATAATAAAAAAATCAATTATGATAATATTCCGATCGGTCAAATTTATTTTTACGAAATTTCTCCCACGCTGTTTAATTAGAGACTACAAATAGATTATTAGTTTAATTACAGAATTGTCTAGAGAAGACAATTCTAATTTATTATCTATGACAAATAATCAAATTTAATTATATCGTTTATTCATAAACAAATATCTATATTACTTCGTGAAATTTATTTTTAAAATGTTCATTTATTATTTATAATTGAATTGCTATTTTTATTTATTATTATCTTTATTATTTATAGATTAATAAATAATAAATATTTTTAAAAAATTCAACACTTATCAAACGAAACTGTCGAACCGTCGATCGAAATTAGCTAAATGCTGAGTCACCGTCTCTCAAGTCTTTCAGACGAGAGACGGGCATCGTTTCTATATATGATGTAATCCTGAAAATGGCTCATTTGCTCTCGACATTTATCCGATTTTCAGTTTCTCAAGATCATCTGAAGACGCCGTGCCGTCTATGATTCCTCTTTATAAATTGATCGAACTAATTTCGAAATTATTCAAAGTATTCCGGTCATCGGTCATGGCGATGGTTCGCTGTCAATTGTATTTTTTTTTTTTTGGCATCTAGATTTTCATCATATCCGATGTGATATCATAGATTCGTTACTAGAACATTATTTGATATGATTCATAATATATATATATATATATATATATATATATATATATATATATATATATATATATATATATATAGGTATATTAATACAAATATTCATACTCATCTATTCTTCCGTTTCTTATTTAAACAGATTTCAAATTTTTCCTTCTCTATTTATTCTTCAATATATATATGAGTATCTTATTAATATTTCACTTTCTTTATTCTAGATAAAAATAATAATATAAACTAAACTAAATAAAATAAATATATTACATTGCAATTCTAGATCAGAACCTTTTTATTTGAATTTATATATAAAATATTTTTGAATTTAAATAGTTAAAAAATATTATATTCATCAAATAGCTTGAAATATTATTAACATTCTGATATATATTTAAAATGATAAAATTTTATAATAATAGTGGTTATTATTAAAAAAATATATATTAATTGAAATTACAGATTTAATATAAATTTCAAATGATTATATACATTTTTTTTTCATAAACTCGTTCATTTAAATACATTTATTTTTCATAATATCTAACTCTTTAAATATCAAATTAAACACTTGAAAATTAAAAAAAAAAAAGAATTTTTATTTACGTAAAAATGGATATGAAAAAAAATGTTTTCATGTTATTTTTGATATAAAATCGATGAGATAGAGAAAAATGTCCAGTTAGTTTAAAACAGTATAGATTTCAAATTATTGCGTAAAAAAACTATCGTCATTGAATTGCTACACTATTACAATATCATAATATATTATGTATTTTCATCGCCAATATATTTTAACTCTCTCTCAGCTCAACAATTGTTTTCGTTCAGATCCTTCGAGTGTCAAACATTTGAAACAATATATAAATTTCTGGATAGTTGCCACGTTTTGATAGAAATATTATTAGTACATACTTTTCAAAATGTCACGGCGAAAAGAGAATCTTATAGGAAAACCAAACATCACATAATTAAATTTTTCAAAGAAAACATTGCTTTTCGTCGCAAATTCTTACGTATTCACGTACGCGAACAGACCCAAAAATTACTTTACATATTTAAATGCACGTTCCCCTTTTTTTTGTTTTTCTTTGCTATTTTTATGAATTTAATTATTTATTTATTTTTAATTTATTTTAGGGTAGTTGTACGTGGACCGATGGAATTGGCGGTCATCAAGTAGTATTACAATCCAGTCCTTTACTTATACTTGGTGAATCAGAAAGGAGAGCAATCAGACAGGCGGCTTTAGCTCGTTTGAGACAATTAAATCTAGGTGTAAATGTAGAAATACCCGATGGTAAGATAATAATATTAATGATAAATATAATTATAAATTTCAAGAATATATCAATTTTAATTTTTATATTTTTTTTTTACAGAGACAGCCACTTCTTCGTCACACAAACCGAAGAGACGCGCTTATCTTTTGAAGAGGAAAGCTTTCACCACCGGTATTCTGACCAAGGATTCTGAAAAGGATAAAGGTGAAAAATTATACGTTCTATTTGTGCGAATGATATTCGAGACCGAAATGTAAATGTATTCTCTGACGGATAAGTGATAGTTTTAGCTAAGTTATATTTTACTATTACTGGGAATTCTATTCCAGAACCGGTCGTTCCAGAAATGAATCCGTGGCATTTAAACGTTTTGCTCCTAATATAAGTGTTTAACTAAAGTGATATGGTATCGTTTTTAAGCGTTTAAATCGCTATTAAATTTTGAATAAAATATTTTAATATTTTTATTAAAAAGTGAATATGATTAAAATCAGTACCAGATTTATTTAAAATTTAGTAATATCGTAATGTTTTCATAAAATACATTGCTTGTTTTACAAATATTAAAGTAAAAATAAATAAATTTACTATGATTTAAAGTTCAAATATATAAAGAATAAACCCTTTTAAAACATTTAGCGTAGATTTTAGTCCTATATATACTAAAATTATTCGTTTTTATTTTAGAGGTAAAGGTCATTGATTATTACAGAATAAATCAATTTTAAATGATACTTAATCACTGAAAACATAATAAAATACACGATAAAGAAAGCTTTAAAATATAATATAAAAATAAAAATTAGATCGTAAAAATAAAAACGAAAACCATCGCGCGGTTCAATCCGTTCGATGTTTGTTCTCTATAATAATAGAGATTCGAACCTATTAACGGTCGATAAATATGCGTAAAATTAACCGTTCCCGTTACGGCACAGAATCGCCAAAACGGAACAATGTTAAAGCTTCGGCTTTAATATATTCGGGGCCCCGGTGTTGATGATGGTCCCAAAATAAGAACGGTCCGTCGTGATGGACGCGCGCGTCTTGCAAGTGAGTCACCGGTTTCATCCTCTTGGGTGTGCTCCTGGTCACCATGGAAATTCTTCAGGGTTTCGTCGTCTTCCAGAAGACGGACGAATGAATCGGCCGAGTCGAAAGCGACGCGTTTGATTCAGAAAAGTTTTCCGAACGTCAGACGTTACGTATCGTTGAAAGCTCGATATGCAAGCTTTCGTTTATTTTATTTTTTTGTTTAATGCATCGTTCAGTATGATTCACTCTCTTAGATATTTTTTTTTTTTGAATGACGTTTTGTAATTTTTTTCCGTAAAAATCTGTGATTCAATTATTAGAAGAATAAAAATTAGTTCCGAATTCAAGATGTAATCAAATGATTAAGAAAATTTAAAAAATAATCGATGTTCATTTTGTATTTTAAATCATCAGAATTTACTTCTTGATTATAATTGCCTAAAAAAATTAACCAAAGTGGTCAACTTTTGTCTAGAATTTTATATACATATTGATCCCATACATTATATATGTATATGGTATATACGTTAGTTTTTTTAATTTAAAATGTAAAAAATCTAAAAATTATAAATTCAATTTCATTTAAATTATATTTTTTTTAATCATGAAACTTCAATTAAAAGTCCAAATATAATACATCTATATGAATTGAGAACTCTATTTTGAAATTTGTAGTATCGATTTATTTTTTATCAGACATATTTATTTTTAAATAATCAATATTTTTATTATAAAAAATAAAAGCATTACTTGAGTTAATTATTACATTAAATCATAATATTATACTTCTAGCCTAGGTTCTGACTTAGATACTTGTAAATGTTCAATATATTACAGTTATATGTGGTAAATCATTTTATTTTTGTAAATAAAATCTTTTTTTATTTAGATAATACAGAATTAACAAACAGTGATCAATTATATCTAAATAATATGATTTTAAAATATCATATTATTCCAATATAATAATTGTCGTACTTTGTATTAAAAAAATATCAATATTATACACTATAAAATTTTAAATACTTTGGAAAGAAAAAAATTATATTATTAATTCTATAAAAATAACCCTATATTTTGTACTTACATAGTAATAAAAAAAACACAATTGAAATATTACGTACATAGATATATGTAAAAAAAACACAATCGATTTGTATCTTTTCACGTGCATTTTCCGTGTCGTTTTCAGATCGCCCACGATTCCGCATTGTTTCACGCAATGATGAGGACCTTTGCCAAATGTTAATTTACTTCCACCTCCAATACTTTCATCATGTTTTAGACACTTTGATTTTCCGACGATTTTTCCTGAGATTTTTCCTTGACCGGTTGTCGGATGATATTCATATTCTTCGTTTGTAACTCATTTCCTATACAAATAAACCGAAATATACGTTTTCAATATGATTTGCAATAATTTAATATATATAATATGATTTCTGTTTGATTATACTTTTTTTATAACAGTATTTTTTATAATTTTTTTTGATATGTTTTTTATCAAATCGATCGTTTCATATTTCACTTACTATTAAAAGATTTATCAATTTAAAATATTTTATTTAACGATATATGATAAAAAAAATATTTGAACGATGTACGTAAAATAAGAATATTATTAACTAAAATATTTTACTATAAATCATACATCATTTTTTTCAATATTTTTGAAATATTATACATTCATCAAAGTTTACTTGTCAATCTTTCATAATATTTCAATGACAGTATTGATTTATTATTTTTGATGTATTTCTTTAATTAATACTTCAATAATGATAATTTCACAATATTGAATTGTTTCATTAAAAAAATCAATATTATAACAAATTTCTATTGTACTCGGTAATTTAGTATAAAAAACTGAAAATTTATTTTTTTAGACGTAGATTTATATGATATTATATATTTTGAAATAAACGATAAAATTTATAATATTATTTAGAATGAAAACACGTAAATATATAAAAATCATAGATTAATTGAAACGATATTTCAGATAAAACAAATCACGTCCTACGCGACTCGCATCTTCTTCAAATAAGCGAACTCGACCGCAAATCTACCGTAATAAAACCCTATTATAATAACACTACATAAAAAATTTTAATATGCACATTTTTCAAAGACGTTCTAAAATCTATGTGTTTTTTTTGTGTATATATATATATATATATATATTATATTATTATTTTGCAAGTGGACGAATAACATTTGCCGATCTATGCGATTTCTTCGGAATCAGGAGAGACCCGCCCCCGCAGGTCGAAGACAGAAACTCGTCAAAATGGACATGCCTGTGTCGTCCGAAGAAACATTAATCACGAATTGTAGGAATTCTTTCGTTCTAGAGTGATGTGTTATCTTTTTTTTTTCAACTTCAATTTTATTTTTATTTTTATTTATTTTACGCGTGGCCTTTTGGTGGAAAAAGCGTTAATAATATCGTCGACGGCCAAATAAATAATAATGGCGGTGTTGTCACTTGCTGTTCCGAAATATGCCGATATATAATTACGCGAATAAATCGATATTTTTCGCCCTGCGATATCTTTTTATTATATTATTATAATATGACAGAAAGTTTCGTAAATTATTTGTGATATTATAAATTGTAATATTTCTCAGATGATGATGCTTTATAAAGATCGGTTATTTTGATATATTTTTTTCTATATGATGAAATCTATAATTCAATATACGATCTTTTTACTACTCATATCTATCTTATCTTTTTTTTAAAAGGCAGCTTTCTAAAAAAAAATATCAAATTAGTATATTATTTATTGTCTTCTTTCAGATTTTTCTATCAAAGTTCTCTTTCCATTAATCGGATAGATCCGGTTGTTTGACACTAAAAATTTATCATTTACAGTTTATTTTATAAGTAACATATTACATTGCATTATATATATAATTTAATGAATAAAATTATAATTTTAAAAATGACAACTAAATTTTCATTAAAAATGACGAATTTCAATCGCTAAAAGCTTTCATTTAAAATATGTTTGTCATTGTGTTTTTTAAAAGATGTTTTTAAAACAAATAGTGAAGGCATGCAAATTATATCACGCGATCTATTATGCATTTATAAAAGTATGTTATCGCTATATTGATGTAAATTTAGATCAATTTTAAATAATTTACTGTAAATATTACAAACAAATTCATAAATCAATTTCTTTTTACTGAATTTTCTTTATTTTTGAAACTTTTTATTTATAAGTATCAAGATCAAATCTAAAAATAAATATTAATATTTATAATAACTAATATACCATATATATAGGATAATAACATGCAATCTAAATATATAATCCTTTAAGACGAATTTATTATTAATTATGAAATAAAAGCAATCAAAATCGTCATTGTAGCCTTTTTGGCAAATTAAATTATCGATAATTATATAGGTCACATGAAAAATATTAACGAAGCTTTGAAAGTATATAAAATATAGTACAGATCTAATTAAATCAAATTACGCCGGTCGTTCTTAATATCCATCCGAATCTACAAATCGTAAATATTATCTGAATAAACAAGCGAATACTCGATGGATAGCGATTTGGCAAGTTGAAGAAATTTCGCATTTACGTCTAAAGGTTTGTTCAGATCAATTTATTTTATGAATGATCTCGAAATTAAACATTTTCTCGCATAGAAAATAAATTCGACTCAACATAAATTTTCAAAGGCGCCATTTTTCATATGATTCTATCGTGAAATATATTTATTACATATTATATATATATATATATATATATATATATATATATATATATATATATATATATATATATATATATATTATATATTATATTTATATGTATATATAATCACTCATACGTCTTGAGGGATTACGATTATACATTCGTGTAATTGTGTAATTTAAAATCGATACGAATTAATAAACGATGACTTTTCCTTATATATTCCTGTTTCACGAACTGAAAACGAAGAGTTTTTTGTGTTATTTTGATGTAAATTCGAGGAGTGTGTAACGCGCTAAAATGATTCGCAGTTTAACACCTACGTCTTAAATTATTATTAAATATATATATATATATATATATATATATATATATATATATATATATATATATATATATATATATACACTTAATATTTATATGAAAATTACGATTTGTTTTTAGAATATGTAATGTTTGTTTATTGATATAAAAAAATATATAAAAACATTTTTTTATAATGAGCAAACAAAAATAATAATCAAAGAATTTAATTGTGTACAATTGTGTGTCATTGAAAATAATGTAAGGTTGAAATATTTAATTCGAATTTCATTATCAACAATTTTAGAACCAAATAATTTATTAATTAATATAACATTTATTGTATTGTCCTCGAAATCATATCCAATAAGTATAATATATCGATGCCAGTATTTTAATCAATCTTTAAAACTAAGCTAATAGTCTATTTTGACATAGTTATTATAATAAATTTCGTTTAATCTTTTTAATCGTTTAATTTTAGGCCAGTGTCAACTTTCCAAGTAGTAAAATGATTTACTAAGAATAGTATTTGATAAATAAGAAATAATTCGTTAAATATATATAAATATATATATATATATATATATATATATATATATAGTATATTAAAAAAATATTAATCTGAATACGTTATGAATTATTTTTCCTATCATTAATAGTATTAAGTTTTAGATTAATACTCACATCTCGTACTTTATTTTCAACCATTAAATAGAAATATGAGTATATAATATAAAATGAAGAAATATTTATATCTTTGTATTAAATATCACCGACTATAATATTTGAACTATAAAACTTATCAAAATCTGAAAAAAAATGTTCTATAGAAAATTTTGACCGAATAAGTAAATTAGGATTGACATTTTTTTTTAAATATGAACATTTTATAGTTAAATATATTATTTTAGCTAAATAATTCATCAATCGATCAATCGATGAATCGAAAAAAAAATGAATTTGAATCGAATATGGAAATCAAACTCGCACCATATTATATGTTATCGAAATAAAATAAAAATATCACAAGACTATTCATTACTGAAAAAATCGTTTATAACACGTGCTAAAAGATTAAAATTATTTCTGAAACATTTCGATTGAAGCATGTGATCGGTCAGATAATAGTAAGTGCTATTTTCGTTGTTCGATTCGATGTTATTATTTGCACGAGATGCATTATCTATAAGACGCGCGTGATTAATAGAAATATCGTTCCAAAAACTGTATTATAATATTTCGTATGTCTGTCGTATTTATTATTCATTTCCATTGGGAATTATTCTAAATTATTTATGTTATTAAATAATTCCAAAATCGAATTTTAACTATTGGAATTATTATATTAATGGCTGAACATTTTTCTTTGAAAATTAATTTTATTTTCAATTCATTTACACTGTCATTTTATACAATTAAATTTTATATGTAATATTATATGAATTTTATAAAATATATCGTTAATTTTGTTATAAGATTGATTGGATTAATAATAATATTAAAAAAAATCATTTTTATGTAGTAATATTTAATCCTTTAATTATAATAAAAAAAATCATTCAAAATTTAGAAATACCAAACAGTGATATTTTATCGATCTTAAAATATTGTATCAAGATATACGCAGCAAATCCAAAACAAATATATTTCAATTTATTTTTTTTATATATGAAAACTTGCTTTTATTGTATTATATATTAAATCGTAAATCGTATTTAATGTACAAAACGATAAATTTGATCCAAGTTAAAAATATATAAATATTTTCACATATATAGCTCTAACTATAATAAAATAGTATACTATACAAATATAATATTATACATATATCAAAACATGAGGAAAATTATATATATATATATATATATATATATATATATATATATATATATATATATATATATATATATATATATATATATATATATATATAGTGTCAAAATTAGCAAAATGACATTTGATTGGTGTCGACGTCACAAAATATTCTTCGCCAATGATGATGGTCTATGACGAAGACGACGACGACGATGACTATGACGTCCACGTTAAATTTGCACATTATAACGAGAAAAGACGCACAAACGTAAACGATGTGTACTTAAATAATTAATTCTCATGAAAATATTGAAAATATACAACGGTCAAAAAATCGAAAAAATCTAAATAGCTTGGCTTCTTAAAGTATATATAATAATAGAAAAATATTTTAAAGTAAACAGCGGATTAAATATGTGAATAATAAACTTGTGACCGTTGTTTTTTTTTATCACGTGTTTGGAAATTTGACAGTTTCGCTTTTCTTTCGTGCTTAAAGCTCGTGTAAAATTTTATTCTATGAATGGAAAAACGGCCGTTTGGCTTCTAAGATAGATTTTATTGGCGATTGTCGTTGAACGTAAACAATAAACAATCGTCAATTTAACCTTTTAACGGCTAAAAATAAAATTATCACACATTCAACAATGCGGTATCAATGACTACTAGATTATATTTATATTTTTATTTTTATCTTCCCGTATTTAATTTAATTTCATATTATTTATACATATTCTAAATATTCAATATTATATTTATTTTTGATCATCACTTTTGATGATTTTTAACAAATTTAATCATTTAAATTTCAGAAAGCGGCGGTGGTTTAGTTTTTGGGGTTCCCTTGGCTCAATGCGCGGAGGCAAGCAGAACCGGAAGTCTGCATAGAGATAGAGATAGCAGAAGAGGCTCTCGTTCCAGCTTCACATCCCTGTTGGATAGAGATAGAGAAAGGGGAGATGAGGTGAACGAAAATTCAAAACATTCAATTTATGCTTTCAATCACATATATACATAATCACATTCTAATTCTCGAGACGCGACAAAAATAATATTTTTATAATGTATCATTTTTTTATAATTTTTGTCACACACATATCTAATACAATCTTGCAAACTTTTGACAATTGATTTCATACGTCTGAAATCGATTGCTCAGTTGATAATCAACCAATAAAATAATGCTAATATATATATATATATATATATATATATATATATATATATATATATATATATATATATATATAGTACTTATTTATGTATGCAATCATTTACTTTACCAATAAAAACAATATCAATTAAAAAATAAAAGTCATTATATATGCTTATATAATATATATGTGTATTATATTATATTATTTATTTGTGTATGAAATTTACCCAGTCATAAGTAGAGAATTTACAACATCGAAAAATAAAGTAGTTTAATTTTAATAGAAAATTTAGCGATTTTCCGACTTTTATACAATAGGGGAAGGAGTATTTAAACTATATTTTTTTCTGATTTGCATATAATGTTATATATATATATATATATATATATATATATATGTGTGTGTGTGTGTGTGTGTGTGTGTGTGTGTGCGTACGCTGCTAAGACGCCACTTCATGTTGACATTAACTTGGTCTGAAAATAACTCATGAGCAGCAAACACCTTAGCGTGAATTGTCAGTCCCGGTTCTATTCTCAGATCTTGCGGGAATGTAATTGAATTCTCGCGACCTCGTGACCACGTGCCTTTTCCTTACATTTTTGTTGTTTTCTCGCTTTTGTTTTATTTTATTTTATTTTACATCAATAGCTCCGTTATATATATATATATATATATATATATATATATATATATATATATATATATATATATATATATATATTATAAACTTATTATACGCCGAAGACATAAATGTTTATAGAAAAAAAAGTGCGCATAAATAAAATTCAAATATAATGAAATGAAAAGAAAGAGTTTTAAAATGACACATAGCTTATTATTTATTATTTTCAAAGCCAATTTTTTTTTGTTTTATAGCGAAATTTTCATTTTAATTTTTATCAGAGTATGATAACTGTCAACCGCTCAAATTTTAAAATTAAATTACGACGAATTTATATATATATATATATATATATATATATATAAATATATATATATATATATATATATATATATATATATATATATATATATATAGTTCCTAATATTTTTTTTTAATTTAGAACGTCCTTCTATTATTGAAATATAGCCTCTTTTAATTTAGATAATATGAAAATCCAACATTTTTTTTTTATATTACAAATTATGTAAAATTAATTTGGTACCAAATAAAATTTAAAACCTATAATGTTATATATATATATATATATAAATGTTTTTTTTTATATTTATATAAAAATATTTATATTGATATTTATCTATTTAAAAGTTTGATTTAAGTTTTCTTTGAAAATATTTTCAAAAAAACTTAGTATGGCTATTATGAAATAAAAAAAATAGTATTTATAATACGTTTTTTACATTTTTGAATTATGTAGTACTTTTAAAATGTTTTTTTAAACTCGTATGTTTAAATATATTGTAATAAATTTAATATATTTGTATAGATAAATATAAAAATCTGCCAATTTGAAATATAATCAAACTATTTGAATAGCTGAAATATATTTTATAAACAATATGATAAAGATATTCTAGGAGTATTGTTCAAAATTTTACTATTAATTTATTAATATACAACATTAAATGCTTTCCAAAAAAATACATATATATTACGAAAATCATCCTTAAAATTCCACGTGGCAATCACGTAAGAAATGAGCCAATAACCCCACAATGATGATAAATGTTAACGTGGGAGTCGTTCAATCAACGGTGGGTTGAAAACGGTAGACAACAAAATCAAGTCGATTTGATTGAAATGAAACTAACAAAATTCAAAAGAAACTAGAATACGAAATCATACACCGGACTAAATACAATTGTTCTCAGGAAAATTAAATTTCACCAATGCTATGTTTAACTTTTATAACAAACCAATTATATACACACACATTTGTTCAGTATTGATATAAAAAGTACATTTTATACAATTATAATTTTAGTAAAATTGCAATTTTAATGTTTTTTTTTTTAAATAAAATTATTATTATCGATCAGAAAAAGGTGTGTAAATTGTAAACAGTCTGAAAAATTGAACAATTTTTCATACTATATTGTTATAAACGTGCGTAATATTAGTTAAAACGATATTTTATATTATTTTGTTATATATAATGTTTTGTATTTTCGTTATAATATGCGTTTTTATCAATCATTTTCATCTTTCTATAAAAATTAAACTATTATTTAGGAAGCTCAGTCGTTTTTGCAATATCTAAAGATGTTTATATTGTATATTAGTTATGATATAATAAATATTATACAATGTGTTCCGAACGTTTTTAGATCTTATTTTAATTATTATTAAGTATAAAAAAAAAAATTAAGTATACGAAAAATGTTTTTTTTTTATTCTATTATTGTAAATATTTTTCATTTTAACGTTTTTAATCTATTGCCTCGTGTTTAACCGATATTCCGCTACACTTTTAAAGACAGAAAGATATGTTTTAATTAAGTTTCGTTAAATTTTGATCACTAACACGAACGCGTATCCAATAAACGCCATCGGCCATGTTGGCAATGGAGACGAGGTCCGTTGCCAAAAAATTTTTGATTTTTTTTCCGTAGCGCCATCTCGCTGGGAAACTCCTTACTATTTGATCGATCATTATAATTGATTTTCACGTCGGCAACAATTATGACAGATGAAAATATGTATAATATTTTGACGATATAATAAAATCTCATAGATCATCGTCTGACGTAATCCGATTTTATAATTCGTTATGTTTAAAAATTGATAATTTTTGTAATATATTAACACTAAACTTATCACTATCGGTTTTCAAAATTTTGTACAACTTTAGCATATTTAAACGTCATCGTATCGCTTTCAAATTTTGCGGCTTTTCTTAAAATATTACATACAATAAAATTTCTATCGTTATTTTAATTATTTATTAATTCATTCAACAACAAATTTACTTTTATTTACCGGTCATTTTGACAGGCCACGGTATGAATAGGTATATAAAAAGTATTAGATCTATTGGTATTTCAATATATTGTCAATTTTTTGTTTATTTTGAACAGTTAAAAATATTATATATCAATTTTTAGACTCCATTGCAAATTATTTAAAAGACAATATATCATATCATACTGTATAGAAAGCATGAATTTCAATATGTATAAATAATTATGCCAATTTTTTTATATCTTTAAGTTTTTATTGTGGGAAATAATCATTTAAAATTCAGGCTTATAATTATATATATTTGATGACATTTTATAATTAAACAATAAAATAAAAATATTACTTTTTTCATACATAACAATATTAACTTTTGTCTGACAGAAACACTTGGCATTAGTCGTCACAATTAAATTTGTCTATCTATGAACTTGCGGCACTCAAATGGTTAAATATCAAAATTAATTTATTTTTTGATATATCTCTTAATCTATGGTATCTATACATCTGCCAAAATATTCCTTTATATATCATTATAATTGTTTGTTAAAATTTTATCAAAAAATATTATAACTTTTTACAATTTCCCATTAGATTCATGTAATTGTATTTTTATTAAAAAACAAAACATTGTGAAACATATTAAAATGATCTGCGTTACACGATGATAAAGAACAGAACTATGCTATTATGTAAATGCTAATAGTTGACATCATGAAATATTTTCAAGTTTGTTTTTCCGATACACTTGTATGAAACGAGTTGAAAAAATTCCGAGGGGAAGAAAATCTTGAATCCAGGTAGGCGCCAAACGATAAATATTTTCACGAGCGCTGGAACACAGTGCGAAGTACAATTCGCAGACTTCGTTAATAACATATATAAAGAGTAACGATCCGATTTTAGAAGCGACAAACTTTTTTTTCCTATATTACAAAATATCAAAAAACCATAATCGAACGTTAGATTTTTATTCTTGATATATTAGAATTTAAATTATTTTTTTTTTGTAACATCGAAAAATTTACAGCAAAAAGAAATCGTTCAACGATCGACGATGATGTAACGATAGTCGTGTATACCTTCGTTCGATCAATCGTCCGTTTAAAATAGGCCATCGACATCATCGACCAGCAGCAGCGTTCGTCGGATCGCTTTTGTGCCGATGACGTCATCGTCACGTCATTATAGGGCTTATGACGTGTTGTGGACGCGGTTCTATTTCCGTGCGCCCTGCGATGACTTCGGGGCAATTATTTTTGAAACGATTCGAATTACCGCGTCTAGACTATTCGGCCGTAACACGATGAAACACGGCACCGCCGCGCTTTTTTAACGCGGCCAATATCTCGATAGAGTCCCTTCAATATTGAACGATTATTGACGTCAATACAAAAAAAATACCGCAACACATGGTAACAGATGGTAGTATCGAATGGAACGGTTGCCGATCAGTTTCTCAGCAATATGTTTGTATAATAATAATAATAATAATAATAAATCTGACTTATCAACAAAATTTTTAAAACTCGTTGGAAAATTGTTCAATAGATATTTTTTATTATGTACTATAAATATTAAACCGTCAGTCTAAATACAAAAATAATTTTAATATCTTTCATATTTAAATCACACTTATATATATATATATATATATATATATATATATATATATATATATATATATATATATATATATATATATATAATCAGAACCAATATAATTTTATATATATCTACAATTATCATCCTATGATTTTATGGATCAACCTTGATCTTCGTCAGCGTTCAATTTGGTTAATTTTTCACTTTCTCTTTTTAAAAGTATTTCAAATTTAAGTTTATAAAATAGGCCCATATTTTTCGAATATATTTCTTTTTAAATTGGTGAATCAATTTTGTAATCTTTTTTAGAAGACGATCATTCTCCATTCTTTCAACTTGATATTAACTCAATCAAAATATTTTTTTTCAGATATATCTAAAATAAATCATATAAAACGATACTCAACTTTTGACCTTTTGATCCTTAAGTGGAATTAAAATTTTTAAGACTATTATATAAATAACTTACTTGATTATCAAAAAACATTAATATCTTAATTTTAAGATTATTTTTAAAATTTTTAATTTAAAAATATATTTTTATTTTTAGAGTGGATCGTGTGAAAGCCTTGCTTCTAGAGATAGACTTGCTGGTAGTGAAGGAGAACTTGAAGGGTTTGAAGAGGCATCTTTGGGTGGTCCAAGAGTACCATCAATAGTGTCGCATTGTTTGGATCATCTTAGACGTTATGGATTACGTACCCTTGGTCTGTTTAGAGTTAGCACTTCGAAAAAAAGAGTCCGACAGGTATATTATCATTACCGATTGGATGTTTTTATTAGAATACTTAACTAAAAAGTTGAATTGGTTCTACGCTTTAAATTTACGTTTGTAAAGTATGTATTTGAATTTGATGCTTGGCAAGTGCTATGTTTGTGTTATTGGCAAATGTTCAGCAATGAACTCAATGGAAATCTTTTGAGTACAAGTATAATAGTTAGCAAAGTTATTAACATCTTTATTTTGTTATTTTGGCTCAGATATAAAAAAATATTGCAATTATAATATTAATAACCAAATTGTTTTTATTTCATAGTTACGAGAAGAATGGGATTGTGGTAAAGAAGGACCATTCGATGCGGATACATGTCCTCATGATGTTGCAACTCTACTTAAAGAATTTTTAAGAGATTTGCCGGACCCATTACTATGTCGAGATCTATATCATGCCTTTATTCAAACACAAAGTACGTATTTAATTATAATTAAAAAAATATGAGATTAATTTTCAATCAGTGCATCAGAAATTTATTATTTTAGGGATAAGAAATAGAAGATTACAACAAGAAGCATTGCAACTTCTTGTTATATTGTTACCTTCAGCCCACCAGGATACTCTTTATGCATTGTTATCATTCCTGGGAGAAGTTGCCGACAACTGTGATGATAGATTGGAGTCTTCAGGTATATAATATTGTGTATTTTAAATAATAAAGTTTTGAGTTAGCATAATCGCTTTATTAGACATATATGACCAAAGGAGTTGTGATATGTTTTTTTTTCTTGTGTGTATTGTTATTGCAATTGCAAAAACTTTGAATAATTTTTAGGAGACTCCACACCTGGCAACAAAATGGATTCTAGTAATTTAGCTACTGTATTTGCTCCCAATATATTACACTGCATCAAACCTGGGGCAGCTGGTAAAGAAATTAGGTAATATTCGAAAGAAAAATCTTTATAAAATATATAAAATGATAATACAGTATTGAATAAATATTTTATTTCAGTGCTGAACGAGCAGAAGAAAGAATTGATGTCATAAATGTTGTTAGATCTCTACTTGAAAATCGTGATATGCTCTTCCATGCTGATGCCGAGTTGAGACATGAATCATATTTACAGTTAGCAACTAGTCATCCCCTTATTTTAGATGCTTTATTAGGAAGAATGTTAGCTAATTCTACTAGAAAGGATGAGTTAGTGTTCTGAAATTAAACTTACTTAAAAATGTAAAATTTTAAATATCTACACTTGAACTTAGTAATATATTGAATTCTAGTTTGGGAGGCCAAGGAAGTGGAGGAGCTGATAGTGATAGTCAAGGGAGTCCTCCTTCACAACGTAAAGTATGGAGTCGTGAAAAATGCCTTCATCAGACAGCTGCAATGGGAGGACCCAATATTGCTATGACTGTAAGGTAAGACGATTAATAATGATTCCAATATTAAAATTGTAGGTATTTATATATTTTTATTAATTTATAAAAGTGAGGGGATTGTGGATGCTGAGGGTAGTATGAATAAAACTTATATATTTTGTGGTCCACGTGGACAGGGACTTAATAAACGGTTACCAGGAGTCCACAGAATGAAACCCTGTGGATTGAGCACTATGGCTAGCCATTTAGTGCACCACGTAAACTGTATGAATGTCAGGGAAGAAGAGAAGGGCGAGCTAGTAAGCTCGCTGGATTTTAAGAGCAATACGACCATTTTGGTCGTAATGTTACAAGTAACCACCACAAAAGTAATAAAAAACATAAGAGTACTAAAAATTAAATAATAAATAAGCTAAAAGCTTCTCAAATCTGTAGTCCAAAAAGAAAAAAAATAATATGAAAATATTCCAAGTTTATAAAATTTAAATTTTGAAACACTGAAATTCAACAAATTGATAAAAAAGATTTTATGATGAAATATGATTTTCAATATTTACAGACAACGTGAACGAGGAAGTCGAGAATCAAGATCCAATAGTAAGAAACGTTGGAAAGAAGAACAAAAACAAGATAGTAGTAGTGGTAGTTCTCTTTCTTCTACGATGACTATAATTACAAGGTAAGTGTATTACTGTATTATATCAGTTTGATGTATTTATAATTATATTATAACTATATTATAATAAAAATAATTCACAGGTTACGAAATAATCAAATATCTAATCAAGATGAACAAGGATCAAATGTAATTTATTCTTCATCTAAATATTCATCTACTGCGAATTCTAAACCCAGATCAGATTCTTTAGACAGTGGAAGTGATTCCAATGATGTACGTCACACATTTCTTGTCATCAAACATTAGCATCATTTCACAAGTTAAAACTAAATAGTCTGAATTGTTTAGGTTGTTTATGTTCAACGAAGAAGATCATCTTCAAGTGATACTCATGTCATTACAGCATCTCTACGTCTTCCACTATCATTAGCTCTTGACGATCCAGATATACCTTATATTGAAGAAGGAGGTTCAGCGACGCAGCCATCCGCACCACCAAGACGACGACAAAGGTATTGTTTACATATATTATTTTAACATTAATAATAATAATAAATTTGATCTTTATTTACCAATTTAATATAATATTTTTAGATCTACTAGTGGCAGTGATAGTTCCATAGCATCACAACCCATCACTGGTACATTGTCTCTCTCTCATGTTGGAGTTTCCAATCCAGCAGGATATGATTCAGCTGTTGGTTCTTCAGCAACTTTATCCAGTCCACCCAGAAATCTTACACCTTCTAGTAGTTCAGCAGGTGATGGTGGTTTATTTTCGTCACCACCATCATGGGCTTCAACTCCACCAATGAGTCCAACAAGTCCAACTGAACACCACGGTGATTATGAACAATTTCACAGTACCACTGGAAGAATGTCAGTTCCTGTAAAAACATACAATAAACAGTCATCAAAAGACGCACCAATTCTACAAAAAGTTACAATAACGTCAACTGGTGAAATACAGCAGAAAAAATTAGAATTGTATAAAAGAGAAATATCATATCAAACACAAACTAGTGTAGGACAAAAACCGACAGAGAAAATAGTTGATTTACCAAAGAGTCATAGTGCATCGTCTGTAGCACTTCAAGGACAAGGTCAGCGAAGAATCGACTTTTCTGGAAGTATATCACAAGCGAAATATCAAGAAGTAAAATATACTCCAAGTATATC
Organism: Leptonema lineaticorne; assembly: GCA_024500535.1. Lineage (NCBI taxonomy): Eukaryota > Metazoa > Arthropoda > Insecta > Trichoptera > Hydropsychidae > Leptonema > Leptonema lineaticorne. Next base: position 6,069,004 of record JANIJI010000021.1, read on the forward strand.
AAGTATAGGTGGAGCGGTATTAAGATCAAAAACGGCCGATTTTGAAAGATTATTACATAGTAAAATAGATCAACCCAAGAGTTCTATTAAAACAGAACCCACTTCTCCAGTTGTAGATGATAAGAAGAAATACGCAAAACGAAGGTATACTGATAGCAGACATCAGACTAGACACATACCTGATGCTGAAACATTGGATAACGCAGTAAAAAACAGCGAAAGTACTGTAACGTCTACAACAAAAGTGGCACAAGTGTATAAAAGAAGAGAAATAATATCAAGTGTACAAACGAAACAAAAATAATATTACATTATTTCTGATTCCACTTTACATAGGTTTAATTAATTCTTACTCTTCTTTATAAGATATCAAGCATTTTTAATCCAAAATGATTTTATTAAGACGTTTAATAAAATGAAATATTATACCTTTCTTGTTCTTTAGAAATTTATAGAAACTTATATTATGAAAATACGTCCATTATGTATATATATATTTATATATATATATATATATATATATATATATATATATATATATATATATATATATGTATATATTTACAAAAAATGAGCATTGTATTTTTACATTTTTCACATAGATTAATATTAATTATAAAATCTATGAAATTTCTGTGATGTCAAAACTCATCTAGAAAACAGTATATATATATATATATATATATATATATATATATATATATATATATATATATATATTACGTCACTAGTATAATAAGTGTTTCTCAATATTATATAATATGGTTTTTCTGATTGTTTATATATATAATATAATATTTTATTTACAACAATAATTATCAACAGAATAAATTTAAAAGGCTTTCAAAAACTTTATATTATATATCAACGGTATTGTTTTTCTTTTAATAATTAATTAATAGCAAACAAAAATAGAAAATCATATAGTTTGGAATTTCAGAATAAATGTTAAACAAAGAATCAATTATCTAATTTATATCCATTGAATTTTAGAGCTAGTACGGATTTGTAGTTATAAAAATTTTATTCTATTTTTTTAAACAATGAGAGGTTTTTATTGTTTTCTTTTTATAAATCAAGATTAAAATATTTTATCACTTAATTTAAAAATAAATTTAAAATGTTAGTTTAGTAGATTTTTAATGATATTAAACTCAAATAAATATTTATCATCTTAGACATTGGTGTTGGAAATATAATTTTATTTCTTGATAAACTCTTATAGATTAAAACCATGTTTTCTTTTTTTATAAACTGATATAAAAGATATTGAGAAACACTAATCTTATATATCATATTGTTATTCAAATTAATTAGGATGCAATGCAAGTAGAAAACATAATGATGATGAATTATATTTAAACCAAAAAAAATTGCCTTAATATCCCATGTTTAATAATTATTTATATTTTTCATAATTACATAAAATATGTCAACTATCTATTTATATGTCAATTTATATGTAACGTGAAGTTTATTTTCTGGATGAAATCAGTATAAAAAATTAAGTGTATAAAAGTGCCTTTTTAAATTATACACAACGTCACCGATAAATATCAAACAAAGACTGAAAGTGTTAAACATAAAAATATAAAATTAATAAATTATAAATCTGTCATAATATATATATATATATATATATATATATATATATATATATATATATATATATATATATATATATATATTCGATATTGTTTATATTATTTATTATAAACCATATGGGGATCACAATTAATCAGTGTCAATCATCTTTATTGTATATTGCAATATTATTAGATTGCTTCCTTGAGATTTATTTATTTTATATAAAAAAAGAATGTATTTTATTAATAATAATATTAATAATATGATGAATATTTGTGTACTTACTGATTTATTTGTTGAATGTTAAAATGTTGATTTATATATGAAATTTTACATTAAAATGTTACCTCTTAAAGTTCTCTTAACAGGGACAATTTGTAAAAAAAAAATATAATTTTATACTTGCAGACCGAAAATCGTCTAGTCTGTTCTAGTCATAATGGTCGGAAAATAAATAAACGTAAAAATAAAAGTTATTTTTATTTATACGAGTTGAAACCTTATATAATTTTAAATCTAGAAAATGTATTTAACCTCAAATAATAATAAAATTAATTCCAACATTTTCTAATTGAATTTGAAAATCCAATTAAAAAAAGCTGAATTTTTGGGTTTAACTTTGAGCGCTAACAACCCGACCACTGTCGTCATTTTCTTTTTAGAATAAAGTTATAAAAACTAAAGTAATATAGTTTTCTTTTATTATTTATTTTCATTTATTTTAAATTAACCTTTCTCATAATATTTTTATTAATATTGTAAAAAATAGAATTTTTACATTTAACTACGTATTAATACTAAATAGTAAATTATTAATTATCGTTTCTAAATTTAATGTTGAAATTCTTTTCTTGTCAAAACTGTTTTAAAAATTAATGCTTTCACAATGCAAAATTTGTTCTTCTTTTGATCTTTGTAGGCTTTAGCCGTCAAACCGTAACCGATAACTGCATACAGTTCCCTATTAATGTGGATCGAATTCCTTAAATTTTCCTGTCCATGGTTGATAAACATAATAAGAAATGCGAAAAAAAGCTTTTTCACATATGGTCTTCCTAAAAAATAAATATTTTATAAATTAATAATTTCCTAAAATATAAAAAACGTACTGAAAATTATTGAAATAAAAGTCAAAATCTCTTGTTCAAACATGATTTAATATTTAAATTGTGTTTACATAGAAATTACTCATAATACATTGTATTTGTAAATAAGTTAAACATATTTGAAATGTCAATATGAAATAAATCTATATAAAAAAATGTTAGCAATCAACAATTGAAAAATTCTGAATAAAAACAGATGAATTAATATTAATAGATATAGGATAGAAATATAGGTGTTTAGATTGGGAAACGGTTACGAGTCGCGACAAACGTAACGGTGGCCGTTCAAATTCAAAAGTGACGTTTGTGCTATGTCGTGCGGAGTTGGACGCGCGCTCGCCGGAGGCCGCGTGCAAAAGGCCAGGTGTCTTCACGGCAACGCAATATACGATGTCAAAACTGGAACGCAAGTACATTCGTGGAGAGCTTTGCCGTTGCCTTCGTCTTCCAGCTTCGGTTCCGTAGGCGCCGTTTGTCTTCCTCTATCGATTCCCTCTAACGAATCGAGAACGTTGCGAGCTCTTAAGCATCCTTATATTATTAGACATTTGCGAAGTCTCCTAGCTCCAGAGGCTGACGCGTTGTATCTCATCACAGAACCGCTTCCAGACCGCACTCTCACTCTCATTTTGCAGACGGCCATCGACGACGATCTTGTATTTCGCGAAGGCTTTCTTTGGAGTGCCCTTCATCAGTTGGCGTCAGCCTGTAAAGCTCTTCAAAATATTCAAATTCAGTTTTTCGCTAAACGATTTTATCCAGATCGCGTATACGTCTACTCTGATAATAAAATCAAAATAGATCCTTTCCAGGTATCAGAACTAGAAAAATCTTCTGAGCGTTTCTATCCGTCCTGTTCTAACGATATATGTTCAGTAGCGTCGCTAATAAATCATCTGACAACGGAAACCAAACAACCGTTCAATAACTTTCGAGATGTTCTCAACGACTTACTTCATTCTTCTAAGATTACCGGCTGCCAAATATTGCCAGATATAGTTTTACACCATCCCGCCGTTCTTTTTAATATTGACGACTCGAACGAAATTTTGATCGCTAGAACACTCGATGTTCCCAAAATAATCAACGATAGCGCGTTTGAATCTGACGACTCTTCATTAAAATTGAGTTTTATACAATTTTCTGACGCATCTAAAGACGAAGAGGAAATTAAAGCTAACGATGAACCGGAAGAAGTAATTGACAACATTTGTAACCTCAATAAAGTATATGAAAAATATCAAAGTAATCGCAATCTCAGTAATGATAATCTATCGCCTACATTAAAAGCGTTAGATTTAAAAATACCCGGATATGTACCTCCCAAGAGAGAAGGTTCTCAAATATGGAATAGTCGTACAAATTTAAACAGAGAACCGAAAGAAGTCAGCGAGGAAACCCTCAATCGAGTTTGGTTAGAAAGATTAACGAATTTAAGAAATCGCGAGGAAGCGTTAAAATTAAAAGAGAAGGAAATTGCAAAAAAAGAGATATTCGAAAAAGTCAGGGCTGAAATTCGACCGATTAATAGTTTGGTCGAAGTGGATGTGCATGATGTATCGATTAAAAGTTTGTCTGGAATAACTTTACAACCTATTATGTCTGCAAAGAAGTTTCCAATCTTACAAAACAATGACAATATGAAGTCATCAATCGAAAACAAAATACTTTCATACGAAGATAATATTAAGAATTTAAATACAAACACTAAATCTGTTGTCTCTAAGAGATCCCACAGATCAAATTCTACAAAAAGAATGAAGAAAAAAGCTATAAGGCCATATGAAGATATGGATAGTTCATTATCTGCCGATCCTGGTGATACAAGTATCTGTCCAACATCTACTAAACTTTCTGCAGAAATTGTTCCACGTCCATCCGGAATTCAAAATCTTTCAAGGAGAAAAGTACATTTTAATCATAGGAAAAATCCTTTTGCCGAATATGAAAGCATAAGTAGCACAACCTTAACGTTTGTTGATGGGGAAGAACTGAATGCTTCTTATGAAGTACCAAGAAAAGTACCCATGAAAACAGAAAACATAAATGATGAAATTTCAAAATTTTCTTATTTTGATTTGGAAGCAATGACGAATGAAAAAAGAGCATTGATGATGGAATGGAGAAAATCTCCTCCAAAGCCAAAACCTGCACTTAAAACACAAACTTCTTTATTGAATAATGATTTTAAAGAAGGTAACACAGTAACAATAAGAAAATCTAGAAGACAAAAATATTTTTCTCCAAAATTAAGTATATATTCATCAATGAATCAAATAAATTATAACAGTTCACAATCAGAAAGCAGTTATAAAAGCGTCAAAAGTTTACCATCTATTCCAACTACTACTAATGAAAAAAAATCTAGTAGAAACATTACAGAGAAGCAAGCTAAATCCTCAAAAAGTGTTTTAAATCAAATAGAAAGAATCAACACTAGAGCGAGTTTTTATTGTAATCGATTACGCGATAACATAAAAAATAAAAATGAGAATAAAGTAAATACAGATGAGGATATTAAAAAGAGTTCAAAAGATGATCCGGATATTCAAAATAAAGAGAATATTTTGCTTGCTACCCCAGCCAATTTGAAGAAAAGGAAGTCGATTTTGGGTTTTAAAACACCATTTTCATTTAAATTTTAAAGAATTATCGATATAAAATATGAATCAAAATATTATCAACAGAGTTATATTTTGTCGTTTTTAAGGAATGTGTATTTACATTAGTTTTATAAAATTTTCATATACATGTATATATCTATATACATTTTTATTATATACTACCATGTGCTTCCACAAATAGTTCCTTTTATTGGATTTTTATATATATTTATTTTATATGTATATTTTTATTGTTTTACAAAAAAAGTATTAAGTGAAATTGCCATAACATAGTAACTATTTTTTATATATTTCTATATCATTTTTTTTACAAATATTTTATATTTGATGCATATATAAAGAAAATGTTTTGAATTTTAGAGATTATTATAGTTAAGGATGCTTAAATAAAAAATAAACGAAAATATAATGCTTTTTGATAGTAATGTATTGTAATGGTGCTCTTAAATACTTTTAATAATTAAAAAGAAAATTATTATTAAATGATCTAAGAAAATATTTATCATCTATTATACTTTGTTGTAGGTTTTGAAGATCCTATATTTTCCAATTACACTTTTACATTCGTGAAATGTATATTTAATAATATATTTTGTAGCATATGCATATAAATAAACCCTTTTAGTACAAATGTAAAATTTAAAAGTAACATTAGATTTTAGATTCCACTAAACTAAGTTATCCATTTGAATTTTCAAAATTAAATAAAAAAAACTGTATAATTCAATGAAATAAATGTATTTTTTTTATAAAAATAACGTGTAATCATTTGAAATTAATCATATAATATAATAAATTAATTCTTCTTTTTGCTTAAAATTTTATCAGCCCCTTCAATATACTTTTTCGGCAATCCATACACTTGAGTTAAATGTTTTGCGAGAAAATATGTCTAAAATAATAAAAATCTTAATTGTGAGATCAAATAATTTAAAGACATGCCGTAAAATATGAAGTAATTTTTACTTGATCTCCTTGAACTTGTAACTGGTCAGTTTTAGATCCTGCAGTTCTAGTAATATTACAAGATGCAGCAACTCCATGTTGACATTCTTTGCTTAATGTTTGTAAACTTATACCATATTCTTCTAAATTGCTAACTATTGTTACCTATGGAATATATATATATATATATATATATATAATTTTATTCGATTAGAAAATAAATATAATAATATCGATTGTACTTTTTTGTTTCCAGATCTTTTTGCCACTTGCATAGTAATTAGAGCCAATTTACCATTAACAGTTTTTATTCGGCCATCAGGGAATGTTATTTCTGTACAATTTGTCATTTTATTCAATACTGCTGACATCAATTCTTCCCAAGAAACGGTTGTTGGTGACGATGTGAATGATCCTATATATGGATCTACTTTTACTAAGCTACAAAATAATATTTTAATCGAGAGTATTACTGGTTTTTAAATAATTACCTTAATTACTATTTTATTTATAGACAATCAAGTTTAATTTCTTGAAAAAAACTTAAGAAGAAAAAATTGAGAAAATCATATGTTCATAAAACATAAACAAATTGATTTAAAAGTTTCAACATGACCGATTAACTATATTTGAACTTCAATGGAATTTATAAATCGAAGCTTGTTCTATTATTGACTTGAAAACTGTCCATAATTAAAATAATAACAAAATTATATTTGAAATATATATAAAATATTTCATGTGTAATACTTTTTGCTGTTAGGATTCTGAAGATTATTATTTCTAATATAGTTCACTAAAAAAGTTCTCACGTCTGCTGATGTTACCGTTTGTCCTTTTTTCCAGCTTTAAATTAAATTAATTATTACTGATTAACCACGAACTATAATTCAAAAATATTTTACATACTCTGAAGATGCAAATAAAGGGACTACTGCTGCAGTTATACGATATGTTTCACGCACACTAGGCGGATTATAAGTTATTTTATTATCGTCATTTTGAGTTTCTACAGGAGCGATTTCAATAACACTATGTAATTTTATTAAATTATGTGCCATATTAATAGCAATAACTGCATCAACACCCTTTTCTACTTCTTTAACTTGTATAAGACCTTCCTAAAACATTTTACAATAATAGTAAAAATAATAATCTTACAATAACATGAAAAACAAATTCTTTACCTTCTCCATAGCTTCCAAAAATTTTCCCATTTTTTTGTATGAAGATTTTTTAACATCTAAAACTCTATCACTGGGACAATATGGCAACATGTGATTCCTATTCAAATAAATAAATTATGACATATATTACAGTTTTACATAAAGTACTTAGTTTAATTTGAGTATTAATAAAAGTGTATAAAAATTGATCGACTAACGCATATAATAAATTCGTTTTCAGTGGAAGATTTGCTCTCTTGCCATGTTCTTTTAAAAAACATAGCAGGCAATATTTCAGTAAACCATCCATATCTTCAGGAAAACTGTTAACAATCGTTATATCTAAATTATCACAAATGGATAATTCTGCTTCATCAACATCTTGACAATCAACATCAGACGTATCCGCTTTAGTTTCATCACCATCTTTTTCTACTACATCATTATCATCAGATTTAATATTACACTCACTAGAATCTATTTTCAACTAAAACAAAAGCTGAATTAATTATAAAATTATAAAGTGCTTCAATAAAAAAAAATCTATAATATACTTGGGCTAAATTATCTGTAACAAGTTTATTTTTTGCCAAAACGGAAGGCACACCTAATTCCGGTCTATTAATTTTAGGAAATTTTTCACTATGACATAAGTAGTCTCCAAGTATGTTAATAGTACGTACACAAATTCCACTGTAATGTAAAAAATATATTAAAAATTAATGATTTTTATAAAATTAAAACAATAATTTATTTTTTCTAATATTTTATTTTTTTTCTCTTATCTTGGAAAAATTTCCATATTAACTTTTAACGTTTACTTACGTTTGTACAATTAACATTTCATCGCTAGAATACGATGCAACCCCAACTAATATTGGAGCCTTATTATCTATGGTACAAACAGAAACCGCAGCACCTTTTGAAAACTTTTGAAGTTTCGCTCCAAATGCCGGCAGATGAGATCTTCTAAGATGAATTATTCCTCCTTGCAACTATTATTAACACACTAGCAATAAAATATGATTTTTTTAGATCAATTAAATGTATAATTATTTTACAACGTACCTTTTCACCTAGATGACTTTCTACAGAAATAGACGGAATCATATGTGGACATCTCCACAAAGCATATACTGTTGGATAGAATATGTCATTAATTTCAATAATACATGGAACATTATCGACTGTATATACAGAAACTGTTTCTTCAGAATGAGTGGTGACTTTTATTGAGATCAAATTAGCCTTTATCGGTATAACATCTTTCAAGTCATCATCAGTAACAATTGGATAAATTTCCTTTAATTTTTGAACTAAAACTTTTCTAAAAAAAATATGTGAATGCATTGTATGAAAAGAGATGTATCAAATTTCATTAAAAACTAAAACTGAATTCTAACCTAACTGATGACTTCAAACAATTTGAAGCTTTCAATTTATAAGCCTTAGAAAACATTGTAATTTTTTATATAAATTAAACTTATAAATTATATTTAATAATAATTCTAATGAACATTGATAAATTAAAAACTAAATCTAAATATAAACACAAAACACGTCGCGAAACTATCGAAGACTGTCAATACCAACTTAACGAAATAGACAGTTAAAAAATGCCAAAAATATTATATATATATATATATATATATATATATATATATATATATATATATATTTATATATATATATATATATATATATATATATATATATATATATATAAAATCTTTAAAAAAATATAGTATATGAAATTATAAATTTAAGGATTTTTTTAAGTTTAAAATTATTTTTAAAAATATGTAATTTCAAATTAACAACATTTAAAAAATAATTTAATTAAATACTTATTAATTTTCTATGGAAAACAATAAATAATATTGAAATAATTAAATTTTAATTATAAAAAACAAAAATTGATAAAAAGGAAAAAGATTAAAAAAAATATTTTGGATTAAATATTTTTTTTTAATTTTTCAATATCCCATATCTTTTTTAAAATTTTTAATAATATTAATCTGACTTTTTCTAATTGATATAAAAATATGAAATAAAATATTTAATTATACATACACACACACATATATATATATATATATATATATATATATATATTTATATATATATATATATATATATATATATATATATATAAAATCTTTAAAAAAATATAGTATATGAAATTATAAATTTAAGGATTTTTTTAAGTTTAAAATTATTTTTAAAAATATGTAATTTCAAATTAACAACATTTAAAAAATAATTTAATTAAATACTTATTAATTTTCTATGGAAAACAATAAATAATATTGAAATAATTAAATTTTAATTATAAAAAACAAAAATTGATAAAAAGGGAAAAGATTAAAAAAAATATTTTGGATTCAATATTTTTTTTCAATTTTTCAATATCCCATATCCTTTTTAAAATTTTTAATAATATTAATCTGACTTTTTCTAATTGATATAAAAATATGAAATAAAATATTTAATTATACATACACACACACACACATATATATATATATATATATATATATATATATATATATATATATATATATATATATATATATATCATAAAATAAATTTAATAAATAAACTTTTCCTGTATTAATACATATTATTAACATATGTATTAATACTATAAATATTATTACAAATTAAATATTAACATTAATTAATAACATTTGAATGCTATACATACATTATTACTACTAATACATACATCATTAAAGCAACGAATATATTTAATTAATTCAGTATATACCTTATTACACGATGTATACATTACACAATTACGAATCATGGATAATCATAGCAGATTTCCTTTTTGGCGTATTTCATATTTCACAATAAACACTTCTCGCGTTTTACCCGTATGTCAACTAGATATTTATTCGCTTATTATAACACTATTTGCATTTGTAATGCGTTAACTTTCAAAATTGCTATGTACATAATTTACGCATGTCGACGGTTAATAAAATTAAAAAAATAAAATAATCATTGCGATGGACGCAACCGTCAAACAAACTAAAACATCACTTTCGATTTCATTATTCGCAATGCCACTTTTTAATAATAATAATAAACATTTTAAATACACATATAAAAGCAATCATTAATTACATTGTGTTTGCGCAATGGTATTCTCATTTTTTTAATTGAATCAATTTACTGAAATTGCCACCCGTGACGATGGAGTTTTCACTTTTTTTTTGCGGAATTTCAGGTTTCTCCTGTTGCATAGTAAGGGAAAATGGTCGATCGACAACGAAAGTGATGCATCGAATGCAATTACAGCATTTCTATTTTTCCATAGAAAAATCACGTAGATAGAAAAAAAAGATTTTCTTTTTTTTCTTCGTAGTAAACGACGAACCATCTGGCACGTTTGTCTTTTTCCAAATATGGATTTGAATTTAAACCAGTCGTTATTTCAATCATTGCTAACCGGCGCTGATAAAACGTAATAGTGACTTGAAACCTTTTATATCGAATGTGATTTAACAAATTTCTAAAAAAAATATATATATCCTATCTGTTCTCTTTAAATTGTAAATATATTTTTACTCTGAAAGTGATCAAAATCTGATAAGTCAAGATATAATTTTAACTGAAACATTGATATGATAATCTATATACAAGCTTGAAAATTTAGGATTGTATTTACAATTAAAGAATAACATCAAATATTTTATATTATTATCACAAATTTTATTACATAAATTTATTTTATTTATAGAAAAATATTTTTTATTTTAACCAATGAATAATATTATTATTAATAATTATATGTATATAAATTTTATCTATGATAATTATTAATTATTTATTATAATAGATGAAAGTAAAATTAATAAGAATATTCAGGCCGAATTAAAGTATATTTATTTAAAGATAATCCTAGTTTAATTAAATATTGTTTTTTATTCCGGTCATAAAATCGATATTCAATGCGGGAAACAATAATTAAATATGTTTATATTTATATATTTATATATATATATATATATATATATATATATATATACATATATTGAAAACTTTCGAAAACGTCATTTCAATATGAACGCGTTTCAGCTGAAAAGAAATGGCGCGAAAGCCGACGGTTTCGAATTGAAACTATGGCCGCGATGACAACACGCCGACCGCGTAATGTCAGTTGAGTCGCGACCGCTGTCCGCTTCGGTTGTCGATTGCGCAGAGAGAGAGAACAGAGGAGGGAAAAAAAACATGGGCTATCCGGGGGGGCGTCCAGGCGGGGGCGCCGCCTCGGCCCCCAACAGCGGAAACTCTGGACGACCGCGCACCGCCCTCAACGAAGCCGTCAAAGTGGTCGTCAGATGCAGACCGCTAAGTCAAAACGAACAGCAAGACGGACACTACTCCGTAAGAGCGAAGATTATATTGAAAAAAAAAAATTCACCCTTCATGATAGATAGTCTTCATGATCATATCGATTCGACCTTGAATGCGTCAATCCCCGCTCACCCCGCCGTTTTAACGCGCCGCACCCCCCCCATCCCTTTTGCGCTTTGTCGATCGATACTCGGCTTTTCGTACGGCGGTGGTTCTCAATTTTCGACAATCTCATCCCCCTTTTCCTAAAAAAAAAAAAAAAAAAACGCCCCTTATTACGATTATTATTAATATTTTTTGCATATTTGCATATCGAATCGTTTATCAAAGTAAATAGATTAATTTATTTTTTATAATACATTATAACTACCTATTACAATATATGTATCACAAATAAAATATAATATATTAAAAAATCTATATAAACAAATTGCTTTCAAATCCAACCGTTATTAAAAAAATATTTTTTTTTATATATAAATCTCATTTTGCTTTCATTTTTATTTAAAAAGTAAACATTTATATATATTAAAAAATATTAATTAATTAGTATAGATAGTCGAAATCATTGTTCTATTAAAATGTAAATAAATATAATGTAAAACATGTACAATATTTATTGAAAATTACATATACTTAAAATTTCAATATTCGTTGAAAAACGCTATTTAAAATCAATAAGATAGTAATAAATTTAATTAAAATTTTTCTGAAATATTTTGTGGAAAATGTTTAAAATTTACTTCCAAGCAAATAATGTTATCTCATAGGATTAATTTATATTATTGTAAAAATTTTTAACGATTGACCGTTACGCGATAGTGATGACATATAAATTTAACTTAATATCATTATTAATAAAAAAAAATTTAAATAATCGATAAAATTTTTTAGCGATTTTCACGTATAAAAGATAATTCGTTGTTTGATTACAATATCGATTGCTAATAGTATTCATCTTATCTATCCTACAATATATTGATATTAAATTATTCATTAATTTTATTTTAAAATGTAATACTGATTTATAAAACCTTGAAGGCAAAATTTAACCGTAAAATCAATTAACATGATTTTCTTTAATTATTATTTTATTTATATTACTTATGTTGAGAAACACGTAATAATGTGCGTAAAATTTTCAATAGTATCACATTTGTTTAGAACGTTACTATGGAAAACACATAAACATATATGCACTTCTAAGACAAATAAAAAAAGATATAGATTTTGCTGTAACAAAAAAAAAGGGAAAATATGAAAATATCATGAAAATATATAATAAAATATTCCTGAAAAATAGATGACTTGATATATAATATATATGATGTGGGAAAGAAGATGCAGTTCAAAATACGCATGCGTCGTTTTCGCCGAATCGTGTTCCGTGCACTTGTACCCTTTGAAAGACTAACGTTTCAATTTAAATAAATAATTGAGTTCATAGCGGAAATGATGATCCGCTTATCTTCGTGACGAGGATGCCCAATGATGAATCACTTTACGTTTTGTTGGCACCCGGTTATATGGAAAAAAAAAATTTTTTTTTCAATAGCCAAAATATCCCGTGCTATAAAAATATTGCTCTCAAAAAGTATTTTAGGGGGATGATTATAAATAACGAAAGATTTTCATAATTTTTATTATATGTAGAAAATTCGTGAATGATTCTTATATGATTACGTTCATATTATATTATAAATTTAAAAGAATTTTCACTATCAATATAAAAAAATTAAATATCGAAAGTTTTACAGCATTAGAAATGATTTATATATTTTTAAATAGATTTCCATAATTTTAATGAAAAATTTATTATAAATAAAATTATCATTTTTTAATTAATTATGTATAATTGTAAATAAGATCTCTTCCGATTTTTACTATTGAAAATTATTACAAATTCTATTAAAAAAAATAATTTTTAATTAATTACGCATTAATCTTTTAAAAATACTAATTTATTAAATTTTATAGATTAAATCGCCATATTAATTTTCAACATACGAACACTAAAAATATATAATTTATATTTATTATTTCTTTAATGAGAGTTAATCATATTAAATATATTAATATTAAAGATAAATTCGACTATCATTATTCTAACGTTTTTTTGAATTTCATCTGACTAAAATAAAAATTTTCCTAAGAAATTTATTTTTGCGTTATTCTTATTTATTTCAATATATTTATACGATTTATATTTTATTCATTACAGACACAGACGTAAATTTTATATCATATCTGATACATAATATAGATATTTCTAAATGAATTTATGATAGTTCGATAATATATCTATATCGAATATTGGATATATTTTACAGTATAGGAAGTTCAAAAACATTTTTAATACTGCATTCTATCTTATCATTTCATAGTATAAAGATATATTTTCCAAAAATTCTTCTCTATATTGATTACTAGGATTAAATCAACTTATTTGTATAAGCAATACATCACTTTATTTTTTTTTCGTTATTTCTTTATTTTTGAAATTGCTCGTATTCAAGTATAATTATTATTCTTGATAATTATATAGTAATGTTTGTTTTCCTTTCTATTGAAAATTTTCAGCAATTATGATAAATCGCATACAATTTTATAAATATTATAAAAAAATTAAATTGCTTTTCGCAAAATAAAAAAAAATATTTTTTTTTTTGAAAAACTGATAAAAAATTATTATTAGCTTGGCAATTTGTGATATAGTTCATCTTGATTATGAAATGAGAATATTCGAAGGCTTCGCAATGGCAAATGTGTTATGTGAATATTATATAATATTTTTGAAATATGTTTTTAAAACGGTCTTCTTCAAACATACATAAATAAATATCATAACATAAAATATATTGAAAAAAATATTTCCACAGATATAAAACATTAATTTATATGTCAAGTAAGTCGGTCAATTGTTCAATCAGCTTAAAATAATGCTTCGTAAGAATGTCTATCTTTACTTTAAAATAAAACATCACACATTATATACGAGGTCGGGGTGAAATCGATAAATGTATTATAATAAATAGCTCAGTTCTTTTTCCCTTAAATAAATTAAACCAATTAAATTGCTGTAACTATAATATATGAAAAAAATAATAATAATAAGCCAAGCTGAAAATGATCGATCATATCTTATATACGTATATTTTAATATATTTTTCATGATGAAAAAATAATATATTATCATATTTCAAGAAAATCGAATATATCGACAATCGAAATATTTTAATGTATATATTTTTTTCCTTTTATCATTAGCAAAAATTATTATTCTGAAAGCGAAGTACTTCATACTCTTTTTTTATCGTGAAAAAAAATTTTTCCATTGCGTGAAAAATCTTTAAATTAACTCGCATAAATTACGCGTAATCGATTTAAGGAGTTTTCTTTGTATTATATTATATTAGTATTGTTGTGTAGAATGAGATTTTCGTGATTTTTCATATTTTTTTTCCAAGAATAGTTTTCGCAGTTTTAGAATAAAACTCATTATATTATATTATTATAACCTTTTTCAATAAAAAATTATCAAATTTTATATAAAAACAACTATAAGTGATTCTCGACTTAGTATATTGTGAAATAATTTTAATTTTATAATAATATTTAGATTCATCATTATTTATATAAAAATATTGACTTTCGTGACTGTCTTTTATTATCGTTTTGTTTTATTTTTTATTTTTTTAATAAAAGGTTTATTTATATCCGATATATAATATTTAAAAATATATTTAATATGTAATAAAAATATGAGATCAATATAATCCGACGAATAGAAACCTTGGCCTCTTTCAAAATTTATAGCTTTGACTCATTTTTTTTTACGAGGTCGAGTCGCTAGCTCTATACTTATCAATATTAAATTTTGAAATTTATATATAATATTATAAATATAACCGATTTTTAAATATTGCATTATATTTTTTCGGATTTAGATCTATATATTAAAAATAAAATAAAATCACAACGGATCTCAAAAAACCACAAATGGATTTATGGTATATATATATTTTTTTTTCTTCTCATTTTTCATTTTGGCACTATATTTTAACCGCACATTACATATACACGTACAGACACACAAACGGGTTATATTATTGCATTAGTAGTAGTACGATAACTACAATTTTAAATTGTCGGTTGAGTCATAAGCAATGAAAATAATTACATGTTCAAAACATCAGGTCGGTCGTTACAATTATGATCTTATGAATGTCACATGTATTTTACATATGTTTAATATGTGAGAAATATTTTTTTTCTATGTATCCTATATTATTATTATTATAATTTTTAAACATTACGAATAATTTATGCATTGAATTATATAATATATTATTATGAAAAACATAGTAATTACATTTTAATAAACATATGTTAATCGATTGTGAAATTAATTAAAAAATCATCGATAGATCACTATAATTTATGTGATTAAGTTTGTTTATATTATAATAGTGTTTCTCAACATTTTCAACATTTCGTAATTTTTTTTTATTCGAAAAATCGATAAAAAATATGCAAATAAATAGAAATATTAAATCAATATGTTTTAAATACTTTATTATATATAAAAATATAGTTTTAAATTAATACTTATGTTAACTACTTGTTGCAATGTCATTTCAATGCAACGATTGTTATCTTAGATATTGTAGTAGTATTTGAAAATGTAAATATCTTTTAATTACGGAGTTTTTTTTTTATAATATTTACCTTTTTATGAACTGACTTTACAAATTCGTCATATTATTTATAAACTGTTAATTTAAAAATAAACGAATAAATAATATTTAATTATCCTACTATGTAACAAAATAATTTACGTCCACTTTGTGTCTGAACATTCAAAAATTCATATATTACTATTGAAAATTAAAAAATAATAATATTTTCCAAATATTCAATCGGTAATTTATAAGCTTTTAATTTTAAAAGTGTACATATATGGTTTAATTCCATATATAAATTCATCTATTTAGTATAACATATATATGATCGATATTCGTACAATTTTATTTATAAATCGATCGATAATTTACTTTATCTATGACTTACAGGAAGTTTTCTAAAATAAACAGTGATATAATCTTTTACTTTTACGAAGTTAATTTTAGATGTTAGTCCATGCAAAAAGTATTAAACGTATAAAAAAAAGTATTATGTAGCAATAAACTTACGTATATTTCGTACAAACATTGTGCCAAATTGAATCAATGCCAAATTCATTAGAAATCTGTTTTCCGTAAATATTGTAATTTTCATTGAAATCATTTTTTAAAATGTGCAAAAACCTGAAAAAAAAACACCAGTAATACATATATATTTTTGCAAACGGTTCGATTTTGTATGAAATGATTCGGTCAACTGTCAAATAAAACTTTTTACATTTTTTAAGTAAATGGTATTAAATATTTATATATTTATATATATTTATATATATATATATATATATATATATATATATATATATATATATATATATATATATATATATATATATATAGTTTAAAAATCGACAATTATAATTCTACATTAGCGTATATATAATATTATCGAAATATTTTGTTGTAATGAAAAAAGAAAACTTTGCAATATAATAATGTAATCATAATAAATTTTCAACCGTCAAACATTTTTCCACGAAAGGTCATTCATTACATCAATATTGAAATTAAATATTTACACTTCGATGTTGATATAATATATTAGCATTCTTAGACCACAGCATTAATATTGATTTTATCTGTTATTTTTTTTTCTCTTCCATTAGAAAATCAACGACATTGTGCAATAAAATGTTTATTTCTATTTATTTTTTATTTTTCCAATTTGTTGCATTCATTGACATCTCTTTAAAGCCCAAGGTTTTATTTCCAATTAAATTGAAATCTATTTTATTCAACTATTATAATACGCTGTTGATGTCAAATTTATTACAATGATGAATAGTTATTTTCTACAACTAAGCAATTAATGTAAATTTAAATTTTCTTTTATTATTGAAATAAATTATAATTGACTTACGATAAAAGAATAAATATATTATATTTGCTAATAATTATATGACATTTTTGATAAATATTGTTTGATATAGGTATATTTAAATTAAGGTTCGCGAACCATAAGTATATTTTCTAAAACATCAAAATATTAATTTTACCACTATTTTTTTATTTTATTGAAATGAATTAATTCGATTTTTAATTTGCAGGTAGTTCAGGTGATGAATGAAAGGGGTACTGTTCAAGTGAGCAGTCCCAAGGGTCAAGACAAACTTTTTACTTACGACGCCACTTACGACTGTAACGCAACGCAAGAAAGTATTTACGACGAAATGGTATAAATTTATAAAATATTTATAAATAATTGATTGTTTTGATTTAAAATGATTCACTATAAATAACTATTGTAAATAATGCATCATAGGTGCGACCTTTAGTCAATTCTGTGTTGGATGGTTTCAACGGTTGCGTATTTGCATATGGACAAACTGGCACTGGTAAAACGCACACTATGGAAGGTGCACCGGGTTGTGAGGGTATTATACCGAAGGCATTCACTCAAATTTGGCAACATATACAATCTGAGGCTTCTGAGGATGTTACATATCTCGTCAGTTGTTCCTATATTGAACTGTATATGGAAGACGTGAGAGATTTATTGAAAAAGGATAATAAAAAGAAGCTCACATTACGAGGACAAGTATGTAATAATACATTTAAAAAAAAATCGTGTGGTATAATAATATATTATATATGAAATGAACAAATTCAACCTTCATAATCCATCTGTTAATATTGCATAATCAATTTCAATTTAAAAAAAAATCATGTGGCATATATGCTGCAATTTAACAATTTGAGTTGTTCCAAATAAATTGAGACCTTGAGAATTTATATATTTTATGATAATATATTTTATTGTTTATAGGAATTCACTGGTTTTTATATTCCCGATATGTCGTCTGTTATATGTCGTTCGGCTGCCGATATGGCTAAAGTTATGCGTACTGGTAACAGAAATAGGACTACAGGAAGAACGGACATGAATGAACACTCCTCACGATCCCACGCCATATTTCTCATCACAATTGAAATGGCACATAAAGGCACTGAAACAATAAGGTGAGTGTACGTTATTTTTATACATCGCAATTTTCGAATGCGAATATCATTAGAATTTTTTTTTTCTCATAATTTCCAGAGTAGGAAAATTGAATTTGGTCGATCTGGCAGGAAGTGAGAGACAAGGGAAAACCAATGCTTCAGCTGATCGATTAAAAGAAGCAGCTAAAATAAATCAAGCATTATCAAGTCTGGGTAATGTTATATCGGCCTTGGCCGAAAATTCTCCACACGTACCATATCGGTAATTAATAATAAAATTACAATAATCATATATAAATACAATTTTTATAATTAAATAATTCTGTATATAATTATATTATAGGGATTCTAAATTAACTCGAATTCTTCAAGATTCATTAGGTGGTAATTCTAAAACTATTATGATAGCCAATATAGGACCCGCTTCATACAATTATGATGAAACAATAACAACATTGAGATATGCTCATAGAGCAAAAGGTTCATATTTTATTACTGTTTTTAATATTAATTTTATGCGCATACTTAATTATATATTATATTTTTCACAGCCATTAAGAATCAACCAATTAGAAATGAAGATCCTAAAGATGCTAAATTAAATGAATTTAAAGAAGAAATCGCTCGTTTACGTAGAATGCTTCAAGATCGAAAAGCAATTGAAAGGAAAAAAGAAAAACCGAAAAAAGTTCCTAGAGAGAAAACCAATTCTCCACAATTACAAGAAAATAATGGTATAAAAACAATTCTAGCAGAAATCTTTCTTTTATTTATATACATATGACAAGTCTCATTTACATATTATAGAAGAAATTGATTCGTTGGCTTTAGAACTAGAAAGTCAAAATATGGAAGCTGAATCTCATATAGAGGCGGAAAGATGTAAAACGGAAGAACTCGAAGCTAAAATCAAAGAATTGCAAGATAGAATGGTTCGTGGAGGTGTTGGTACCATAGGTGAAAAAGATATAATTAATAATCTCAACGAAAGTCAAATTATTTTGGAACAAAGAACTTTGGAAATTTCTGAAAGGAAAAAAAGAGAGGTAAACCGTCATAATTCAAAATTATTTATAATATTTGTATTTTGTAGAATATTAATGGCAAATGCCTATACTTTTTACAACATTATACAATTTTTAATCTCAAAACACTTATTTTAAGATTTATACGCATTAAAACTAGATTGATTGTTGATAAGTTAATAACTAACAATACATGATTAATTCAAAACTAAAAAAAAATATTACACGTATAGAAATTTTATTATATATACGTCATTTTGTTGTTGTTATCCCTTTAATTAATTATATTCCGCATTATTCTATGATAATATGGCTGTATTGTTATCAATATTGATCAGATTAATTATAAAATGCAATAACTGTTACATGTTAAGATAAAAAAATATTTGCAAATTAGAATTTAATAATACTTATCATTTTATATATAAAAATTTACGTCATAAAATTAACACTTATTTGTTAAAAAAAAAAATAGGTGGAAATGCAACAAAAGATTGATTTGGAAGAAGAAACTACTGCTCATGTTAATCAAACATTCACCACTCTTCAGCAAGAAGTAGATCACAAAACGAACAGATTGAAAAAGTGCCTTGCGAAGTATAGCAGTATTAGGGAAGAAATGGTAGAAATGAGAGAGGCTCACGATAGAGAAAGACGTGAATTAGAAGCTTTACAAGAAGACTTGATAACAGAATTGAAAAAGAAACTGTTGCTCGCTGATAATTTCGTGCCAGAAGCAGGACGAGCCCTAGTTTATAGAGTGCGATATAACGAAGACACCGACGAGTGGGAAATACCTCATGACTATCGGTACTAAATCTATATTTAAAATCGCATCCGATATCACGATTGTGCGGTGAATTTTAATAAATCATTCTTATTTTAGACAAGATGACGACGGTCAAGTCATACAACGTCCCATGACTTATCCCAGTAGACGACGACCCATTAGTGAATCGGTGAGGAATCGACCGGAAATGCGTTATCGAGCCGAAAATTTGCTAGATTTAAAAATGGAAATACTAGGAACAACCACTAAAGTTTATAAAAAGCCTGAAGTGTCTCCCGCACTAAAAGAGGTGATTTAATCGTTTTTATATTTATATTTATACAAGTGAATTTACTTTTATATAAACGTATATATATTTTATTAAATAACAAAGTGCATTAAAAATATCGATTTCAAAGTCATTATTCAATTGTGTGAATCAATAAATAGTAGAAAAAAACGCACACACATACATAAAAAATCTTTTATTAAAATATAATATTATATTCTGACACTTTGAAGATTATTAACAAAATTATTATTTTAATAGGTGTTCAAATTTCTGTAGATGTGTTTATTTAATGTACAATCCGTCAAATCATTTATAATTTTCACCTTTTTAATATAACCTTTAGGCGATCTTTTTTCCTCGTATCCTTTTAAGACCCGTCGATCCACTTAATCATAAAAAAATCACACCGCAATTAATTTATCATTGTGACCTCTGAATAATTTTTAATTGAGATTGATTGATACTTATATTGCAACACAAATCATTTGCACCGTTTCTATTGTAATTTCAATTTGAATTTCAGGTATTGAACTCAGCATTGGCCAGAGAGGTGGATATTGAAATCAAAAAACCGACGACAGCTCGAAGGAGACCGACAACGGCCCATCATAAAACACAAGGCGTCCGATAAATCCATCAAAATCGTCCAGTGTATTATAAATTCTTGCCTTTACCATTTAAAAAGTTTATATTGTAAAGTACAATGTAACTCTGGCTTTTTTAATCCCACGTTTATAATTAGACATTAATTTTATCAATGTGATTTTTATTACTGTGTTTTCTTATGTATCATTTGAAACGTTAGTAAATTAATATATATATATATATATATATATATATATATATATATATATATATATATATATATATATATATATATATATATATATATATATATATATATATTAAATATCATTTAATGGACTTAATATGCAGCATTAAATTGAAAATTTAACTATACATATATATATATATATATATATATATAATTTTTTTAAATGATTTAAAAATGTGTTTAAATTAACTGAATGCGAAGTATAACAATATTTTTATATATCTACTTGTTCGCAAGTATTATTCTGTCCAGTCATTTTTATATAGGAAAATATCATGTATTTATACTTTTTTATAGTCATCTTTGTTTATATCTTAATTTAGTTATAATTAAAAATCAATAGAAATTTCCGTTCCCGATATATAATATTTACAATAGTGACGTCACTAATGTTAACAACCATTATAATTTAATTATCTATAAATCGCAAAATTTATATAATTCGTTTACTCGCATTTTTTTTTCTGTATATATTGTATGATATAATTAAATTTTATAAACTGATTATTAAACACATTATAGCTTTCAAGATAATATTATGATCTCAAAAGATCGAAAATTACTGATCTCATTTTACATTACTAATAATTTATTATATTATTAAAATACTGTACTGTATAATTATATAATAATTTTTGAGAACATCTCTATTAATATTTTATAATTTAGTGGCGTTGCTATATTTTATGATATAAAATACATATTAAAATAGTAAAATTATACAATATTTAAATTTTATCCACGTATAATAAAATCTGAAAAATGATATTCACTAAAAATATATAATTTTAATAATACTTTAAATGTTTAACACTTATTATTTTGTCGTAGGGAACGTTACGTTTTTATTTATCTGTGATTAATTTAAATAGTTGTCAATTATTTATTGTACATAAAATGTATTTAAATGCATACGTAGTTCAAAAACAAATATACATATAATTTTATTTAAATTATTACATTTGTGACCAATGGAATTATTTAACATAAAATAATCGTGATGATATTATATCCTGCAAACCGCTATCCTATAATTTATGTTTTCGTAATATTCGTATAATATTTATGACTGTATTCATGTCTTACTATGATCAATTGATTAAATTTAGAAATATTTTTTCAGCTTAAATTTTAGTCTACTTTGTGAATTAGTACTTTTTTTCCAATTGTTTTGAGCTTATAGATATATTCTACTAGTTAGTAATTAAAAGTTTGACTAGCATATATTTTAAATACTTATCATCCATGATTTGGAACGTATTTTGATTGCCAATTGTTGATTGATTAATGTAAAATTATTAACTAATTTGCACAAAGTATAGTCAAAATTATATGTTGTTTAATTGTTATTATTTATAATAAACGGTTGGTTAAACTCAAATTTTGTGATAAAAAAATATTTTTTTTTACCAACATCGAATGCAATATTATGGATACATTCCGGGTATGTATATTTTTTGAACATTATCGAAGATTTATTATGGCAAAGACTATTGATGTACAAACTGTATGTTATGAAAAATGATCTCTTCTTTAATCCCAATTTAATATGATTGTATTTTTATATTAACTTATATTTATTGGATATAATAACTGATAATGAAATAAAAAGCCATTTCTTGTATGCGCCATAATTTATAGTATAATTGAGATTTTTATTTGTATTTCGTTCATAGCAAGTACGTAACTGCTATTAATCATGATATTATTTTTTTAGTCAATAAATGTATTTTATCTTGCACATGATATAAAAAAAAATTCTAGTCAATGAAAAGTATTAAATTACTTTCTTGTTTTTATAAACGACGAAATAAACATGTTTATAAATGAGTCTTTATTTTATTTACCAGAGATTGAAACCGATATAAAATAATATGGTTATTTAGGTTCAATATTTTATTAATTGTTGATTATCTATAAAGTATAATAATACTAATAAAACTTTTTTTAAATATTTTAGTTTTTTCCAGACATGTATTATGAATTTTGTTTCTATACATGTTGCTCGTCATAATGAAAATAATTTATTTATTTTACATACACACGCACACATATTTATTTTATATACAGTTCATATCGTACAAAACTTGTGCTACAGTCCTGGATGCTTCCACGCTGCTAAGAGCAATACCAGCCAAATGTGGTTCATATCCACGTAAAAGCCTAAAAACAAAATATGAAAATTAATAATAAATCAGTCATATTAAAAAATATATTTATCTCAGATGATTTGTTTTTAAAATAATAAAACAAGAGGAATCATTTCGTGAATCTATAATTATATAAAAATTAAAATTGAATTACAATAAATACAAAAAAATATTAAATACAAACCTTCTTCCAATATGTGAATAAATAACAATATTTCGTAATATTAAAGCAGCTGTTAATCTAATGCTCTTTGTAACTGGTCCTTCATTATCGTCCTAAAGAACAAAAAAATTCAATTAAATATAGTAAATATTAAAAAAATAAAACAATAAAACTAACACAAAAACAATGACACACACACACTCAATCATATATATATATATATATATATATATATATATATATATATATATATATATATATATATATATATATATATATATATATATATATATATATATATATAATAAAAACAACCTTTAATCAATAATTAATAGCAAAAATTAAATAATGCATAAAGTTGATATAAAAAAAGAAAAACAATAAACATGATAAAATTAAAAAATATGTTACCCAGTTTTACATTTATTTAATTTACAACAAATTAAATAAATATAAGAGTAAATAATTAATACATGCAAAATATGATTAAAATAATAATCCAAAGAGATAAACATAAGAAGCATTGATATACACTAATATTAAATTATTATTAACAAATATATTAATACTAATAAAATTGGAAATTATATTCAAATCATTAAATAACTATATCAAAAATTAGTTGAGATATATTACGATTATATAATGAAAATAAATATATAAAAGGATATTTTCCACATTAAATATATTTTTCATAATTAAATATGTTCATAAAATTACACAAAAACTTCTCTTTGACATTTGAAAAAAAAATGTTCACATAACACTTATCTGTTCTTAATGGATAGAAGGAAATAGAAAGTTAAATAAGATAAAAAAATATTTCATGCAAATATAACAAAAAAAAAAAACAGCACACTAAACAAATATTAGTATTTTTCACTCTCTCACCGTTACTTCTACTGTGTTTCTGCTTGCTTCAGCTCGTTGCTAAAACCAACACCAAATTAATTTATATAAAGAGACAAAATATATTATTTTTTTATCACCCAAGATATCGAAATAATAGTATATCATATATGTAGTAAAAATTTGTTATAAATAAACTAATAATAAAAAAGAGAAAATCTACTGAAGAAAAAGTTTGTTTTTTTAATATATGAAAGAATCAGATGTAGAATATGTATTTTTTTACAAACACTATATAAATCTGTATGAAACATACGCAATTATTTCTTTTATAATTAAAGAGTATGTTTTCATTAAAAATCTCTTATTTATAAAATACCATTAATTCTCTTGGATTTAAGAAATCAACAGCGTGACGTTTAATCGCATGGAGTGCAGCATTCGGTGCATATCCTGGATGAGATGAAGCACTCTGTCCTTCTGCACCTGGTGAATCAATACGTTCCATTGCTGAAGGTGTACCTTGTATTACTGCTGTTGAAATCGAAGGTATTATACCTTTACGTCTTTGAGCAAGAGATGCTTTCAAAGCCTTATTATAACAATAAAAAAATAACATTAGTCGATAATAAAGAAACATAATTATATCTTTTTTTTCAATATACCTCTACAGAACAATGACGATCTTGTAGGTGTGTCATGAGCGAAAACTGTCGTCTTGGTAATTGATCACAATTAGCCCATAAACACGGAGATTCTAAACGAGTACAATGAACATTACACGCATGTGTATACACTGCAGAAGCACTTTCAAATACCCTATTGATAAAAAATATAAGTATAAAAATCTATGTATTAAAAATATTATATATATAATTAATTATATCTTACGTATCACAACCTCTCCATTGGCATACCCAAGGTTCATCAGGTATTTTATGTGGTGATGCTGCAGGCAACTATAAAATAAAAACGTTCAATAATTATAATATAAACTAAAATAAATATACACAACGCATTCAATAAACTTACAACATTAACCTGTACATTTTCAGTTTTTGTTTGAGTTCTTACAACGGTTCCTTGAGAATTATTATTCTGTGTTCCATCAATAGTAACTTGTTGATATCCAGTCATGTTAGGATATTGTTGAGACGCTCCAATTATAATTTTTTGTGGAGTAAGATTATTTTGATTATGTGGTGGACTTCCAACTACAGCTTTTTTATCTTGTTTAATAGGTTGGTTTACATTAACAGTTTGTGACGAATTTGCAATAACAATATTTTGGTTTGTCGAAACTAACTGTCTATTTCCTTGTTGATCAACAATTATCTGACTACCACTAAGAATTCTTTGCTGATTTCCAGGAACTGTCACAAACTGCTGATTGTTTGCAATAAGTTGGGATCCCCCAATCACTTGTTGATTACCCACTAATATTTGTTGATTGCCAACCACGAGTTGATTTCCAGGAATTAATTGCTGATTTCCAACAATTATTTGCTGATTACCTGTGATAACTTGTCCAAATTGCTGGGTTTGATTATTATTTTGAACAATCACTTGTTGATTATTCTGATTGGTAATAACTTGACCAGCAGATATGATTTGTGGCTGTGGTTGCTGAGTAATCACAGGTTGTTGGCTTGGAACTAATTGAGCTTGATTTTGTACAATTTGTTGTTTTATAATACCTGATTGATTTAAAATATTTTGTGAAGTTGGAACAATTGCTTGATTTGGCTGAATTATACCTTGAGAAGTTTGGATCACACCAGGTGTTGTCTATAATATAAATGAATATATATATATATATATATATATATATATATATATATATATATATATATATATATATACTATATATACCATATATATAACTTTTAAGTTTTTCAAATTATTACCTGATTAACTACTTGAATAACAGCATTAGTAGGTTGATGAGACATCGATAAAGATTGTTGTTGACTAAGAGCATCAGTTGCCTGAGATATTAATGAACTTAAAGTATTTTCGTCCAAAGCGCCAGAATTATTAACCTATTATTAACAAAATTTAATATTTTATCAGTCAAACAAAGGTTAAACACAAATTTGAATCAAAATATTTACTGTGAGCGTAATAGGTCCTCCAGAATTCCCACCCTGAAGAATAATTATTGTTTTGGTTGGAACAACGCCTCCTGGAAATCCAATGCCTAAAATGAATACATTAAAATATGTGATCACAGTTAGTAAAAGAAAAGTATGTTAAAATCACACGAAAGGATAGCATTTAAAAGGATAAATGATGAATGACCATCGTTTATACAAAGCACAAGTTAAAATTATTATTTGAAACATACACATAGGAAATAAATTAATTTACCTTGCTGATTATTTTGAGCAATAAGTTGCATTGGCTGAGCAACAAATTGCTGGTTAGGAACACCAACAACAGTTTTTCCTGTATTTCCTGCAAATTAAGTATAGAAACGTAAATTGAAAATAAAAAAAAAATACTAATAAATATATTTAATATACCATGTAAAATTAATTGACCAGATTGACTTTGAATTGAAGGTACGATAACTTGACGTAATAAATCAGAATCTTGAATTTCACTAGTGTTCACTTGCTTAGTTTGTTCTATATTTTGCTGAGATACTACCGTATCTTGTTGAACTATTATTTGAGGAGTATTAGTTTGCACTGTGGAATCGACATTTTGTGCAACCTGCTAATAATTAAACAAAATTATAAATTCTGATAACAAAAAATATAATGTACTTTAAAAATACATACTTCTTCTTCTTCATCTTCTAATGCTGAAGCAGCAAGTGCAGCATATAAATTAGCTGCTTTAGATGATACACTTTCCTAAAATATAATCAAACGAATTATTTTATCTTTTAATGCAATTGAATAATTTCTTTACAATAAATTTTCAACAGTTTCTTATATACCTCAATACGTGGTTTTTTATTATTGGGTTCATCTTGAGATTCTTCGTTTGAATTTGATCTAATTGGCCCACTAGGACTTCCAACAAGTGGTGGAGATTTTTTTTCAACCAATGTTGTCAATAATGGATTCTATATATATATGTATAAAAAAAAACAAATAATAATGTATGTTAAGTAGGTAAAGTTCGATAATATAAAATATTATACATCATTAATACACTTACAGATTTTTTTATTGAATTCTCATCCTTATTTTCTTGTGAACGAACTATAAATTAAAAACAAAATATATTTGTGTTAATGGTAAAAAATAAAATAAATAAATATAATATTGCCATAATAAAAAATTGAAATTACCTATTGATTCTTGTACTGTTAATACAGTACTCGTTGGTGGCTATAATAAAGTTATAAAACATTTTAATATCAATTTAATAAGTATTAAAATATTTAAACAAATTTATAATAGATGTTACTTTAGAATTGGCTAACTGCATTGGCGATGTGCTCGTTACTCCAGATGATGTGATTGTACTGCAAGTAATCATTGCTTCAGCATCAATGTCCATCTAAATTAGTAAAATACCGAAGTAATATTAAAATTTATTAAATTATTTAATAAAACAAAATTATTATACAATTACTTACAGCTACTGGACTCGATATAAGAGCAGTATTCACAGAATTATTAGATTGAACAGGTTGACCTAGCATTTTTTGTTGATTTTGTCTTTGAGTTACCTGTAACATATATTATACTTTTTAAAACATTATACTTTAATATGATTTAAAATTATCACTATAATATAATCTATTAAAATTGGTTAAATATTAAATTACGTAAATGAATATATATTATAATATTGAAAACATAACTAAAAATGCACATAATTTAAAAATAAATTAGTAAAATTTTAAAATAACGCTATCAAACACGATTTTTAATAATAATTAAATTTAGTTTTACAACATGCTTTCATAGAATATATTAATTGTAAAAAAAATAGAAACAATATTTTTCAATTCTAAAACACACTCAGAATAATTATTGCATCAGTAATTTAATGCAAAAAAAACGCTTCAAAGAATTTTATTATCAAAACGTAAATCATTTTGTTTTGTTAATAACGAACATGCGATCTGTATTATTATTGTAATTTCAAAACATCCTGTTTAAACATGCAATGAAAATAACATCGTATAGTTTGATTTTTATTTTTAAAACAAGTCTTTCAAACCTGTATATGGAATTTTTATCTGTAAAATATGAAGAAACATAAAGATAAAATTTTGAGAACTGCGAACCAATGATGTAGAAGTAAAATAGATGTTTTATTAGAAAAGAATATGATGAATATCTTAAAAAAATCATGAAGAAAAATGTGCATAAATAAAAATGTACAATAAAATAAAAAAAAATGCAGAATATAACATATCCTATTCTTATATACGCGTGATTATACTTCTTTGTAAAAAATACAATTAAAATTAATAAAAACGACATTAAATTATATTTCAAAATAAATGGATTTTGAATCATTTTATTATATAATTTTAATAAATATTGATAATCCTATAATATTTCATATTATAAATAAAATCAAAAATATTGAAGAGTCAAATATATATATATATATATATATATATATATATATATATATATATATATATATATATATATATATTTATATATATATATATATATATATATTTATATATATATATATTTATATATATATATATATATATATATATATATATATATATATATATATATATCGTATACTGTTCTAAACAGCTTTTTTATAATAAATTTAAGCTAACTAGACATATTAGTAGTGTTAGACTAATTTGTTACCTGCGACTGCATGCGGTCCATGCGATCTGCTGCACCTACTAGTTGAGGCGGTGCAGCACTAACCTTATGCGCTAATAAATGCTTAATAAGCGTTGTATTTGATGACTGTTGAGATGGCGTTGGAGGCATAGAAACAGTTGCAGAAGTAACTGTAGATACCGATGCACCAATTTGCATTACAGGTGCTGCTATTGAAGCAACTAACGGAGTATCCCCTATGACTTGACACATAGAAACCTAAAACAAAAATTCAATATTAATTTTTATTGTATAAAAGCTAGTAATAAAATAGTTAATCAATTACATATTGTAATGGTTATTACTTGACGAAAAAAAATCATACTTTTTAGATTTTCCAATTTATACATTGGAACTATTTACATAAATATAAATTATATATATATATATATATATATATATATATATATATATATATATATATATATATATATATATAATTGAACAAAAAATAATACTTACTGGAGGTTTATTTGGATCAGTTTTACTCAGTTGAGCTTTCAAAATAGGTGAAGCAGGTCCTATAAAATATCACAGAGTTTAACAGTATAAATTATAAAATAATCTAAAAAATTATAAACTAAGTTTTACCAGATTTCACATTAGATTGAACGACTGTTTGAGGTTTTATTTGTGTTGTGGCTCTTTGTCTGATACCTACATAAAATTGCAATGATTCGCCATTGGGACCCTTAACAGGATTAGGACCTATCACGCCTCCGAAAATAGATCTATAATTTAAATTGATATAAAAATATATTTAAATACACATACAAAATCTTAGAAATGTGTAATTGTAAAATTATAAATCATTTACCTAACACATCTTGGAAAATGTAAAGGAGATATGACACCTTTTCGACCAACTTTAGAACAACATGATAAATACTGTTTGTATAGTTCATTTGCATCTAATCTTATATTAGGCGAACAAGGTTCCCAAGTTGTACGCAACCATGCCAATGCGAATTGTTCATTTTCCTGCGTAAAATATTAAAATTAAGAACTAAAATATAAACAGTATGACATAAAATAAATGATATTTACATGAATTGCTTGCTGATGTGCATGTTGCTGTTGAACAGATAATACGTTAGCTTGAGTTTGTGTTGGTTGTACATTTACAGCTTGTTGGACTGTAACGTCAGGACGGATTGTTGCAACTTGAAGTAAAGGAACCGTTTGTTGAATATTAACAGGTTGAGCAATTATAACTGGAGGAGGAGTAGGCGTATTTATGGGTTGCTGTGGTACAACTGTTTGTAAAACTGCCATATTATTCATCTGCATATTAGGATTTGGAGGATTTACACCAGACACAGTTTCAACGACTCTCATTAGAATACAAGCTTTAGGACCATAACTCTGTGCCTATATAAGAAAATAATATAAATAACATAGTTACAATCAAAATACAGTTAATTATCATTACTTACTTCTACAGTAATAAGTGATACTAGGGTATCTACAACTCCATGAATTTTCACAATATAATCACATGATCTTTCACCAAGCGTTGTAAGAGCATACATACACTCCAAAGTGACAACAAGCAACATAATATCATGCAGTGTCAGATAAGAACATACTTGTTCATAAACCTAAAAAAAATAAATAAAAATAACAATTCTAAAGTATTTATTAATATTATTACAAATAAATACGCTACTTTTTGTTCTAAACATCTAAGCAAAACATCTTCATTAGCTTCATTTTGTGCAAGTTTATTTAATACTTCTAGGGCTGCTAGGGCTCGAGCACGATCCTCAGAATGTAATGAAGCAGTTAAAGTAGCTAAAAGGTGTCGTGAAAGTAAACATGTTGCAGGATCACGAACTGTTAATTCAGTCGCTATATTCCCTAACGAATCTAAACCAGCTTGACGAGTTGAACTCATTGAACAATTAACACATAAAATTATAAATCTAAAATAAAAAAAACTCAGATTAGGCCTATAGTCCTATTTAGTTCCTTTACGTATTTTGTCCTAGAGAACAAGATAACAAACACACACACACACACACACACACACACACACACATACACACACACACATATATATATATATATATATATATATATATATATATATATATATATATATATAATGATTTGTGTTTATATGGTAATTAATTATATAATAAAGTATATAATTAATTACTAAAAAAAAGTTCAATATATAAAAAATACCTGAGAAAAGTTTGGTGTTTCGCTAACATAGATATATTTTCCTCATGAAAAGAAATATTTCTCATAATAGTAACGATTTGAGATATACGGCGTGTAATTACATCTTTTGCACCACCTGGACATCGACCTGCAAAAATACCATCTTCATCTGCAAGCATTGCTGCAGTGATTCCTTCAAAAACTGGTAATTCCTATAATAAGAAATATAAATACTATAGCATACTTATTTATTATAAAATTATACTATATTGCAACTGAAAATACACCTTATCATCAGGTAATAGCATTGTACCATCATCAGTGAGGTAATTTTTAAGATTCAATTGTGAAACGATTGCCTGCATCGCCAAGCCTTGTATTGGAAAACGTTCTTCGTCCAATAACTCCAATGTACCACTAGGTCTACAATGTTCTAACCAATACCATTCCATATTAATACTTCGAGCCTCTTTGTATGAACGACCTATCACATCTCTTAAACTCGCTATATTTTAAATAACAAAAAAAAAAAAAAATGTAATAATAAAAATGAAATATAATAAATAAGAATAATAGATATATAAAAATACATACGATGATTATAAACTGCAGCATGTCCTAATAGAAAATCAATAATATGGGGCAAAGAATTAACTGGCAATTTATTAGATGAATCGGCAGCTAATATAGTACACACATTTAGAGCGAAATCTTGTTCATTTGGAAATGGACTTAGGAGAGATAAAACTAATTTCTCCATTGAACCTCCTAAACGTTGTAATGGAGATAAACCAGTACATTCACGAACGTGATCTAAAACAATTGGTAAAATATTTTAACAAAATTATAAAAAGAACAATAATATATAAATATAATGAAAAAGCATACCAGGAACGTTGTGTTGATTATGATTGTACGTTAACGCTACAGTATTTCTAACACGAGGAGTGCCCCAACCGGAGCGTCTCGGACGATCGTCATCCGCTTCATTCATAGTTCCGTCCAAATCTCCCATTCCGCCTGCAGATCCGCTTCCGCCACCCTTGGTACGTTCCCATCGTTCAAGATAACGAAGATATATTTGTTTAATCGCAACGCCTCCATTTACACAGGAAGATGGCAATCCTAACTGCTTCAACATAATATCCCATAAACCTTGACTGTTTACCTGCACGACAAAATCAAACGCGTAAAATATAATTGCACATATTTTCAATATAAATGATTTTTTTTAATAATAAAACGGATACTCACTTTCATCCATCCACCATGGTGAGTGACTAACATATATAGCAAATATAAATCGACTTCCTTTCCATTTACAATAGGTGCATGCCGAATTGCCGATCTGTCAAATGGAAATATTTAAAAATCGATTATAAATGACAACGACCAATTAAATATCTTAATATTATAGTTAACTCAATATTTTATTTTACTTGAAAATAAAAATGAAACAACTTGAGACAAAAATTTTGAGTCGATAATATTAAACATTATAAAAATATGTTCGTATGAAAAATATTTATCTGTATATTCGTTAAACTTTAAAAACAATTAATAAAAAATAATTTAGAATCGCTTTCGCATAATGCATAAAACGTACGTCAGAAACACATATGACAAATAAAAGACAAAAAAAACGATAAAATACTTTTTTTAAAAACATAAAAAACGAATATTTTTTTCAAAGTATCATAGAGAGTAAATAAATATAAACTGACCCTCGAGTTTCGTGGAATTGTCCAAGTTCTTTAAGGAAATTGGCGCGTTCTCGCTGGTAGGAACTGGAAGTGGTTCTTACGTGAAACTTCGTCATGATGACCGATACAAATAAAAATTACGACACAAATGATGACAAAGATCGCGCTTTTTTAACGATATTTTTTTGTAAATGATTCCGTTTTGACATTAGCGCTAGAGCGAATCACAGTTCATACGCAAAGCTAGCGCTTTACCGTCCGACGCCGGCTCTGTTTACAATGAGCACATAACACTCTATTTCTCGACCATCATTGACATTTCACTTGACAATTGAATTTAAAAAAAATTACATTAATTACAAATATTTAAACTTTAGAATTTATATTAAATTTTCATTTTAAATAAAAAATTTTTTTTGTGGTTTTATATTTAAATCTTTGTGAATATTGTTTTATATTTTAATAAATATTTAAATTGTATTTTTTCAATTATTTTAATAAACAAATTATATATATATATATATATATATATATATATATGTGTGTGTGTGTGTGAATTGTCTAAATTTTAATTAAATTATTTAGAATAAAATCATTTAAATTTAAAACATCATATTTTATATGTTAAATATTTATATATTTTTTAATTCAAAATTACTATTCTTTTGCAAAAATATAAATTATTTATTTTATAATTAGTTTCAGCTATAGTCATATAATATTTTTATTTCGATCAAATTTACAAAAAAAAAAACAACAAACGTCAAGAAGTCGTAAATCGTGGTTTATCTTCAGCTTTTTCTTTGTTATTATAACTCATACTATTATTTTTTCCTATATTAATCGAATAACCGATTCCCATTTTAACACTACGATACTTTATTTTATTGCAAATTTCGGATATTTTAATTGTAAACAAATTATGTCAACAAATACAAATTCTGACTGTCAAATAGAAAATACTCTATTAGATGCTAAAAAGGGAAATAGAAGGAAAAAAGATAAAAAAGTCAAAGAGCGATCTGACGTAGAAGGTGTTGATACTTCTAATTTCACTATAGAGGAACGTTTGATAGCTGCAGTTTGGGTACACGAAAGAAAGTTAGAAAAAGTATCAATGTCACAGGTGTTTTATATATGTTTTTTAATTATTTAAAGCGTGTTAAACATTAATAATTTATTTTAATAAAAAACCAAAATCATTTTAGATAAAGATAAATTTTAGAATTAGATTTAGTAAACCTCCACCAACTAAAAACACGCTTTATTTTTGGGAGAAAAAAATTTTTGCGACTGGCAGAGTTGCAGATGTTAAAAGATCTGGACGTCCATGTAAACGGTAACAAAAAAAAAATGCATTCTATATTTAAATTTTGCTTAATTCAAAATAAATATATAAATATGCGAAGTATATATTTTGCTTATTTTTTGCCTAAGTATAAATTTTCTGAATGGAATTTGAAATGTACATAATATTAATCGAAATTGTATCGTAATTATAGAAAATCTTTTATTCCATCTGTGGAAGCTTCTTTAAAACAAGCTCCTGGACTTTCAATTAGAAGTCGGGCGCAACAGTTATCACTGCCTACAACAACTCTTAGGAAAATATTAATCGAGGATATTAAATTTCAGCCACAAGATAATATACTAAAAACAAGTATGTATATTTTGGAAAATTTTTACATCAAATTAACAACTTTACTAAATTTCTATTTCATATTATTAAAAATATTTAAAAATAAAAGGTTGAATTTATTAACAAAAGTTTAATTAAAAATAAAATATTTGTATATTTCAACTCTTAAAAAATAACACTAAATATTTGTTATTGTTGTTATAGATGAAACAGAAGCATTAGGAAATGAAAATTTATCTTATACAAAACCAAATAAAGAAACGCTACCAAAATGCAATTCCGAACAGCAATCTACAGATTTACCAACCCATAATATTGCTCCGCCACCTTCATATTCATATACAGAAACGTTCGGATCACTACCTTTATCAGCGTTTCAGCACTTTCTTACATATCCAAATAATAGTCAAGGTCCACCTATGGTTTCAACGCATTCAAAAATGTCAATTGAAATGCAAAATCATCATATAGATGTTAACGTTAATGTTGGATCGCACATGCACCAACATCAACATAACCATGCTATCGTGCATCATAATTATGTTCCTAATAATCAAATTCAAGAGACTGCGATACTAACATATACACAAAATGGAGAACACAGTAGCGGTGACGACAAAATAAATTCAACTAACATTCCATTTATAACAACAAACTTTTTGAAATAATAAAACAAAATATTTTAGAATGTAATTTTTTAAAATAAATATATTTATAAATTGTCAACTTGTTTAATTTAAATACAAAAGAAAATAAAAAATATATATAATGAAGAATTATAGTAAAGATTCAAATCATATAAAATTGTTTTAAAAGAAAAACAAAAAACTCACGTATAGTAATATATATTTTTCATTAATTTCACCTAATTTTATACACATTGAGTATAATTTATAAGTAGATGAATACCACAAAAATCTAAAACTTTAATAAAAACCAACATTAATATAAAAAAAAATATTTATATAAAAATGCTCAAGATTATTTTCGCTGTCTTGGGACAATGGAATTCCTTGTAAGTCCCCAAAAGCTTTGTGGTCGTAATGATTTTTTTTGAGCTTTAAACCTAAAACAAATTCATTTATATTTCATTCTTATATATAAGAAAATATAAAGTAAATTTCATTACTAACATCCATCCAACATGCGAGAAGCAAAAAGAACATACTGCAATAGTCCAATAATAACCTGGAAACCATGTAAATTCCAGAGATGGCCTTCCTTGTAAAGTTATATTGGTTGTGTTTTTTACAGTTACAATGTCGTGAACATAACCACCTAATAAAATAATAAAATATACAATATTTCTGAAGTTAGAATATAAAAAAAGAATGAATAGCCTTAACTTACCCACGTTACAATAATTAGTGTGAATACCCTCATTTGACATGGCAAAACTATCATTTAATTCACATATCTGTGTAGTACATTCTGAGCAGCATAAAATCATATTCTAAAATGATAAAATACAAAATAGCATAAAAGAAGTACATTGTTTAGCATAAAAGTAAAAATTCTGATGAAAAATACTTTATTTAAAAACTGCAATTCTAAATACAATCTCAGTAAAGCATTATCGATTGTAAATAAATTCAATCGTTCTTGTGTAGAAATAGTCAAATTTGATGCTACCCAAAACGATAATGAAAGTATATCACCAGGAAGATTCGCTATAAAAAAAAATGAAAATTAATGTTTTTATATATATAGAAAAATTATCAATTTTGGTTACCTATCGATAATTCCATAAAATACGCTTTAATACGTTGTGTTATTCGTTCTACATCAAAAATATTGTATACAAAATATGGCCACGGTGTTACTACAGAATCTGCCTTTTGTAATTTATGTACCACACTAGTAAAAAAAAAAGTAAAGAAGATGTAATGAAAAATTAATATCATAATTAAACTTATTAAATATTAAAGAAAATGATACTTTTTATCACAATTTTGCTTTATAATTGAGAACAGTCTGCAATCTCTTAGAGGATCAGTAGTGATAATATCTGGTAATATTCTTATGTGACATTTGTCTATGCTGCAAAATTAAAAATATATACTTTTTATATATAAAATTATGAGTGTTTATATACACATATTATTTTATATTAAAAAAATCATACAATGTATCCCTCTGCAGTGAAAGTTGATATTTTCTATTTCCATTTATTAAGCGGAAACGCTGCCTAGCTTGTGCTTTTAATGAAATTTCAGACCTTAACTCAACATCTTCTTCGATTGGTTCAGTCGCTTCTATAACTTCACACAATACCCCATAATCTGACATGTGAAGTTTACTAAAACTATATTAATAAAAATATTAGCGCATTGTTTATAACTATATAAAGTGGAATAAATTTATTGATAATTTTTCAATTTTAAGCGTTCTATCAGAAATCATATATGAAACATCTTAATACAATTTAAATGCTGGGAAAATATTAAGTATTTGTCAAGTACTGAAAAATAGTTAACCAACTTCTTAGCTTAAATTAATGTACAAATATCTATTATATATATATATATATATATATATATATATATATATATATATATATATATATATATATATATATATATATATATATATATATATATAAAATTTGATGGTATCTTAAATAACACTAAAATAAGAAATATGAGTACTCTGGAAAAATTAGTCCAAAAAGACGCTCTGTTTGTATAAATTGAATTCCTTCTCGATGTGTCAAGTTACGACAATGAATTGGTACAGATTCTCCAGGAAAAACCACACTATGATGACACCAGCAAGGAATTTGACCCTCCCATCCAGATTCCAAGATTGAACGACCTCGTATCGTCGTCAATCCGCCAGGTAAATACTAAAAATGATATTTAAAAATTACAGTTCTAAACATAAAACAAACCAATATCAAAAATTTATATACTAACAGAATGAGCAGCGGGTAGATCTCTATCGAATTCTTCAGTAAGCTCATTATTATCACTGTCTTCTTCATCTGCAGTGTTATCTTAAAAGTAAATTTATGATGGAAGAAAAAACCATAAATATATGTTTTATCTAGTCTTATAAAATTTAAATTTAGTTAACAAGTATAAATAAGATTATAGTTAAAATAGGTCAGGAATCAACAATTAAATAAATATAAATAATTAACATAATAAAAAATCGAACCACGAAATAAAAAAAATACAAAATCAAATATAATTTTATTTTTTGAAATAGAGCGATATTCTTTCTTTCTATCATTTAAATATTTTATAATAAACTTAACTATTTTTGCATTTTAGACTCTCTAAAAGCTTATTATCTTTCAAATAAAACGTAAAATGGTAATTAAAAGATTGATTTAAATTTAGAATAATAATAATTATAGAAAAAAACCATAGGCGATATATAAATAGTATAAAATATTTTATTATCTCGAAGTACCCAAAGTCACAATTATCACTTTTAAGCGTAGCGATACATATATATAACTCCATAATATATATATATATATATATATATATATATATATATATATATATATATATATAAAATGTAGTCGTTTAATTCTACGACGTATTCCCGAAAAAATAATGTTTTGAGTAAATTTATTCGCACAAGACGCAATTATAGAAAAGAAAATTAATTTAGAAAAAGTATCTCACATAATAAAATACCTTCGACTAGAAGTATTTCCTCCATATTATTCGCAAAATAAACAAACCGTCCGCCAAAATAACGCCGACTGTCACTCGATTCGACGTATTATTATTGTGAACGGCGATCGCCGTTTTGATCGCACACTTTACAGACGGCTCGTTAAATATCAAAACCAGTTTTTTTTAATTATTAAAAATAAATAAAAACATTATATTCATTTATTCTAAAGAATTTTAATATTTTTTTATTATTATCTTGTTACTTTTCCGGATGATAGATGAAAAGATCATTTAATATTTACGTGAATAAAAAAAAAAAAGATAATGGTCACATTATTGAAGTTCACCGAATAAAATAATAATAATTATTATAATTTCATTTATTTAATACATAATAAATATAGTTTTTAATTTAATTACCTATATATATATATATATATATATATATATATATATTATTGTTCTTATTAATTTAGTCAAATATAAGACTAACTATATTTGAAATGGAAATAGTGCATAAATATAAAGAACAATATTAATTTAAAATATTTATTAGTATGTATATTGATTAAAAAAAATGTAAAGAAAACGAGGGAAAAAAAAGAAAACCAGATGGACGAAAAACGTAGTGTTCCGGCCTGTTTATTGTCGTGCGGTGGCGTCTCGATCGTCTTGTTTGCCTTCGCGCTCGTCTTCGTCGTTTCGTCGTCTCTCCTCGCGGACCGAGGATTCCTCGTTCGGTATGGCGTACTTTTTTTTTGTTGTCGCCATCTTCGATTCGTATTTTGTATTTTTAAGCCTCCCGTTTCTGTTTTCATTCCTCGCAATTACAACAACTGTCATCCTGTCGTTTTCTTTCTTTTTTTTTTTGGACTATATTACCATTTCTGTCATCGGCGCACTTCATACAACAATCGTTCGTCTCAAATTTCCAAAAAAAATATTCGAAATTCTTTTAATACTATCCGAATAGATTTTGAGATGTCGTCATTTATTCTAGGACGATAATTAATCGTTCGAAAGATTTTTAAATTAAACGGTTCGTATTTCTCGTAATCTTTTTATAAACGTTATAATCACATTTTATCGTTTAATGTTTTATATCGTTTAGTAGGAATATTAAAATTCGTCACTTCGACGCTCCACGATTAACCACTGTTATTGGATTTACGATATCATTTTAATAGACGATTAAAAAAACCTCAAAATTATAAAGAAAACGCCCAATGTGTTTGCCGTTTTCGTAAATTATTACACTTTTATATTCGTTAAATATTGCCGATAAAAATGACGTCGTATCGTATATTGTGCGATATTATATATATATATATATATATATATATATATATATATATATATATATATATATATATATAATTATTTGAAAATGTAAGATAGTTTTTGCGTATAATTACAACAGTTAATAAATTTTATTAGCAGTCCGTAACATTAATTATATGAGATGATGTGTGTTCGTTATTGCAATTTGAAAATTAATATACTAAATTGTTTGATTAGAAATAAAGATTTTGAATATTTACCAATTTATAGTTTTATATTTTTTTATAAATTCAATAATAATTTGCTTTATCTTTACGCCAATAAAATTATAAAGAAATTAAATTATAAAATTCATCTGTATAATATAAAAACTGGATCATACTTGATTTTTAATTTAAAAAAAATTCTTGCATGTATTTTATTAATTTTGATTTGTAAAATTTCATATTTTTCAGTTTTTCTTTTACTTTTTTTTTGTAAAAGTGAACTTAACATAAAAATATATATTTTAAATGTATATTCATATATTATTTTATATTTTTTTAAGTATTTAAAAGAAATTTTACAAAAATTAAAGATTTTTTTGAAAAAATAGTTCATTGTTTTAAATACAATAGCGATTTTTCCATACATTAAATATTTGTTATTTACATTTTTTTACATACTTTGTTTTTAATTATTTATATTAAATTATAAACGTAAAAAGTTGTATGTATTTATTGTATTCGATATTTTAACACTTAAATATTCCAATTATATAATTGTTACAATATAAATTTAACTTTGATATTTGAAATGTAGTTGGAAAAATTTTATGTCTTATACTCATTTTTATTTTAGTTTCAAATATGGCAAATGTTTATAGTGAATTTTAATTCCACAATGATGTGCAATTAAATAGCGATATCAGTGCAATCTATAGTATATCTGTGACACTCGATCTTTTTCCATTGAACAAATAAATCTTTTTCTAACTTGTCAGGTCTGTTTTTTAATGTTAATCCTTTTTTTCAAAAAGGATTAACATTTAAAAAAGGAGAACAAATAAGAATAGGTTTCCACTCTTTTTATTTCAGTAAAATAAGTAGACCTAATGTGGCTTCCGGGACAGATTGAGCATTGTTGATTTATATATATGGTATATTGCAAAAAAAAAATGTAAAGATATGTAACTCTATGTATATATAGTTTATTCGCTTTTGTTCCTAGGGTAAATGGAGTCGTATTACTCTGATGCGCTTTGTTATACAATGTATTCGTAAAGTTATAAACAGATAAACTAGTATTAAATGCTATATAATATTTTATGAATTATTAGAATTTGAATTGAAATATATAAATCTGAAGAAAATCAAGTTTATTTTTATACATTTGTATACTATATTAAAAACATTATAAACAAAATCTATATTATATTGTATATTCTATTTTACATTGATTTATGACATCACTGCCTTAGTTCGTTTTTGTAATTCATATTTATTTTTAACTTTTTTTTATTTAGAAATTAAAAAAAGAGTTAATTAGTATGTTACTATTTTTTTATTTTTTTGTTTAAAATTATCTTAAAATTTCAGATTCAAGATGAGTGATACTTGTGAAAGTCCTACTGAAAGCAACCCAGATGTAAGTATTTATTTTTATATGTGTTTTATGTATTTATATATTTTGAGCTAAATATATTTTATTTTTTTGTTAGCCACGAGAATTAGAGAAGATTGAAGAAGCAAAATTAAAAGCGAAATTTCCATCTGCAGTACTTGGACGAGCAGGAGGTCCCGGCGGTCACACGGCATTTTTACAAAAAAGACTCGCTAAAGGAGTATGTTTCTATAATTTAAATATTAAAAAAAAACTATTTATAAATTTTTCAAAAATTAAACAATGTAAATATGTTTTATTATAGCAAAAGTTTTTCGACTCTGGAGATTATCAAATGGCGAAACAAAGACCAGGAGGAATGGGTGGTCCATTTAAAACAGCAACTGCACCGAAACTCCCAACCGGAGATACAATACCAACTCCTGAAACAGTACCCATAAGGAAAACGTCCATAATTCAACCAAAATTCACTACGCCCAGTCAAACATCTTAGCCCACCGAGTTTCATAATTCGAATAATCATAAAACATTGGCTTAGGTTAATATAAAAAATATATATTCGTAAAACTATTTTTTTTCGTCTTTATTATCATTTTTCTTTGATATTGATTTTGCCAGGGTTATGCACATTCGACACTTGTTTTGTTCCTAATTATAAATAAAATGATACATTAAAACAGCATGTTAATGTGATATTTTTTAACGTTTTTTACATTTATTTTTCACTAAAGCATGGTTTTCTGCATATCTTTAGTTTACATAAAAGAGACAGTACGTATTTTTCAATTTACATTCGTTTGTAAATATGAATGGCGCATATTTCTATACATAAAATGTAAACTTCAAATTACTTTATAAAATACATATTTTTAGATTCCGTTTGTAATAAATAATATTTATGTAAAAGAAAGTGTAAAAAATAATTTTTGATAAAGATTGCATTGAATTTCGTTCTCCTTTAACATCTTCTTTGCGTGTATGCATAGTTATCTGAATAATAGTGGTGGATGTATATTTCACTATAGACGAATAGCGATAGTGTGTGTGTGTGTGTGTCTGAGTGTGTAGTTAATATCACAGTGCAATGTCTGATGTGCTACGTTATGTCTGAATAGCTTAGAATCTCCACATAATTGTGCCACTTTAAATAGCAACGATGGGTAAAAACATTCGTTTTATTCTTTTTCAAAAAATAATCTGACTAAAATTGCATATTATAATGGATAGTTCGAATAATAAACTCTTATTTTATAATGCACATCTTTATTTTTTAAAAAATCCATATATGTTTGTAATTTTATTTTTCTTCATTTTTAACACATGCTTTCTTGTGACTTAATCTAGTTATTAAAAATGTTACTACTTATAATATTTTACCTTTGATATCATAAAGACTAAGGTTAATAAATTGTTGTTATAACTTAAATATTTTGATGTTATAATTTAAAGAATAAAAATCTTTCCCAAATTAAATTTATATCGAGAAAAAAATAGTAAACAAATAACTTATGTAGTTATAAGTTATTTGTTTCATAGTTACAGTTATACGAAAAAGTTTTATTGAATGATAAAACAAAATTATTTGTGTTTTAATTAATTTTAATCATATTTTGTAATTTCAATCACTACGAATATACAAGGATTTAAATATTATTTTTGAAAATCATAAATCAAAAATATAATGAAGATTTCAATTAGAAGTCGTGTTCATTAAGTGAATTACAAAATTTTGTATA
This sequence comes from Leptonema lineaticorne, assembly GCA_024500535.1. Lineage (NCBI taxonomy): Eukaryota > Metazoa > Arthropoda > Insecta > Trichoptera > Hydropsychidae > Leptonema > Leptonema lineaticorne. The sequence goes on from JANIJI010000021.1 coordinate 6,112,586, forward strand.
TTAGAACTATATTATTTTAGAGATACGTTATACCAATTATAAACGTTTAGTTTGTTAGTAAAAGGCGACGTGAATCTGTTTATTGCGTTTCAGTTATTGCTACGTGATTGATATGGCACATTCAATATATAGTATATATGAAGTAGGGACGAATATTAGATTTCTGCATTACCTGTAAATATAAATTTAAAAATATAATACATACTGTGAGCATTAACCGAAAAGTAAAAAATGTGACTAACTTGGCGTCCAATGAATGTAATTTGGAGTAGCTGCAGCTTGATATTCTTGTACCAGATCGTCTACTACTTCACGAGAATGATCAAGTTCGTCTAGAGAGTCTTTGAACATTGGTTCTTTTCGAAATACTTCAAGAAAAGCCTCTCGTTTGCGCAATTTATCAAATTGTTGCAAACATCTATCGAAGAGCTATAATATTTTCAACGTGTAATTTTGGCGTAATAATAATGTTATTTTATTGAGTTTGAGATTAAATTGTTCTTACTGATGAAATATTCGTATGATTAGCAAGTAAAAGACCAGAAACTTTATGGTTTGATTGAACATATGGTGACCTTCGTGATAATGCTACTTGTATCGAAGCTGGTCCCCATGGTATAAATTGTGCTAATTTTCTTTCTCTTATTCTTTGTAAAGATTTATGCACTTGAGATGGATCAACTTCACCCTTAAAACATCACAATAAATTAAAATTTAATTGATTTACATATAAAAATATATAAACTAATAAATACCTGTATAATATTTAAAATCGATATGTAACAATGCTGATTATTCCTATCGGGACTTAAAGAAACCATCATATTTTTTGGTTGTAATAATCTTTGCATTACGTCTAAAACTGTTGTTTTTCTAATATTTGGTACCTAAAAATATATTATATGTTAATCTGAAAAATTATATGTCGAATTTTTAAAGATGCATTTTAAACATTACTGTATTGAGTTCATGATCTGCAGTAAGTGGTGTATAACCAGTCATCAAGAAATGAAGTCTTGGAGTAGGAATTAGTGGTGCGATAAGACTGATTAAATCGTTATTCATATATGACGGGTATCTGTAACAAAAACCAATTATTTATATACAAAGTAATGAACAAATATGAAAAGTTTTTTACCTTAATGTAGCAGTACTGGCACTCATTATGGTTGATACTAATGTATTTATTTGAGTAAACGAAGGATTTTGAATATGTAATCTGTCTGTGGCTATTCTATTTAAAGCTGTGTTGTCTAAAACCATTACACAATCTGCACTTTCTGTTAGTCGTTTCAATGTAAGTAACGAATTATATGGTTGTACTACTACATCACTAAAATATTATATATAATTAATAATTAAATATTTTTATTTATTAGTAAATGAAATCTTCATATTTGCAAAACCTTATTTCATCTAAATTTGGAAAGACGCTGTAAGTTTGTACAAGTTTTTTTGGAAATCTGTCTGATAAATGTTCTAATATATATGAACCCATTCCTGAACCGGTACCGCCGGCTATTGAGTGACACAAAACAAATCCCTGAAAATAAAAGTAAATTATGTTATAATTATATTTTGGTTAAAAATTAAGGGAACTTTTCTTATTAAAATTTTATATGCAGAAATAGATGATAAAATTAAAGAATAAAATGAATTAGTATGTTGTACTATATTTTTCGAAAACATTCAAAATTATTTAATTTTACAATTAAAAATATTTGTTTTAAATACTTCAAGATTATCACTGCCATCAGCTTCTCTATTAATGATATCGAAAACTTCTTCATTTAATTTTTCTCCTTGGGCAAATCCTGATGCCCAATTGTTTCCAGCTCCACCTCCATGCTTTGATAAATAAACATTCTCCGGATTATATAACTAAAATAAAATAAAATAATAAAATATAACTAAAATAAAATATAATATAATTACAAAATAAAAAAAAAATACTTTTGCGTATGGAGAATTTAGAATAGTATGTATAACTCGAGGTTCTAAATCGAGTAGTACTGCTCTCGGAATGTAATGATCATCATCAGCCTGATAAAAAAAGACATCTTTTCGATCGGATCCTGCAGAAGCAAATTCTTCAAGAATACCTTCGGGTGATATTCCATGTTCAGCACATAATTGTTTCCAGAATTCAAAGCCAACTATGAAAATAAATAATTTTAAAAATTTATTAACTTATCAATAAAATTTAATTGGATTTTTATTTAATTACTTTATTGGAATTAGAAGTGTATATAAAATATATGGTTATTATTATTAAAGTATATTACGAAATATATATATATATATATATATATATATATATATATATATATATATATATATTATATATATATAATGTTAAATAATAATTATCAACTTCCATATTTTAATATTGAGTAAAAATGTTATGGATTTCTCGAGCGAATAAATGTAGTTCGATTCTATAACGTGATAATGAAGGATCATTATTTATTAAATATTTGAAAGCAACAATTTAGGCATGAGATTTAAGCTCATCAATCCTATGTCATCAAATATTCATTGAAAAAGAGCTCTAGTTGAGAAATATCTAAATATTTTCACTTAAAAGAAAACTTGTTATATTCTGAAATTGTAAGCTATTGGATAGGCGAAAGACGGCAAAATAAAAATATAAGGTATTGAAACATCTTAATTATAATTTAGTGTACACTGTAATTTTAGTTGACGATCTAGAAAAATTTGTTAATATAATTCCTGAATTTTTATATATTATTTAAAACACAATTAAATCTAAATATCACGAGCATGCATATTTAGCAGACGCTTACAATATATTATGATGCATTATACCATTAAAACAAAACAAACAAAAATATATTAAGTGTTAAGAGGATATTTGATGTCAAAAGGAAAAAAATCGATTATGTAGTATATATGGAAAAATATATGAAACCGTAAAACATGTAACGCTCTCAAAAACTAAATAGAGTCGAGCGTTTAAAATTTTAACGGATTATTAAATCAAGTAAGAATTAGAAAATAAGCGTATAATTACTAACTTTGATTGCCGCATTGGCCTAGCTGCAATGTTATCATTTCGCTCGGCATTTTTTTATATAGTTATTATTATTTAAATTAATAAAAAAAATGACAAGAATAACGCGACGAACGTCAACCAACCGCGACTTTACTTCAAAATATTAACGTGAACGCTCCTTTTTGGCCATAATCAAATGCAATATGACTACTTATATAAAATGGTATGTAGCAAAAATTTAAAATGTTAACTCTACAAATTAACATATAAAATTTAATGTTAACTTTAAACTATATATATATATATATATATATATATATATATATATATATATATATTTATTGATAATTTTCAGATTTTTTACTCAATATGGTAATAATGTTTATTATTAAGAACGTATTTATGAAAATGCATATTTTTTAAAAATAAAATATTATTTTAAATATAATTTATGTATAATTTCTATATATATATATATATATATATATATATATATATATATATTACATTCAAATTTATACAAATATTTAGATATATATTATAATTATATAAGATGATATTTAAATTATTCAAATCAAAAAATTGACTACTTTAACTGAAAATCTAAATATTTTTTATTAAATCAATTAAATAAATATATTTTTAGCTTTTATAAATATAAAAAAAATGATTAATGTTAAAATTTTACTATAATTTTATTTGAGACATGGTCAAAAAAAATATTGTTATATTAAAAACCAGTGTCAGTGTAGGATTTCCCGCCTGTAGCTTCTTACATTCATGTTTCTCTCGGAGAATGGTTTGTCCTTTGCGAATATTTATTTTTGTTGCTCTATTTTTTTTAAACTATAGTTAATTTGTTTTATCTTGTATGCTAACATATCCGAATTGTTAATGCGTATCAAATAAAAACAGTCCTTTGTTTTGTAATGTTGTTTTTACAAACACTTAATATTTTTTAAGCGCTGCTATTGTTTACGATTTCGATTTGATTCTTTTTCAATATAATAATATTAGATATTTAGTATTCGGCGATTGTCTTCTTATAATTTTTTCTGTTGATAAATATATACTTTAGTATATGTTTAACCGCCAAATTAACGAACAGTCAAATTTCGTTTTGATTAGAATAGTATTTCTATTTCATTAACGTGGAACTTTTATTTTCATTTAAAACAAATAAAAAACTAATCCAATAAAATTATTTCTTTTATAAAATATGTTTGTTTACAACAATAACTTTTGGTTATATTTTTTATAAAAATTACAAGGTTTTCAGTTTTTAATGTTTCCTATCAACAGTGGAATGATTGTTGGACGATTTTAAAATTAACATTCAAGATAATTATTAACTATCGCTTGAAATCTCAATACAAATCAGTTTTATAATAGAATTTTTATAACAGATTTTAAGTGTATTTAATTTTGTAACGAAAATAAAAGACGTAAAAGAGATATGTCGATATGAGAAAAGAAAATTGATTTTTTTTATTAAAAAAAAATGTTTAAGAATGAACAATATCTCATATATTTTTTCATATAGGTTTTTTAATATATTAAATGATCGAAGTTGTTTTTAATTTAATTATAGGAGGTGAATGGTGCTATATTGAGCATCAGTGTGAGAAATTTTTTCTGCCATGAAAATTTGAAGATCGATTTTGATAAGAATATTAATTTTGTAATTGGTCGAAATGGTAGTGGAAAAAGTGCGATTTTAACTGCTTTAGTTATTGGTTTGGGAGCTCGAGCCAATGCTACAAATCGTGGCACTAATTTACAATGTTAGTGTGTTTTTAATTTATTTATATTGATTTGTATATTTTAAGAATTTTTAAAATATAATTGTACACATTATTTAGTTCATAGTTTTTTTTCTTATAGCATTTATAAAACAAGGCGCTAATTCAGCCACTATAGAAATAAAAATTAAAAATGATGCCCAGAACGCTTATAAACATGATTTATATGGAGATACTATAACCGTAACGAGAGTAATTAATTCATCTGGTGGTTCAACATACAAAATAAAAAACGAGAAGGGTGATTTTTTTTAATATATTAAAGTACTTTAAATATTAATATTTCGCTTTATTTTAAAGTAAAGAAATTATTTTAATTAACTTTTTTACAGTTTTATTGTGTTAGTAATAAATAAATGCCAACAATTTCAATTGTACAATCAATAAGTATTTAATATAATAAAAGTATTTTTTTAGGTGAAGTTATATCTACTAAACACGATGATATCGTGAGTATTTGTTCGATTCACGATATACAAGTTGATAATCCAATATGTGTTCTGAATCAGGATGATGCTAGAAATTTTCACGCTTCTGATGCAAAAAAAAAATATCAACTTTTTAAAAAAGCTACAAATTTGGATATAATAGAAGCGAATTATGAAAAAGCTGTAAAGAATTGTACTAATGCGACTCTATTATTAGAAAAGAAAAAAGAGGTTTTGTGATATATAAAATATATATATTTTTTTAAAATAAAAAATAGATATTTTTTTCATTTATTTTTTTAGGCTTTTACAATTCTCAAAAAAGATTTAACTAAGCTTAATAACCAATATGAAAAATTAAAGTCACTTGATGATATTGAAAAACATTTAAGAAGTCTTCAAGATGAATATTATTGGAGTGAAATAGTTGAAATGGAAAGTGAATTGAATGAATTAACTACATTTTGTAAGAAACAAAATGAAAGAATTGACAATATTAATAAAAAATGTAATGAATTTCAAGAAAGAAGTGACAATTTCACCAAATCGAAAAAGTGTGTATATGTATATTAATAATTCCTGAGTATTTTTTGCATTACAAAATTAGTTATTTTTCATTTTAGTGAAATTAGAAATAAATTATCTGACTTTTCTAAATCAAATGAAGATGGTAATTTTAAACGGTCTGTTTCTCAATACCAAGAGACAAAAAATAATTGGAAACAAATTATACAACAATTAAATAAAAAAAAAGAACAAATTCTTAGAGAAAATGCTAATATTAATGATTTAACGAATGAAGTGCGGAATGCAATGTTCGTAATACATAATAATTTCTTTCATATTTAATGTATTGAATAGAAAATAATTTAAATTACACTTTTGTTTTAAAAATAGGAGATTAACATCTGATGATGATGTAAGAAATTTTCAGGATAAAAAAAATAAATTGTGTCAAGTACTTTCAGAGTGTTCAGCCAGAGAAGATACTATTAAAAATGAAATATATCAAATTGGCAATGCACTGACTCATACGCAAAATCGTTATGAAAGTTTAGTTCAAGAACGTAGAAGTTGTCAAGTTTCCTCAAGTCAGTATTGTCTTTTTTTAAGTAATTGTTTTTTTTGTCATTAAAATTTTTATTTATCTATTCATTTCTTTTTAATTTAAAGGTCGTGTAAGTTCTCAGTTAAAAGAATTAAATATCAGAGTGGAAAATGATCTCGCTATTTATGGAATTAGAATGATCAATCTTGTTAAACTTATAAGAGAAGCATACAATAAGAACGTTTTTAGTGAAATGCCTCGGGGACCAATTGGTAATTTAATTTCAACTTTTACCTAATTTCAAATTACACCAATTTTTGTATATGTTACAAATTTTAGGATTTCATTTAAAAGTTCGTGATAAAAAATGGACAAACGCTTTAGAACATATTTTAGGGGGTAGTCTTACAAGTTTTTGTGTAAATACAGAGAACGATTCTAGAAAATTGTTTAACATTATGAAGCAAGTATACGGAAATGAGCCAAAACCAACAATTACTACTAGTAAATTTTTTACAAAAGTACACAACGTATCCAAAAATGCGGTACATGCACCTGAAGATTATTTTAGTGCGCTTAATTGCTTCCAAATTGAAGATCCAGTAATTACAAATTATTTGATTGATAATTTGGGACTAGAATCAATTCTTTTAATTCCAGAACAGGGTAATATAATATTTTTTTTTTGTAAAAAATCTTAATATACTAATTAAAAAAAACATCAATTTTCATTAGTTTTGTAATAACAGCGTTTATTTGTTTAATTATAGACTTGAACATTGATAAAATGATACTTTTCAGAATTTAATCGCGAGTATTTTTATTTCTTTTATAACAAAAACTATGGTAGCCAAAATTGTTACCTTATTAATCTTTCGCTATTGTTGTCTATTAAGATTTATAATATCGTTGAATTATATTCGATAAAAAATAAATTATTTTAATTTATAACTATTATATTTAAAATGCTAAATTTATGATTTAGAGGAAGCCATATCGTTTGCTGGAAATATAAATAGGGTACCATATAATTGTACCAAAATAGTTACATTGGATTCATCAGAATTTTATCCAATGCCCAACTACAGGTCATATGGTGGGCGTAATCGACCATCAAGATTTTTGCAAGTTAGTACATCAGAAAAGAAGAGGTAAGTAATTATATGTGGTGTATGAATGTAATATGAATTTGTAATTTTATTTATATGTTTGTATTTATATACCTCGATTTATTGTAGACAACTTGAAGATTCGCTTAGGAAATTTGATGATAATTTAAAAAGAATAGATAGTGAATTAAAAGATGTACAGAGTTCAAAGAAAAAATACTCGGATCGTGAAAAAGAGTTAAATATTTATTTCAAACAAATTATGAATAAAATACAAAATATAAAACGACAAATAATTGAAACAGAAAATAATATTAAAAATATTGAAGGTGGTCACGTCAAAGTTTTGGTGAAGCATATTTCTTAAAAAAATATTTGTTTTTTTTTTGGTGTATATAATATTTTGTGTATAATTATGTTTTATTATTCTACAGACTGAAGATCTAAATTTAGCAAAAAGTAAATTGGAATTATTAAAACAGGAGGAAGCTGACATTGAAAGAAATGCATGTTTATTGAAAGATGCTACTACAACAGCTGAAAACACTCTTAATGAATTAAAAAATCTAAGGGCTAAAGTTGAAGATGCGAAGAATGAATTAAATGTTGTTATTATTTTTATGTCACGCCACAATTTTCAATTATTAATTGATTTTTTTTTATATAGGAAAGGCTCTCTAACATAGAATCGAGTTTACAGAATAATGAAACAGAGAAAAAAATATTACTAAACAGATTGGAAAGTGAGAAAAAGAAGTTAATTGATTTTACGAAAAAAAACAAAGAAAAAGATAGATCTGTGAAGGAAAAAATTCAAGCTGCTTTAGAATTGTGTCCCCGAATAGATTCTCCAAGGTAATAATTTTTAAACATGAAAGAGTTTCGTTTTATATTTTATTTTGAATATTAGATGAAATTATAATCTCGTAATAATTAATACTTAATTTTTCTTTCAGAGATAAAAATATTGTTATTTCAGAGTTAAAGACAACTGAGGGAAAGTTGACAACCTTAAACAATAGTGGTCCTTCGAAACGTGAAATTGCTTCGAATCTCATAGAAAAAAGAAAGCAATATAATACAACTGCTAATCGGATTAAAAATTTATCTTTAGCTATCGATTTGGTAAATAAAAATAATTAATATTATATTTACTTCTTAAGTTTTTATTTTTCTATATTCAGAGTAGTATATTTTATTTTGTAAATTGATTTATTTCGTAGTATGCTTGTTTAGTATGCAATTATTTTTATACTTAGATTTCAAAATATCGCTTGTTTTCAATGATTTTAAGATATTTTTTTTATAATATAATTTATAATTACATTACAATATAAGTTTTTTTTTAATTAGATTTTTTTTATATAGTCAATAATAACATAATGTAAAAAAAATATTATCATGAATTTAATGTGTCTGATGTTTTTTCTTGTTTTCATTTTTCTTTAAGAAATGAATACACATTATTTTTTTTAATAAAGAGAGAAAGAGAGCAATTCGATTTTTTTAAATTTAGTTTGAAAATTCATTTTATAAAATGTTGTTTTATTTGACTGATTTTGGAATAAATGTGTAAATTATTTTACAGGTGAAAAAAGCAGTACAACAACATTTGCTTTATCTTGTAGATATTAAAAAATCAATAACCAGTCAATTACAACTTTCGTTTCAAGCAATGCTATTTTTACGAGATTACTCCGTAATTATATTTTTACTTTGTAATTATTCTTTTTATTGATTTAACTTAATATATATATATATCATATAAATTATTTATTTTTAGGGTTCAATGGATATAAATCATAAAGATGGACTGTTAGAAATTCATTGTATTGGACGTAAGTCAAATTCGTCCGCTGCAAACTCAACCAGTTCTCTATCGGGCGGTGAACGATCTTATGCGACCGTAGCCTTCATAATGGCACTTTGGGACTGTATGGAGCTTCCTTTTTACTTTTTAGACGAATTCGACGTTTTCATGGTGAATTTTAATTATTTACGATTTTAATTAATTTCATAATGAAACGTTAGATAAAATTAATTTTTTATTTATTTAGGACAATGTCAATAGGAAAATAACATTGAGTTTACTTATCGATCACGCTAAGAAAAACTTGAATAGGCAATTTGTATTTTTAACACCGCAAGACACAGCAACGTTACAGTCGGATGATATTATCACTATTCACCGGTATTTATTTTATATGTATACGTCAGTTGTTTTAGGTGAAAATTTTTTATATTTATTCATTTTCGAAAATATAAAATTATTTTTTAGATTAGCGGATCCAGTTAGAAGCTCTCAGTAAATTTTTTCCAGTTATTGGAAGTTATATTTTCAAAATTAAGTATTATTAGTTGATTTATAGTACAAATTCGCAATTTTTTAAGAAATTACCAAATTTAGTATTATTTTATTTTTTATTTAGTTATCAGTTTTAGATTATATTGAAGGTTTAAAATTATTAAAGTAAGGTTACAGATCATGTTAAATATGAAAAAAATATACATATTGTAATATTTTTATATATGTTTTTATAATAAGTAATTTTAAACAATCCTTGTGAATTTATTTCTATTTTGATATTGAAATATAATGTCATGAAATGTGTTCTGAAAATACATTTTTACACAAATTTTAATATAACAACATATCCTTTATGTTTATAATATTTAGTGTAAGTTCATTAAAATATACTGAATTATATTGTGATATAAATTTATCGTAATGTTAAAACACATTTTTGTCTATTAAATAAATGCAATGTATTGTGTGTAATACTGTTATGTATTTTTGAAGAAGTCATAGCTATTTAACTTTTATATGTATTGCCTCCATTCGATATATTTTATTTGTATGGTCCTAAATATTATACTTATTTGTTCTAATTCTTTTTTGTGATATAGAACAAAAAGAAAATTGTTTTTATTAATCATATGTAGTTATTTTTACACAGTATTCTTTTGATTATTGTAGTTAATGATTATTTTCCTTAATTTCATACTCGCAATTATTTTAAGATTTCTCGATATTATTTGCTGTTTTCATTCAATGTATCTAAATTTGCAATGTTAATTCCATTTTTATTTACATTGTAATTGTTCTATTTAAGTTTATTTGTAAAATTATTCGTTTTGTATATTTATATATATGTCAATTTTACCAAATATTAAAAAAAAGTATATGTGTAGTTCATCTATTTAATTGTTTTTATTCACTTTTGATAGAAACTTTTCAGGGTGTAAATCGAAAATGACTGCAACAAATCATCTATTATATATATATATATATATATATATATATATATATATATATATATATATATATTTATATATATATATATATATATATATATATATTTATATATATATATATATATATATATATATATATATATATAATATACTACATATATATATATATATATATACCATATATATATACATGTTTTTTATTTTTTTAACTGTTAAAAATTATGAATGTTTCATATATAATAAAGTGTTCATTATTTTTATTATATAATGTGACAACATTGTTTACTGTTAATAAATGTTATAAATATATTACTATAAGTTTTATTGCATTTTATTTTTTTTTACATTTAGATTGAAATTTTAAAAAGTTTTAATATTTTATAATATTTATATATGATGTAGTGGATATTACGTTTCTCAATTTTTAAACATTTTTTTTTTAATATTTTTATACTATAGAAAATATTTGTATATTCATTGATATCGAAGATATTTATTCTGATATAGACTATTCTATTCAAATAATCCGAACGAAGATTTGAAATGTGAAAAAAGAGAAGAAACGACATCTTTCAGCTGAATGGAGAATAGAACAGGAATGAAAAAAAGAAGGAACGAACGTGAACAATATTTGCACTTTTCATTTTTATGAGAACGTCAGATGTATACAAAAAAATAAAATAAAAAGATATTCAACATCAGGAATCGAACCAATGAAAGAAAAATCGAAAAAAAAAACAGGACGACTCATTACAATGTAACACGTTCCGGCCCGAAAGCGAACGCAGACGTGCGCTTTTCAGCACCGGGCAGGGGTTTTACAGAGAGAGAGAGCTTCTGAAAGCTTTATTTAGTCGAGGCTCAGCACTCGCGACAGGCGCACGACGCTTCGATTTCACCTCAAAAAAAAAAAAATAAATAAAAATAACATAAAAATTATAAATAAATACACAATAATGAAAATAAATTTAAAACTATATAAATATATATAAAACGATAGATATAATCGTATTTTTCGCGTCGTGCGCGATATAATTCTATACGAACTATCTTCGTAAGCTTTACGTTATTCTCTCGTAAAAGTTTCGTGTGATTCTTTTATATATATATATATATATATATATATATATATATATATATATATATATATATATAAAATATATACGTATATTTATTTATTTTTTCGTAGTTTCGAACGTATGTGATTCAGTTTGTATAATATTTATTATAGCTTTATTATTATTATTTATAAATGTTGTATACACATTTATCTAGATAAATTTTATTATTACTATATTTTTTTTCGGTGAAATTTGTGACCGGATTCGTTTTGTGTTATTTGCATTATATCGTTCAATGGTCGCCCGTTTAAAGGTAAGAAATTTTACGGATAAATAAATTCTGATGCGTTTTCAGATGAACAATTCGTATTTTGAAGTATTATTAATAATAATTATTGAAAAATTTAATAAAATTTTTGAAATGTATTACATTCAATATTTGATTGTGTACATAAAAATAAATATTATTATATTTATAATTCGTTTCTAGAATATATTTTTGAAGATATTCTAATAATATTGTGAAATAGTTCAAAAAAAATATTTTCTTATAAAAATTAAATGATTAATAATATTTAATTATTTTGTATATTTTTAAAATGTATTAAATTCTTTGATTATTCTATTAAAGCCGATATCTTTTAATTTTTCTTCAAATGAATAAAAAGTAAAATATTAACAATATCGAATTGGAACGAAAAAAATGAGATTCGTCGATTCTTAAATGATGAATTAGTAAAAAAAAAATATATATATATTTAAAAAAAAACAGCATCGTGTAAAATATTGAGAAGCACTGAATTGTTGTAAGTAGAAAATTATTTAGGCACATTTTTTTGATACAAGTACATATAATTTACTATTTACATCTGCTGTCGAACAAAAACGTGACACGCCTTTGTTGTGTCTTTATAATAAATATAAGATTAATAAATAATAAAAGTGCTCGTATTTGTTTCTGAATAAATAATTTCCTGTTGCTATGTTAAAACGGAGCTTCTCAATACGCGAACTTTACGATTATAAGGTAGATAAAAAGTGAAAAACCTTTAAAATGTAAAGGTTAAAATTCTATATAAATATATAATGTATGTATTTATGTAAATATATATTGAAATGGTGTATGTAACATTTGTGCTCTAACCTTTCCATTTTGTGAATAATGCAAGAAAGAATTCTCTTACATTTTATCGATGACCGTTTCTGTTTTTTTTACGCTGAAGTGACACAAGAAAAGAAAGCCTCTTCGATAAACTGAAGACGTTTAATTATATTATATTTTATAAGAAGAGAACGAGCGAGTTCTCTTGTCAAAGAAACGTAGAACGGAAATAAAGTTATGGTATATATATATATATATATATATATATATATATATATATTTATTTATTTTCGTTTTGTTTTCCTTTTTCACTAATATTTAATTATTTCATTTCGGTTGAATTTTTCATCCGCGTTGTGGAAAAACGTGTCGTGTATCACCTGTCGCTTTCGTTACTCATTTATTTAATTGTGTTTACTGAGTCACTTTCCAGTGACGTAGAAAAAAATAAATTATTTTTGTATTTTTTTAAATATATATATATATATATATATATATATATATATATATATATATATATATATATATATATATATACGTTCACGGTGAAAAAAATGAACTTTTATTTTAATAATGTAAATCGATCGATATGGCGTTTCATATGAATACCGACGGTGTTAAAATAATAAAATATTATATATATATATATATATATATATATATATATATATATATATATAATGAAGTTTTTATTAACTTTAGGGATGATAATATAAATTAAAAAAAAATGTACATATTCACAATTTGGATCTTTACTTAGTTATCTTGGAAAATATTAATATTATTAAAATAATTAAATAAATATATATATATATATATATATATATATATATATATATATATATATATATATATATATATATATATATATATATATATATATATTACATTTTAATATAGAGCATATAGGAAATACATTTAAAATTTTTGAAATAATTTTATCAATTTTTTTCAAACAATACAGCTGAAAATATTGTTCTCATGCTTATAATTGAAAGGCATATAATTTTCATCTGTGATTTGTGTTTGTATTCTATTTTTATCGAATTTATAATTCTAATGACGTCATAAACTTATTTTGGATGTGGATTTTACTATTATTAGACTAATACTATATCAATTTTTAAGCTATCTATATTGATTTTTATGCCATATGGACATTTTAGATTTAGTAAATTTCAATTTGACATTGACTATTATACGAAAAAACATTATTAAATTACTATTAATAATATATTGGTAAACTTTTTGAAAATTTTAGATACGACTGTATTTTTTTATTCCAAATCATAATAATATTATAATAGCTATTTATCGTATATATATATATATATATATATATATATATATATATATATATAGTATAAAACAAAATTACATAAATATTATTATAAAGAATAATAATTAAATTTCTTATTTGTTCTTATTGGTTATAAATGAAGTGAAAAAAAAATTAATTTAATTAATTATATTGACTAATTTAATCAATTTAAAAATGCGGTATCTAAATTGGATATTATCTCATTTATATTAATATAGTGCATGTTCAGAAATGGGATCAGTGAAGTAAAGGGAATGTTTAATTAAAATATTTTTGCATTTTATGCTAGTTTTGCATATGCAAATATGAATAGATATGCTGATGTGAATATACATATGATGTATGAAAAAATTTTAAACTATAATAGAATTATTAATTTAATATTCTATTATGCATGAAAATGTTGTATCACAGATTTTATAGTATAATATATATTTAAATTAGTTTAATTTTTTTTCTAATCACATAGATAAATAGTGATGATGGCATATATTTTTATAATGTGTTACAATGTTTGAGAATATATGATATGTGAACGGGAAAGTTCTATGAGATTTCGACGTACTCGACTATTATATCGACCTAGAACAACCTTTGTTTGATACGAAAGCATTTTGAAGCTATGATCCAGTCTACGTGGAATACTGACTACAATAGTTAAAACTGATATACATTGTTTCAAAGTAATATTGTATTAATATATTATGAATTTATGTATAGTAAAATTTGATTTATATCTGTTGTTGTTTGTACGTTTATTGTATAAATATTTCGTTGAATTTGCGAAAAAATACGATTAATTATTTTAATATATCAATATTTGCATATTATATATATATATATATATATATATTTTTTTTTTTTTTTTTTAATATAATACAAATGTGGTATATAAAGTATGATGTATTAAATGAGAACTTGTTGCATATTAACGCAAATTATATATATATGAAAATATTTATAAAATAATGTAATTTTGATAGGGGTAAATTTTGACCCGGAAAATTATATCGATATTATATTTAATTCGTTTACGATCTAAATATAATATACGAATCGGAAAACTTGAAATTATCCCGGATGTAATATCGAAAATTCGGTCATATTCGGAATTATATTATGATGACTTTTATAAGTGTTATCGTGAAATATAATAATTAAAATGCGATATTATGATCAATAAAGTTAGTATGTGGAAAATTCGCATTTCGAATCTAATGCGAAAAAGGGGCGGTGAATTTTAATATCAATATTAAAGTGGTGAATTTAGAGCACGGGGTTGAGTTTATTACGATATTTTTAGAAATAATGATGTGCTCTCGAGTCGTTCTAAAATATAGTTTATTTTTTTTTTAATGAAAATAAAACATAAAAATTTAATGATTTGATCATACGAAAAAAAAAGATTATTATTTAGAAATATTCTATATAAAACTAAATATATTTGAAACAAATATATAAATTTAGATGTAAAATTTTAATACAAATACACACACATATATATATTCGGAAATATACAAATAAAAAAAATGCATTCGCATTCAATATAATGCAATTTTTGATCGAAACGGAAAATAGAGATGGAAAAATTTATTATTTTTTCAAGTGAATTTTTTTTGACTTCCGATATCAATTGTAGTGCGATATTGAATTTATGAAGCTTTTTTTTCCCGGATAGAAACTGCAATTATTGGCAATACCACTTTAAATAGCTATACACACACAAATGCGACATATTCGTATTTAAATATATATATATATATATATATATATATATATATATATATATATATATATATATATATATATATATATATATATTGCTATAATTTCGCTTCTCTGGCGAATGCAAGTTGCAAGTTGAAATTAGATACTGCTTCATGCCATTAATCTGGTTCTGAGCAGACGATCGTACATTTCGAACTATCAATAGCTCACTATATAAAGGTCAAAAGGTTATTTATTTTATCATTTTCAAAGAGAATGTTCAAAAGAAACTTTTCAGAATCATGCTTTTCATTGATTTTATTATTTATGCACAAGTATAAAATTATTTTATATAAATATATCGCTGTAGTAAATTATTATTTTTTTTTTGATCATGTATAAATTCAATAATGAGTCATCGATATTAAAATACAAAATTTGTTAAAAAAATTTAGTTTGATTTTCCGGAAAAATTATGAGACAAAAATAAATTAAAGAGTAAAAAAAAAGAGTTTATTCAATATCTATAAGCTTTAATCACAGTCGCAAATGAAAATGAAGTCTTAATTAAATTAAGTAACATGGTTAGTGAATTTCATTATCAATTTTATTTTTATCATATATTATGTTATTTAATATAAAAAATGTAAACAATATTACTATAAAATTGTCATATTAATGGTATACTAAATAGATAAATATTTTTTGAATAATAATAATAATAATAATAATATTCATTCATTGAATTTATTAAAAAAAAATTGATTGACTATAAATATTGATCGTTTGTAAAATATTTAATGTCAATAACCTTATTTCAGTTTTCAGCTCCCGATGGATTTCGAATTAATTAAATAAGTGAAATGAGATATTTTATATACCTGTTGCGGTTTAATGACTATTATTAATAAATATGTATTACACGCATTATTATATTTATATTTAAAAACGATAACAAAAAATCACCTATTAATACAAAAGAAAAAAAAGAAAAATATTATTTTTATTTACCGTTGCCATTATTAAAAATAATTTCACTGAGACTAAATAAGAGACATAGACGTCGGCGATTAGTGAATAAAAATATTTCAAAAGAACAATTAGTGACTATATTCGAGTTTGTTTTTATTTGCATTATAATAAAACGTCAAGCTCAAAGAATTTCATTAGGAATGATAATTGGAGAAATAAAATTTTCATTTAGACACGTTGCCGCATATTAATGGATATAACAAAATGAATTAAAAGATGAAAATGTGCGAGGATTTCACTGAAATTTCGAGATAAATAATATTATTCATCATATATAAATTTTCTTTATATTATATACATATATATTTTGTTACGTTTAATATGTTTACAATTAAAAAAATTGGAATAAAATAATATGTCGAATAACAATAATTCATAAATGATACATTTTTTCTTTGCATTGATAGTTAATTATTGATGAATATTTATGACTGTGAATCGATAAATATTTATTTCAGAAATTAATGTCGTAATAAGGGAAGATTTAAAATAATAATTTTGTCTGTCACGTTAGTTCGTATTGTCGATAATATAATAAAACGGAGCACTTAACTGAATATGTCCGATAAATATTTAATGTATGAAAAATGAAACAATAAATACAATGTATTGATTTTACGACGTTGGAACATAGTATAATATATGTCTGTTTAAATTTCATTATAAAACTATTTTTTTTATATTTTCAAACCTAAAAACTAAGAAAAAGAAGTTCAAATATATTTTTTTTATATTATATGATATATAGGAATATTTAAAAAAAATAGTTAAGACTGTTTAATTGTTAGTTATTATTAATATGCAGTAAGTTTTAAGTTTAAAATCGTAAAATACAAGATTTATTAAAATTTTCGATTTCAAATATATATTCAATACAAATAAAAAGAGATATAATATAGAAAAAATATAAAAAAAATATTTATGTTAATAAATTTTATTTTCGTAATACAAAAAAAAATCATAAATAATTTCAATTTATCTTTTAAATATGTTGATTTTGTTCGCAGTATCTTCATGTTTAATGTATTAAATTACCATAGAACCATTGTTAAATTCGAATTTCAATGTATTTCCAACACTTTTTAACACGAAAAAGAATTTAAAAACATTGTATTTTTTTTTATTGAAAAAATGCGATGAAAAGTTTAGAATAAAATTAAGTCAATAAGGAAAAAAAAGACATACAATTTTCACAGATTTGATTTGTATTTTGTGATTTTGTAAAGAATTTAATTATTTAATTTGGTTTTGTGTAAAAAAAAATAATTAAGAATCATCAGTTATCACGTGACTGTTAATATTTTAATTTTGCCGTGTCGCTGTGAAAAAAAAAACTCCAACCGGTTGGCAATTTCAGATCTTTGTCCTTCCTTTATTTTTTATTCGCGTAATTAATTTTACCGGGAAAAAGCATTTATTTTTTTTTTCGTCGCCCGACGGTATAATTAAATATAGCAATGGGACAATTTTCACGGGTTGCTACATGAAAACGCGCGAGTTTTTCCACACTTCCGCTCGTCGGCCGGAAAATATAATAATAATTGCGTGAAAATTTTCGGAAGTGAACTCGCATGCGTGAGATGAAAATTTAACGAGTTACACTATCCTTATTTGGATATCGAAAATTTCGAAGTTGCGATATAAATTTTTCCATTTTATTGATATGATTAATTTACAACGATTTATATCATTGTTACAATAGGAAAAATAAATATTATCAATAGAAAAAATAGTATGTATTAACTGATTTCAGAAAGTTTAAAATAAAATAATATTTAATTTACTATATAGATATTTAAAATATTTTTTTTTTTAATAAAAAAATATTTTACTAGAATTAAATAATTGAGTTATTATTTATTTTAATATATGTTTTTATTTATGGAATAGAAAATCAATTTATAAATTTAAAAAAAATAGTTCACGAGCTTATATTACATTTATAATGACTTTGATTAAAATCGAAGTTTGATTTATTTTGTAATTATATGTATATAATTTTATGATATACGGTTGTGAAAATATAAATATGTTAATATTGATTTACCACTATATCAAAATTATTTCGTAATTTTGTACTAATATGTCGAATTTAATAATAGTGTGGAGTTAATTGAATGCGTATATATATATATATATATATATATATATATATATATATATATATATATATATATATATATGATATTACATGTATGTAACACTGTTGAAATTCGATAATTTACAGTCCAATATATTATTAAATTATACATACCATATTATTTTTATGTAAAGTAATTAAATTATTTATAATTGGAATTGAATTTCACGGGTCAACTGATAACAATAAATGAATAATAAAGATATAATTAAAAGTCTGCAAAAGGTAAAGGGATTATATAACTGAAGACGGACGAGAAAATTGTCAAAAAAGACATTGGAATTGTTTTAGATTTGAATTTCCTTTGTGATGGATATATAAAGAAAAAAAAATATATAAGGATAGGGAAGACAACTTATGAACTTTATTTCCTTCATAAATATTTATAAATATCCGTTTCATGAAGAAAATTCAAATGGAAAATGATTTTTTTTTATAAATCGCGTTTATATAAAATAGTAAAAAAAAATGTTCGATACAGATTTTTAATACAACATATGATATACTAAATAAATATTTGATTTATATTTATTTAAGCGGAACATAGGTAATTTTTATATTAAATTATATTGATTTTTTGGCTGCCATTGAAGGGTTAACAAATTTCTAAAAATTCAAATAATATTATTATGGTTTAGTCGAAAAATAGCGCGCAGCCCCCCATAAATATTTATGAATTGTGAAAAAATTTATGTGTGATATTTTGCACGCTTTATCATATCGCCAGGGAAAAGGTATTTTGTATTAATCAAATATTCTGTGCATTTAAAATAAACCTTACCATTTGAAAGTGTAAATATATATATATATATATATATATTGTATATTATTTCAAAACATTGATAATTTAAAAAATGATAGCGATAGTCAAAAAGTTAAATATAACTTTTTTTTAATAAAAAAAATAAATTATTTTAATTATAATAAAAAATGTTTTAATCTCAGTAAAAATTATTAAAATGAATAAATTAATTACTCGCGTTAAAGTTATTAGAAGTTTCAACGTAAAATCTTGGTTTAATTTTAAATTTATATGAAAAATTTTCTTCGTAACTTTTTAATACAAAAAAAATCAATCTGAATTTTAAATTATAAATTTACTGTATATTAAACGTCAGTATTTTTTAGTACAATAGTTAAATAAATACATAATTTGTTATAAAATGTTTGCGATATACCATATTTATGTATAAATTGAAAAGCTTTCGCGCGAAGTATAATAGAAATAAAAAGGTTTATCTCAGAATATGGAAACAATATTAAGAAAAAGGACCAAAACAATAAGAAAAAAAAACAATAAACCGCGATAAAATGTAATATAATTCGTAGTATACGCCGAAATGAGGGTGTAATGTACAAAGGGAATAAAATTTCGTTAAATAAACGTACATTTTTAATACAACGTGGAAATATGTATAAATAATTCATTATTAATATGAACGTTTAATTACAATAGAAATGTGTATTTAATAATGAATGAATTTTAATTTGTAGCTTTGTAAATATTATATTATTTGTAATCAATCGTTTTATAAAAGCAGACGTTGAGAATAAATAATAAGAGCAGATAACGGGAAAATAATTATTACGAGATAAATTTTTAACCATAATTCCCATAAATCCGTGTTTCTCAAATTTCATTTGAATAATTTTGTGACAATATTATATCCGATATATATATATATATATATATATATATATATATATATATATATATATATATATATATTAATAATAATTATAATTATCTAGTTTAAATCTAAATATGTTTTGAATAATAAATCTTTATTTAGTATACATATTATATAAAATTTTAAAATAGCAATGTAAATTGTAAAATATTTAGATTTTTTTTTAATTCCTATATACAGGTTGTAGAAAGATATTTACTAAAGGACATTAATCAAGAGCTTGAAGACCGGAAAGACTTTCAGAAAAATGTGAAATAAAATATAAATAATATATTTATTAAAAAGTTTGTTTAAAGTTTCTCATGAAAATGAATTTTAAAAAGTGTTTACTTGTAAAGTGACCAACTTTTTTCAAATTAAAAAATAGCAGGACAAAATTGAAAATCTTTTAATTAAAAAAGATGACACAACAAAAGCAGCTGAACTTTGTTGACTATGAAAAAAAGTCCTTTTATCAATTTGAAAAGTCTTAGAATCGATCAAACACGAATATTTATTAAAAAAAGAAAACGAATTTCAAAAAAAAAAGAACGGTTGGTCACCTTATTACATATACATAAGTAACTTTTATTAAATATTCAGTAAAGACATCAAACGATTCTGCTTAATTAAATTAAATATACCATTTAATTATTTTCAATATATCAATTTGATGATATATTCGATTGATTATTTAGAATATCGCGAATCATATGCGTTGTACGAAATTAATATAAAGTATGAAACGGAAACGAAAGCCGGACGTGGTGAGCATATATATATATTTTTTTTCTATTTCTGTCGAATGCTGAAAAAGTTTTCAAACACCTTAATTCGGGTTAGAGTGGCACGTTGTAAGTCTGAAAACGAAACGGGAAAATTGAATCAGGTCGAATTTTGCGGAAAGCGCAATACTGAAAATCACACTTTGAAAGTTGTCAATTAGTTCTGTTCGTGAGGCCAATGGGTAATTTTCTACGTTGGCGAGATCGTTTCTAGAACCTTTCCTTGTATGTTCGATATTAATAAAAAGGTACTGTATATTCTGTCCCTTTTATTGTTCACGATTTTAAGGTATCTCAATAAAAGAAAAGTGGAGAAAAAAAAAACTTTTCGTCGGCTGTGCGAAGCGAATGTGCCGTGAATTTTATGGTTTTCTCTCTTTTTGCAAAGTAATCTTATATTATATGTATTTTATTGTTAGAGACGATGTTGATGGCACTGAGAGTGAATTAAAAGTTCTCGGTGAAAAAAAAAATGGGGTACGTATAGTTAAAATTACGCTATAAAAATATATAAGTTAAAATAAAACGTGTGTAATGTTAAAAAATCGTTTATATTAAAATTTATTGGATTGATAATAAAATATAATATTATTGATAAAAGTAGTATTTAAAACAAAAATATTTTTTTATTTATATTATGATTATAAATGATCGAAGAAATCAATAAATTATAGACTATAGAAAATGTATAAGATAAAAATAAAAAGAATATTTGATAGATTTAATTTTATCATAAAAATAATATGTAAATGGAGAAAAAAAATAAAAATTGATTCAATAATTTTATATAATATAATTGAATTTTAAAGGAAAGAATATATAATACATCTATAGATTATTTTAATATAAATTTGATTTAAAAAAAAAAGTCAAATATAAATAGATTTTAAAGAATAAATTTCAATTATAATAGAATAGTAAAATTGCAATTTTGACATTCATTTAACAATGGTTCGTCATTTTAGATAATAATCAATTTACCATTGCTTTTAAATAACGCTTTTGCTCTTTCCGTGACAATTGCGGCTCAGAAAATCTTTTCCATTGATATTAATCAATAGAAAATTAGATTATATTCATCTTATAATATTTTCACAAATTGTTACATTCGAGTTATTTTATTTCCATCTTTGATATATATTAATTTAATGCATTGCTTTACAACATATCCTATTATATGAAACAACTGTTTGAATAATATATATATATATATATATATATATATATATATATATATATTTATATATTGATAAAATAATATAATAGAATAAAGAACGACTCGTTCGTGAAAAAAGAAAAGGTAGCACATATATCAATTTTAGTATAGCGATGAGAGGAAAAAGCGGTCTTAAGTGACGAAGAGATTTTCCACGTTTTTCATGCGTATGATTTTCTCGTTATTTCCATTATAATATATATATATACACACACACACACACACACATATATATATATATATACATAATAATAACGACGTCCAATTTTCGTTATTTCGAAACGTTCCGTCCGCAAAAGGTTATAAAATATTTCGTTTCGCATCTCGGCACAGATTATACGTATAGAACGTAAAACTTGAAGATGAATTTCACGTTTTAATATTCTATACGACTTACAAAATATATTTACACGGTCGTATGATACACTTCCGTTTTAACGAGGGTGAAAAATTAATATGCATTACAAAAAGTATAAGTGGATGTTTATTTTTTTTTTAATTATTATATTTTGTTGTAAATATTTTATGTCGTTTAATTTAATTAAGTTTTATTTTAATTATAATAATTTTAAATTAAATATTTTATTTATTATTAGATTTTTTGTATAATTATGAAAAAAATATTATGACATTAGATAATGATAATTTAGAAAAGCGTTAATAATTAAAAAAAAGAACATTGTAGAAAAGTTTATTTTATCGAGTATTTTTTTATAATATGTTAAAATAAGTCTTTTATATTAAAATACTATTGATTTTTAGAATATTGTATATACTTTAGAATAAGTTATAAATTGCTTGAGGGCAGTTTTGTAGATATAATGTTTTTCAAGAGGGCATTACAAAATCGGAAAATTAATTCTTTGATGATATTTGAAAATTTCATAGTAACAATTTTTTGATAATAATTGAGCGATAGTCCTTTATATTAAAATCATTTTTGATATTTAAATATAGAAAGAAGCGTAAAAGTTCAAGTGTTTTTTTTTTATTCGAAGACATAAATTATCAACGAAGAATTAATTATTTTTATTATTTCGTATGTATTATATATATTAGCCATTAAGATGATAATAAAACTATTACCGTGACTGATATAAGTAATATAAATAGTGTCAATTTCGTTATTATATTAATTTGAAACTGATTGTGCGCAGTAAAATCTTTATAATGACAGCATGTAGTACAATTTAATTTTACAATGCACTTTCATATTGCGAAAGAGTGTTAATATAAAATCGATTTTAACCACGAAACAAGCATATTTTACGACATAATTTCAAACGACGACGGCGATCGCTTTTGATGTAATAAAATGGGGGGTAATTTAACATAACAAAAAAAAAAAAGAAAACGCTTTACGACAGTCCATTATTTTACATTAACCATTATTGTTATGTGTCGTTGATTAATGTATTAAGGTGTATTGTTAAATATATATATATATGTATATATAAAAAAAAACTTTTTGTCGTCTAAGTTCGGAGCTGAAAACTTTGCGAATTTATTATCGGAGACATTTTCAGCATTTGCGGTTCTTCGCCGGTGAAAATCAATCTTTGAGGTAAACAAAAGCCGAGGCTTCCACGCTAAATTAAAAAGGCGTGTCTGGCTTATTCGACAAAAAAAAATATACGGATTTCTGTATACAAATATCGCACATAACCGCACATAAAAAAATCTAACAATATTTATATATACATTTATATATATATATATATATATATATATATATATATATATATATATATATATATATATATACAAAACGATAATATCTGAAAAATGAATGGCTTTTACGGCTTTGTGACAAATATAATAGAATAAATATCACTAAAATATGTTATAATTAAAAATATTTATATCATATATAATGATAAAGAAGCATTAGATATTATAAATCGAATCAAATATTCAAAGATATTCAAAGAAAATTCTGTATTTGAATTCACAATGGTGTAGTTTTTCCGATAACGTTTATTTCGTAATATATAATCCGGTATTACGTTATCGAATTTCTCGTTGAAATGTACTTAGAGGTGAAATAAATTGTTTTGAAATACCGAAAACGACATGCAACGTCATACCATATAAGTTTAAACGAGTTTCATACAAGTCACGAAAGGATTCTTTATTATTATTATATTATTGAAAAAGAAAAAAAAACGTTGACAACACTTTTAAAATAAATAAATTTATTTATGTATATATATATAGAAAATATTACAGTATTCTTTAATATTATATTTAATTCAAAATGACAAGTATATATGAGTGAGTATAATAATAATTTTATAACTATATGAAATCACTAGTGCAATAATTCTCAATTATAAATAAATATAGTGAAATAAATTATTCATATAAATTTTATATACGTTTAGAAATATAATTGTCATTATGTAAGATTGACGCTCCAATTTTATGATCGATTCGAATATAATTCGTATTTTTTTTTTTTGCATCACGTTACATTAATATTTTAATTTATCGTGATAAAGAGAAGTTTTTTTTTTTAAAAAAAGGCATTACGTTCTTATATTATATTATAAATTTGTGAATTTTTGATTGTTTAAATGATGTGAAAACTCGCTTTGTGAAATAAAAGAAAACGTAATTAACAATCGATTCAGCGTTTTGCCATATAAAATTCATAAATGCGGCAATATTAAAGAGTAATAATAAAGTTTTATTGATGTATAAATAAGTGGTAATATTATTATTTTGAATGTGCTTTTTTTCATTCTTCTTATTATTATTGTTATTATTATTATACGCACATTTCGTTGTATACGATTATTTTAATTATTATTTAAATGTGACCTAGTTTGTTTTTTCTTCTTACGAGAAAAGAAAAGAGGGAATTATGACAGTGTCATCCATCAATTGATATAAAAGAGAAAATTTTTATATAAACATTTTAATAAATAATGAATAGATGCTGAAATATCGTTGTCGCTAAATTCGCTCACCTTTGACGAGTTGTTTATAATTAAATATTTTAAATATTCGTTGTCGCTAATTATTTTATAAAATTTTGTAATTAATTTAATATAATCATTAGATAGAATTTAGATGTCTTTGTTAAAAATGTACTGTTTTAATCATGAAAAAAAAAGGATAACGTTTGTAGGTCGTGCATAGAGCTAACGACTCGACAATTAAAAAAAACATTTTATTCTTTATCGAAATAAAGCTGTAGATTTTATTTAATTAATAATAAAGATGACTTTCTTGTGTGATAATGAAATGTAATTATAATTATTTTTTTAAATAAACATGTTTCAAATTCATCGTTTGAAATCAGAATAATGGAAAGGTTGTATTATCAAACATAACATTAATTAAATATAATGTATGAAATGGTTTTTAATTAAAATATTTATCACTTTTGATTCGTATAAAATAATATTTGTAAAATTATATTATTATTTTTCAGATTCACAGTTATATTTAAATATTAATTTTAAACATTGGATTGATGTTGTATATGTAATTTTTAAAATATATTTTTGTAAATACATTAACGTATATATAAATATATATATATATATATATATATATATATATATATATATATATATATATATATATATATATATATATATATATATAATATATATATATATATATATATATATATATATATATAATAAAGCTATCAAAAACAGTTAGTAGCCACTCAAGAGGTATTATTATTTGAACTTGAGAGAAACTCGAAATTTTGGTCAATTAGTTTGATTTCTGAACACAAGATAAAGCGAATTTCTTGAACCTTAAGCGGTCTGAATAATATTTGTCGGTACTCAGCGATCCGCAAAACGTATTTTGAGACCACTAAGTCGTACACTATTTACTTAACATTTGTGTGTTTATTGTGTTTAGTTTGTTAATTGTTCGCATCAATATGAATAATCCGATACAATTTGTATGTTAAATATATTTCACAGGTCATCGGCTAATTGATGATTTCGTTATATATATATATATATATATATATATATATATGTATATGTAATTTGATTTTATTATATTATATATGCGTCTAATGTCGTCGGTTTTAGTAGTAAAAAAAAAAGAGCGGTTTGTACAAAAATCAAAAGGGTTTAGTTGTGAACACGCTCATTTGTATGCTACACGCTCCAATTTAAAATAGCCAGGGTCGAAGGATTGCAATTCGGGATGGTCTTTGTTGAATTTTGTAACTAAATCATCCCTTTTCTGAAGGGTAGAGAGCCGCCGAGTGCGACAGATTGAGGGTAAGAGAAACGAGAGACCTTTTAATCTAGGGGTATTGTTTGTTTTGCCGAGGAAAATTAGTGCGATGAAAGCTTTTTGGGGAAGCTCGAAATTATTAATCAAACGCAGATATTATAACATACAAGAAAAAAATATGTACATATATATATATGAAAATGTCCTTTAAAATTGGATTATGTGTTATTAATGGTTATATTAACGAAATTAAATTGAGTTTACTTTATTTAGTCGCGTAATAAAATGTTTTAAGGTTGAAAAATGTCATATTATAAATAATATATATTGATATCTTGCACTGATATATATATATATATATATATATATATATATATATATATATATATATATATATATATATATCACGTATATATTTATAAAATAAAATGTTTATCATAATAGAATGTATAAACATGTCATTCATTTTAGAAATTTTTATTTTAGATTATAAAAATATCTAAAAAATACATCGTTTTTAAAGGAATGTAAATGTATAAAATGCTCATGATAAAATATATATATATTTTTTAAATAGATATTGTTATCGTGATATATTTTATACAAAAAAAGGTAGATTAATTATATAGAATAATTTTATTATTATATGATTAATAATACATTCTTCTATATATTTTGTGGAGTATTGAAGTTTATAAAGGAAATTAATTACTAAGGTCAAAGATCGAATATCCGGAAAAATACGATATTACGATGTAAAAAGTCAGTAAATGTATTGTATTATATATACATATTATAAAGATGTATATTTATATGTAAGATAGATTAAAAAAAGAATTTTAAGTATCGAAGAAAAGTCGGAAAATTTTCAACTTTTCAGCAGTGAAAATTCTCTAACAGAATGTATAAATCGTATATAGCGTTTGATAATTTTGTTTTTTTTATAGAAAAAAAGCTGAAAAGAGAAATTTCTTTCTAATATTGTTTTAAATATTTAACAGAATGAATATTTTATTATTGAAGCTTTTTGGATATATATATATATATATATATATATATATATATATATATATATATATATATATATATATATAGATTTAAGGCATCGTTCACATATATTATTTTTTAATGTAAATATGTATATTTTGAACATGAATATTATTAAAAAATTCAATAGAAGAGAATTATTATATATATTTAGATCTAAAAATTATTATAAGATTAATCAAGTGTTTTCGAAATTGAAATATTTAGAAAGGCATATGATATTAAAGAAAATATAAAATTTAATTTTATATTTTCTATTCAGAACTGTAAGCTTTTTATGAAAAAATAAAAGTATATGTAAACAATAGATAATTATAATTTTTATATAAAATAGCAAAGTATTACAGTGTAATGTTTATATTAAGAGAAATAAAAAAATATATATTGAATGAAACATTATTAAAATCATTCAGAATCAATAAAGTATCAGTGTAAAATTTCGAAGTCATCGTTTCGAATTTGAAAAATAAATTTCGATTTTAGAATAACAAAAAAGTCGAATACATTATACGAGAGTGCCATCAGATGTTCAGATGCTGAAATATTGATGAGATTCAGACGTGCGGAATTTTTTATCGCGACCGCTGAAAAAAGCTCTGAAAAAAATCGCATCATCAGACGGAAAATAATTTGGCGTGTCGCTTTTTTTTCTATTCCGCGTTTATTTATCTATTTTTTTTTTGCATAATGGATGATTCAATTTTATAAAGCGATTATTTTATTTTTCGATACGTTTATAAATTACTGCGATATAATTTAAATATTAGCCTGAAGTATGAACTCCGATATAATTATTATGTTAATAAATGAAATATGTGGGAGTCGTGGAAAATGATATAGCTTTATAACGTTGTATGTTTTCGTTTCATTATTTTCACATTACTTCAAATATATAAATAGGCATGTAATATATAATTATATTTAATTTATTTTATTGCAAGAAATGTTTGAATTATTTTAAATTTTAGTATAACTCGATTTTATTCACTATTTATTAATATTAATATTAAGAGATTTCTTGCTGTTTTTTTATATTTAGCGCATTTTCCATTGAAAATATAAACGT
Source organism: Leptonema lineaticorne (assembly GCA_024500535.1). NCBI lineage: Eukaryota > Metazoa > Arthropoda > Insecta > Trichoptera > Hydropsychidae > Leptonema > Leptonema lineaticorne. The sequence continues at coordinate 6,141,606 of JANIJI010000021.1, forward strand.
TTTTTTTTTGTGAATGTTACAGTATAACATGTGACAATTTTCCACTTTCCTTGAAAACAGTTTTAAGTGCAGTCGAACAAGCACTAACGTGAAGCGTTTTAAAGATCGGAAAATGCATTTTCCGATCGAAAAGTAAATATCGGTAGAAGAGTATGAAACTTTTCAATAAACGGGAAATGTCTTTGAAATTGCGACATTTCAAAAGCAATCTAATTAGTTTAAAGATTCAAATGACTTTAAATATAAAATGAATTAAAAATCAAAAGGGAGAAATCGAAATCATTTATACGCTTTTTAATGAACATCTACTATATTACCATTTTATTTTTCGCACTCAATATTTAAATTAACTTACGCTATATCAAACGATATAAAAATCTATAATAAATGTTAAAATTACTTAAATATATATATAAAATTATATTATATTTACAATCATAATGAGGATTTTTAACAGAATATATATATATATATATATATATATATATATATATATATATATATATATATATATATATTATGTAAATATACTTTCGTAATGAAATTTTATGATATTACTGAAAAGTAAATTTTAACTCTAAATTGTTTTATAATCCCATTCGTTAAATATGAATATATATATATATATATATATATATATATATATATATATATATATATATATAATATTAATACGTGCCCTTAATAGACTAATTTTATTTTCATCACATTTATATAAAGTACATATTTTTAAATTTAGAAATAAATTAAAATCACGCGTTCGCCATAATATAAATACTACTAATGATTACTTTATTATATTAAATTAATTTGTAAAAATATTACAACAAAAAACTATTGATTTTAAAAAAGTATTTAATTGAAAAAGCACCAAGAAAAAAAAAAGAGTAAAAGT
>JANIJI010000021.1:6145000-6227500 GCA_024500535.1 Leptonema lineaticorne
AATTATGTTATATAAATAGATACATAAATGATGAAAATTTCTGTTTAATTTTATATTATATTTAATTATATATAATTTAATAAAATCGTATATAATTTATTGTTCATTTATTTTAATATTAGATTTATCTTTGTTCTTCTAAATTAAATTTATGGTCTATTTCTCTTATATATGATAGAATATCGATTTACGACTCAATTCACTCATTTCAATGATATTTATATTGTTTTAAAATATTATATATAACAGATATAATGAATAATTTCTCGTTTTTTGTTTTTTGTATTCATCGTTTACATTTTGTAATCATACAGTGGGATGTACAAAGACTACGCTTCACAAATGAAATACAAAGAGGTTTTATTGCAATGAATTTCATTTTGATGCACAAAATGAATTTCCCAGAAGGGATTCAAAAACATTTCACTTTATTCGAGGAAATTGTTTTGTCTCGCTTATTTTCCCGTTGGATTGCAGTTGAAGATGTTTTCGAAATTTTGTTTCGTATGCTTTCAACATTTATAATTGAAAATGTTACGAGTGCTCAGACAAAAAAAGACATCAATATCTTTTCACAATTGTAAATATATATTGCAATAGATATAAATTTATATTGAATATTGTATTTCTGAAGAATCTTCAGATGGGTAGATTTTTTAGAATCAGAAATCGATTAAATTATTGTTAATAAAAGAATAATAACGCACGGCAATGATCTGAAAAAGTTACTGCGTTTATATTATTTATTATAAATATAAAATATTTTTAATAAACGTTTGCGGTAGAGAAAATTAAAATATAAAAAAATTCAATTAAATCTTTGAGCGACAGATTAATTTCAAGCTGTCTTAAAATTTTGAAATGGAAATTAATTGATTTTATTCCATGAGTATTAATTAAAAAAATATTTAAAAAATACTTTATGAGTTTTGGATCTAACATATTATATTTTATATAAAAAATAAAGATTACTTAATAATATTAAAGAATCGAAAGTATGATTTTATTTTTATTAACTGACAGAAAAACGAATATATTTTATTTTTAATTTTCCATAGTTTTTATTTATTATATAAGAGATACGGTTGAAATTTATAAATTTAATAAACTGAAAATCAAAAAATATATATTTTTTTGAAAATCATAATATTTAGCATATTCAGTGTTACAAAAAGAAAATTAAAAAATATCACACGTCAACAGAAAACGTATTCAAAATACAATTCGTTATAAACATCCCTTTCATGGGTATTTTTTTCTGATTAATAATAGTAGAAAAAAAAAACAGAAAAATCGATACGGAAATATGAAAAATGCCGCGATAAAAATCAACTGAGAAATTGTTATGTACACATATTTTTTTTCCATTTTAGGATTATTATCGGTATAATTGTGGCCAAAATGAGGGTGCCTAAAGATTGAGTGAAATTTCATAATAAAAACGTTAGAGAAAATCGCTCGCTTAAAAAAAATGTCATAAAAAGCCGACCGGTGATCGATATTTCAAAAAAAAAAAATAATAAGAAAAATCTGAAAAAATATATAATATATGGAGCGAGAAAACATTATACCGATATAATAAATGTTAATTGTATGTGTATTTCGTTGTACAACCGTTAAAAACTGTTATTATAATTTTCAGTAATTATTCATCAGAATTATGTGACGTAAAAATGTTTCAAAATACATAAATTGTATTATGACTTTATACAAATTACTGAAGGTCAGAAATTTTTTAGATAAAAATCTTAAAATAGTCTAATGAATGTAAGTGTATATTTATTTGATGATATATTTATATTTTTATTAGATATTTAAATTCAATTAGTATTAATATATATATATATATATATATATATATATATATATATATATATATATACATACATAAATTGTGCTCGATCTTTTATGTAGATTTTTTTATATTAATTTAGTTATAAAAAAACACGTTTTATTACGAAATCGATAATACATTAATCTAATTTAATATTTATATTTTATAAATAACAAATAATATGAAATATGAATAGACTAATTCAAAACTTAAATTTTGATAATGTAATATATAAGTGCAATTGGTAAAATATTTATTTTGTATTAAAAGAATTATAATATTGTAATATTTATATATGGTATTTATGAACAATTTATGTTTTTATCTCGAATAATTTTAATTTAATATTTAATAAATAGAGATACTAAATTTATATACAATTCTCATATTATAGTTGAATCAACAATTTTTTTAATATTCTAAAATGATTTTCAGTTAAATTTTTTTAATACAAACCAAAATGCCACTTTTAGAAATATTACTTTTAAATGAGTAAATATTTAATATTTTAATAATTTGATCATGTTCTGTATTATATATGTATTCTCAAGATTAATGGTTATAAATCTCAAGAGGCGAATAAAATACGTGCATGCAATATGCAAATGAATGGCGTAGGAAATTCCATAACAAATTAATCGAACTCAATATATTGAAATTTATGGATGCAGGAAATTCACAAAGATATATCAATTCACCAGATTAACAACAAATATGATTGACTATTTGAATATATTTCACGTGAAATGACATTTTCTTCACGTAAACGTATTGGTTTTTGTGTTACATCAACGAATTTGATTATAAATCGACAGAAATATATTTAGAATTTTATATATATATTTTTTCTTTTTTAGTATTGTATTTTATTTTTGTATAGAAAATAAATCGAATAAAACGACGTTGTCCCAGTTTCACGTGGAATACGGATTATATTGCATACAGGATGCATTTTCTTCTTATGGCGACGTTACTACGAACATTTAAGAAACGTTAAAAATCCTTCGGGATTTCTGCATTGAAATATCGTTTTTATATTTTCTGTTTTGTATTGCCTTAAGTCGAATGCATTTCGTATTTATACTTGGTTATATCTTATATAAGTGGCTATAACAGATGTATAAATATAAAATCGTATATTATACATGTAGAATGTGACTAATGTTAAATAAAATATGATGATTATTAATTATTCTAAAGTTCTTTATATAAATGTCAAATGTTCATATAATTGACATAAGAAATGTATGCTTTACGGTTTAATTGCGTAAGTCGGTATTACATCAGATAATTTATATAGTTAATAAACAAAATCACTCACAATGTTTATATGATTCTTTTCATAAAGACAATATATAATTTTCAATAAGTTTTTGTCGAATTAATCAGATATTTTCAAAATTTACTCGAAAAACGTACACTTTCATATATTTTTTTCTATTTTATTGTCATCAAAAATATCCTTATTAGTTTGTGGATAAAATTAATTAAGAAAATTCTTTTTGATATAGCAATCCAACGACATATGATTTTATGAAATGTTTATCTTTAACGTTTTATAATTTATTTTCGATATTTAAAATTTACGTAAATAGTAAGAGAAATAAAATTTAATTTTTTTTCGTTACAATACATATTTTTGCAATTTAACGACAACATGTATTTTTGTTTATTTGTAGATTTTTTTACAATCCATAAAATATATATTTCAATTTTAGAACATAGATCGTATAATAATAATAGTAAGTGATATTAAAAAAAAATATTTTGTTCTAAAATAATAAGCGTCGTTAAACGAGTAGCACGTAGATTACGACATTAGAAATTTATATATATATATATATATATATAAATAAAAAAAAAATATAATTTATCGTCGACCTTGCATACTGGGGTCCTTCATATAGTACACGTGAGAGGTAAATTCGAGCCGGCGTTTCGTGCCGTCGACGTCAATGTGTGTAAACGCCACTTTTGATATAAATCATTGTTATTTCGTATTTCGGGGGTTGAGGGTGTTTGAGGTGGAAGGCTCTATTGTGTTGAAAAGTCGATTCGTCAAATATATGACGATATATATATATATATATATATATATATGTGTGTGTGTGTGTGTGTGTGTGTGTGTGTGTGTGTGTGTGTAGGCGACAATTCGTCCCGTACGAAAATTAATGGCGAATAACACAAAAACGTGTTCAAATTCGTATATAGACTACATTATTTAAACGGGTATCGGATGCTAAAAACACAATGGAAAATAAAAGAATTTTTAACCCTATATATAAATATATATATATATATATATATATATATATATATATATATATATATGTTCGTATAATGGTGATATTGTGTGGTTTGTTATCAAAAGGAAAAGTCGTATATAAAGGATGTGTGTATGTGCTAGCTATTTAGCATATTGAAATTATTAGTATGCGTAAAAGTTGGAGATACTCGGTGCCAGGGATGCATTGTCGATTTATTACTGCGACAAATATATAGGTAATAATTATATATATATATATATATATTTCAGGGGTGTTCAAATTTTACATCATCGATTTTATCGTTGAATAGTGTAATAGTGGCGGGCGATTTTAAAGAAAAGCGTAAAAAATGATTTATAAAATAAATTAAAAATACACAGTGATCTCTGTAAAATTATAAATAATTAATTACCATTAATTGATCAAGTAATTGATAAATAATTTATTTATATATTGTCATCGACGATGAGTTAGTATGCAAAATTTTGACTCAATTGGCTATTGAGAAGTGGTCGAAAAATTGATTACAAGATTTCATTCCGACAAACAAATTAGCAAACAGTGCATGTTAAATAATTTGTGTGTAATAAAAAAAACTTTTTATAAGATTGGTACTTATAAAAAGAGATCTTATGAATAGTTTCACGGGTTACTGAAAACGGTCACACTGGTTACTAGTAGACCGCGGTCACCACTTTGGAAACATCTGTTATATATTATATACATATACGGTAGTGTGTAAAATAGTATATTGAAGTTCGTTTAATTCCATTATTGATAGTGTATATTTATATGGATTTAGTTTGTAATTTTGTATAAAAGATTGAAATCATAAAAAGGTATACAACAATAATAATTATATTAGAATTTTCTTGAAATATAATATGTTTTTTGAATTGTGAAATTATTTATAATAATGACAATTCTGTGAAAGCTCACGTTTAGAGTCATTTTTAAATAAATTAGCTTAATTTTTATTTCTGACAATAATATATTTAATTTATGCAAGATTAATAATAAGGATTAAAGTGTAATATAATGTATAAAAAACGTATTTTAAATATATATAATGTATTATATATATAAAATAGAATGTACTCAACGTGTTCACATATGTTTTCGATTTATTATTGAGTTCAATACTTGAAAGCTATAAAATATGTTTCTTGTTACAAAGTCTAGGAAGTTTTGAATCAGTTTATAAGTACTTAACTGAAAAATATAAAATACAAGGTAAATTTTGTTTTTGGTTGTAAAGACTTATTTTTCGAATATAAAATTTTGATATTTAATATTTTATCACTTGAAAAAATATAATGTATATTAAAGGAAAAATATATTATTTTGGATGGTATTAATAAAATAGTACTAGTTTTTCTTGAAAATATTGTATATGATTCAATCAGTAATATTAGTGAAGATAACAGGCAATTAGGAATTAAATAATTCTAGAGTGAATGTCAAAATGAATATATATATATATATATATATATATATATATATATATATATATATATATATATATATATATATATATATTCATTTTATATTATATTTAAGAAAGTTAGGGCTAAGAAAAAATGTCAACGTAAGCAATTAGAGGTGTTATAAGAAAAAAGGAATTTACTTTGGATTTTTTCCTCGTTTTATTTAACAATACAAAAAAAGATGAAAATACGAAATAAGGTGTATATATATATATATATATATATATATATATATAATTTAATATTAGTTATTAAAAAAAATATAAAGATTATTAAATGTCAAATATTTTTTTCAAAAATATTAAATTTTTTAATTAAAAAGAGCTGAGAATATTTTTCATATTTTTTCCTTGTAAAACACTTTATTATTATTATTATTATTATCGTTATTTATTCTGTGGAAAAAAAAGTGAAAAAATATATATTAACTCAATTAATGACGGGTAAAAGTAAACATCGTGGCGAATAGAAAAAAAAAATCGGGATAATTTTTTTGTTCGACGGCATATTTTCCGACAATTATAAAGCGAAAGAAAGATTTGTTTTTTTGATTAAATTCATCGTTCATCGTTCAAATTTGTTTATTTTGTTTTTTCGGCGAGATCAAATTATCCGCACATTTTTTATTTTTTATTTTTGCTCGTCGTTATTTATGCGCGAAAACGAATCGGAAAATTTTCGAATTTTCCGCAAATCGATCAACGTCGTTTTCGTGTGTTTTTGCCCTTATTTTTTTTTTAAATATATTGTTTTTTTTATACATAATAAAAAAAAACAACAATCGTGAAATGCAGATAGAGTAAAATTTTGTTAATGCACGTAATATGGCGTGTTTTAAGTAATTTTAAACGTTGTCAAAATTTATGTTCAACTTGGGAAAGGGTGGAAAAAAAAAACGTTTTTTTGTCTTTTTGTTTAATGAAAAATATGTTAACCTTGCTTCCTGATATTATAATATATAACAACTATTAAAAAGTAACACGTTGTAAAATAATTACATATATTATATATCTTTACGAAAATTTCGGAAAATTTAAAATATTTTCATTTTTATTTGCATACGAGAAAATTGTAGTACATTGCAAAATATTTTAATTTTAATTTAAATGATTATCCAATACTCACAAATAAATTAAAATTTTTCATATATAAATTGTAAAGAATTATGTAAATGAATGTAAAAAAATAAATTTATTTTAAATAAAATTTGATAACTTATGATATATAAAATTAACAATTTAAATACGATTTTATATAAAATGAAAAAAATCTGATTTAATTTCATATTTTATTAGAATATACATATATATTTTAATCCGAATATAGATATTCGTATGCGATATAATATAATGTAATGTAAAAAAAAATGAAACGTTTAATTTTAATGTGTCCCAGCGAAATTAATACGAAATTCGAAATTACTTATTTTTTTTTAATTACGATGAAATTAAATTATAATTAGTGCTCGCGGAGACGTATAATAAGTCACTCAATTAAAGGAAAATAAAACCAAGTCGTAGAGAATGAACAGTTGTGCTCTCTTTTTTTTTAATTATCTTTCGCTTCTTTTTTTTATTTTATTTTCTCTACAAATCTAATGAAGAGTTGTTTCTTAATATAACAAAGTTACGCGCCGTTTCTTAGTTAATTTAACTTTTTTTTTTTTTTTTTTTTTTGAGAATTAAAAAGATAAAATTTCGCTTTATAAATATATTATATTATAATTATTTTAAAATAAAAAAAATAATAATTAAAATTATATAATATATTCATATTGAAATCAATTTGTTGAAAATATATTATATCGTAAAATTAATTTTAATAAATTATATATCCAACTTTTCGACCCGAATTTGACGTAAAAAATATATTATAAATATAACATATATTTTAATCGATATGTTTTATGTATAATTTTGATCTAATATCTCATTTCCGGTTTTGTTATTTTTATTTGTTATACGCGTAATTTCGTAAAATATTCTAAAAGCAATTTTATGGTCAATTTAGTATAACGAAACCATTAATAGTTCAATGTTCCATAATAAAACACTAAATATGCAATATAATATTTATACATTAAGTTAATTGTGATCCGATAATGCAATAAATGTAAAAAAAATATTAATGTTATTAAAATTTATTTATCAATATCAAATATTTATTATTATTATAATTTTAATATATTGTCCGTAATTGATTATATCTTATTAAATATATATATATATATATATATATATATATATATATATATATATATATAATATTTTCATAAAAAAAATGTTATAACCGATATTCAATTAGTATAAGGGGTAATAAATCATAGTTGAAGATGGATCGTGAACTTTTACGTCTAATTGAATTAACTTATTCCGGTTGATCTAATTTTGAATAACGATGTTATTACATATAAAGTAGGTGTTAAATGATCCATTCAATTACGATGTTAATTAATCTAGTTGTTTGTTTATTTTATGAACCGCTACTTTTTTTTTTTTTTTTTTGGTGTATTTCGATAAAATCTTACTATATAAAAATATATTTTTTATATATAAAGCTAATTAATATGAAATTAAATTGAATTTATCTATGTATTGTATTAGTCGATAATAGATTTTTTTATATAATATATTAAATCTTAATAAAATTTAAGTATATTTTTTCTTTTTTCTATAAGTAAAATATATAATATCGAATAAATTTTGAATATTATATTATATAATTAAAAAATATTTCATTATTATATATTTATAACACAATTAATAGAACGTATATTATTAAAATAATATTGCTGGAAAAATATTTTTTTAATATTAATTTTCTTGTTATATTGTTATATCTTTTTAATATATAAAGATAAATAACAAAATTAAGCGATGTTTGTCTAACGAAACTTTAATTTTGTTACAGTTCAGACACCATAGAATAATAAATATGCGACGGAAAACTAAATAGCACTTTAGTAACGTCGAAATAATTTTCATTCATCAATAAATTTCATAATTTAAAATTATTAATATATATATATATATATATATATATATATATATATATATATATATATATAGTGCTGTCGATTAATTTCAAATTACACGGTCATCTCATTCAATGGCTATTATAATAGTCGTGTGCGGTTGTCCAAACCAAACATTCCTATTTACCGTCTCCAATTAACTATTTACCCTCATATCGACCTAATTCGAGGGTTTGGGTTGTAAATAGTTTAATGCAACGGCCCAGGGTCGTAATGGAACCATTTGTGTATGCGTTTTAAATAATAAATAGTTACGGACGCCAACAGGGCCGACGTTCCACTTTTTAAACAGGCTGTATTACTATAGCGTGTGTATGTGTGTTGCGGGATCGATGATTTTTAAATTTACCACCAAGTGTCGAAAAGAAAAAGGTCAATTCGAAAGAAAATTCCGGATGTCGATGTAAAATTAATAAAATCGGTTCATTTTCAACGGTGAACGTGAAACGACAAGCTTTTTATTTCGACGCAATATAAAATCAATCGAATTTTTTTTTATAAATACTAAAAAATAATAAATTCACAAAAACGTCATATTTTTAAGTTTATATCAGTATTGTAGTTAAAAATCTAATTTTAAATTATAGAAGGATTATGAAGCTATTTAATTAACTGTTAATTAACTAATTTAAATATATTTCTATATGTTTAAAGTAATATGTAAATGAGAAAATAATATTTATGAAATATATATATGAAACAAATTTTATATATATATTCATAAACATGTGAAATATATGTTGAAAGTAGTTTATTTAAAAATATTACTATATATTTATACTAATATGTTATTTTTTAATATTTGATGTTTGTATAATATAAGTGATTTTTATTTTAGATTGTTGATGATTGAATAAAAATGTTTCTTATATCTGCATTAATGAATTGCAGGTGTTGTGAAATATAGTACGTTAATTAAATCGTTATCGATCTGACGTAAGAATAAGAAACTATTATGGTTTAATTAATCTCAGAGTAAATTAGGAGCTTTAATCTATGAACTCATTAAAGAAGGGGAAATTGGATAAAGGGGATGAAAATGTCTTTTGGATGCAAATTGATTGATATATTACAGTGATCAAAATGTAAGGTGAAATTGTCATTTAAAACTCCCACACATTAGGAAGGTAGGTAAATTGTTTTTTTTCCTAGGTTGGTAGGACTGTCTATAATATTTGTCAAACGTTTGTTTGTCAAAAAGTTTAATTATCTTCGAGTTACACGTTTTTTAACAACTCTTAGTTCCTTCATCACGATACTGCACTATGTCATTCTGCATTAGTTCTTTGCGACTTTTTTCCGCAACCACCGTATTCGCCTGACTTGGCTCAGTGCGAATTCTGGCTATTCAGCAAACACAAAAGGTCAACGCGGAGACGCCGTTTTGACACGATTGAGGAGATAAAAACCGAATCGAAGATGGTCACGAAGGCTATACCGGAAAAAGACTATTCCGACTGTTTCGAGGATTGCAAAAAGCGTTGGTAAAAGTGAGTTTTATCGAACGGGGATTACTTTGAAGGGGATGAAATTGATTTGGAAGAATAAATAAGAATTTACATTTTATAAACAAATTCACCTTACTTTTTGATCACAGTATTACATATATAGTATTAATTTTACACGATAATACACGTTTTAGATTTTTTATAATCATTAAATATTATCATTTTTAAGCAAATTTTGGTTTAATAAAAGTTAACTCAAATATTGAAATTGTCTATATATTATTTTTTGAATATCCTTTTAAAAAAATTGCATTTTTTCTTTGTTTTTATATGACATATTAAATTTATATATATATATATATATATATATATATATATATATATATATATTAAAAATGTAATATTAAAAAATGTATTACACATTTTTATATATTCAAGAAGTTGTACTCGTTTTTAATAAAATAATGCACCTGAGATATAATAATTTGAAAGTCGAGGAGAATATCCTGGGTATAATAAATGTAAACGTAAAATATGATCTGGGAGTTTAAAATCTGAATGTGTATAAAACATCATATATGTTTAAATTTCATATAAAAATATGCTTTATAATTATATTTATAAGATTTTTTTTGTTGATAAAAAAAATAATAATTCGGGTTTTCATTAATCAATAATATAATAGAATATTCAAAGATATACATGTTCTATATTTGACGTCGTAATAATAAATGTATATTAAAGAGAAAATTAATCTAATATGTGGATGATATTTCGTAATGCGATTATTTGTTATATAAATAAGTGGATACGGTTTATGAAATTCGTATTAATATTCGGTTGTAATAATTTTAGTATATAAAATATGATATATTCTACATTTTCACAAATGCGTTTATTTTATTGCTTCCTATTTATCAACAAATAATAAATTTAAATTCTTAAATTGTATATTATAATTCTTTAAATTTAACATATTATTTTAAAAAAATATATAGATAAAAAATAATACCTAGTACAATATAATAGATTTTAATATTATAATGTATTTTTTTTTAATTAAAAAATCGTATAATTTTCAGAAAATATACTTAAATATAGGTCATAGTGTTAGTAAATGAATGAAACAATGATAGAAAATTATAATAGCTGAAATTATATGGGAAAAAGTCGTGTCATTTGATTTTATGCACTTCACAATGCACCTAATTAACGAGCTATAATTAATGTATACGACGTTTAAAACTTAATAATTATTCACGAGTTTTAAGGCATTGTTCATTATTTTAAACATCCTTTCATGTTTCATGAGTTTTAAATATATTATAATAACGTAACAATAGGTAAAAAATAATATTTATTAAAATATTATAGTTATTATATATAATATACGAGTCGTATAAGTTTTATAATACTCAGTATTGAGGTACAAGTTTTTCTAATATTTAATTTAGAATGTAAATTATGTTAAACGTTCTGTTTCTAAAACGTTGTTTACATTTTTTCGCAAGGTTTTTCCGAGAAAAATCGCCTTTTATATAAAACTTCAGAATATTCTGAAATTTGTGAAAATATTAAAATATGCAGCTTATGGTCTGTTTTTTCGGCTTCTTTTTTTTCCTGTGAAATAATAATAAAAAAATGTTATTTATATTTTTATCTTGTTCTCGGAAGTGACTACTTTGGGAAAAAAAATCAAATTTTGAAAGAACGCAAAGTACATAGTTAACAATTCATTCAATCTCTTAGAGTCTATTTTATGCTTTTCATTCAATTTTCTTAAGTGATTTATCGTAATAAAAAGAACATTAAGAAATATATAATAAAATATTTATTTTTATTTAATAATATGGTAAAAAAATAATTTCTGTTTCTAATGTCTATTTCATATTTTTAATTAAATTTTATATTTTTTATTCGTAACATAAAATATTAAATATTGATTACGATTTTGAAATTATATCCGGTTTTCTTTCATTTTATTTTCTTAATATTGACGTTATAAATATCATTCAATTTTTCTGATAAATTGGATTTTAAAATAATAATAATCCATCAAAATTATATAAATAAATATATTATATATCAAAAATTGAAAGAAAATCCTTTTTTTATTTAGACTGTTAATTTAATTAATATTTTTATTATATTTAATTTTTTATTTAGACTGTTAATTTGTATATAATTAATAAAAAATGATATCACATCATAATTTATATTTTTTTGAATGAATATTTATATATATTAATAGGATATTACGGAGTATAAAAATCGATCTTCAATTTTTTTGAAGAATAAAAATAAATATATAAAGAATAAATAAATATGATTATTGTAATAATATGAATGATTTTCATTAAAACAATTATGATGAATTTATTTTTAACTCTTTGCATTCGAGAAGTGCCATTTGGTCACCAATTTTTATTAATGCAAAAACTTAGAATGCAAGAAAAATGCAAAATTTCTATATAACAAATTCCTGCATTCTTGCTGTATAATATTACGAAGTGTAAAAATGACAATTTTCCTATAAATATAAATAAGATTTTCCTATAAATATAAATAAGATAAGATAAGATTTGTATTAAAACTTTTTTTGGTTCAAACTTGACAATCTTCCTAGAAGGATTACAAAAGTTTTAATTCTTATAAATACGGAATGATAAAATAATTGTGTAGATCAGTATACTGTTTTTAAGAAAATTTCTAAAATTTTTGCTGAATTTTTCTTTTAGTTTTAGAATTTTGTTCAAAAAATTTATATATTTTATTTTATATAAAATCACTAAATAGCAGAGATATATGAAATGTTAAAATATGAAAAAAAAAATCGCCAATAACGCCGTGAAACACGTTTCGAGCGCAAAGAGTATTAAATAATATCGATAATAAATTTAATAATTCGTCGTTGTAAACATATTTTTATTATAATACAAATAAGAAATATTTTGTATATTTATTATTTTCTTCTTCTTCTTCTTCTTTTTTTTTCACAGACAACGAGAGACGCAGGCATGGGAGTGCCCCAGGGTTGGTGAAGTGAAGGGGGCGATGGGCGCACCCTGAACCACGGGGGCGCTTCGCCCAAATATGAGCTTCACCCTCGTGACCACTTTGCTCGTTTTACATACTAGGTTTGTTGGTAAGTTAATTTACTTATGAAACACCGATATGCACTTTCAATATATGACCTATAGTTGGTAGTTAGTACAATAATATTATTACACTTACGAACATAGGCAATTATTTTAGCGTAACATACTTCATACAGTTTGAATTTAGAATCTAATTTAGTTTAGTTCATATTGACACGATATAATCGAATATACGCTGAACTCTTATTACAGTTATAATTAGATTAAAAAAAAAATTTTATATATATTTTTTTTTCAATATATTATGTAAACTAAAAAATATATTATTTTTTATTTTAAAAATATAGTATTGAACTCGGATCAATAATTCGTTTTAAATCGCGAGCGTTGAACATGACATAATATAAATATAATTTTATTTTAGTGAAATATAAATTTAATTGAATATTGAAATGGAAAATAGAAAATGTATCATCAAAAACGTCTCGCAGATTTCTGCGTTCGGATAAAATTCACGATAAATCTATTCATTTATATATCCGTTCGACTTTCGCGCATTTTACTGAATATTTTATTATATTTATTCGAAAATTAAAAATAATTTTCATCGTATATTTTCCGAATAAAAAGCTTATGTATATATATATATTTATATGTATAGATATAGCGAAATTTACGCCGGTATCGTTTTTGAACGACGTTAAATATTTTAGTATGTCACGTTTAAAATTTTGAATCGACAAAAAATGTATAGGCGTTCCGCTTATAAAATATGGAAATATAAGAATGGAAAATTACGAAAGTGCATTTTTGCACTCGTTGTAGAAACGGGATCCATTGTTAACTTGAGAATACTTCACATGGTTACGAAGGTTTCGCGGAAAAGCATCGCTCCTTTTTATTAAAAGATAACTCGAGGGGGTAGTTGCTCTCGAAAAGCGAAAAAGAGAGAGGATAATAAAATATTCACATAATAAAATCGATTTTTTTTGTAGTAATATAAAATAAAATTAATATATTTAAAAAAAAACAATTATTAAATATCATATAATAGAAATAAAATAAACTCGCAGTAAAAAATATATATGACGGAGTTTTTACTCTTTACTTTTATTTATAAGTGAAAGCTTTATGCACTTGTTTAACTTTTTCGATCGTAATATAAAAAGTATTTCACTTCGCTTCTTCAACGATGCTTTCATTTCCATAAACTTTCAAATTTCAAAACGGGGTTGGCAAGTTTATGGAATTCGAGTTTTGAAGTTATATCAGCTCGTAATAATGAATATTTGTATCGTAAACATGAAAATTAAAACATTATATTTTGTCATATTTTCTAAACAAAAGTCTTAATCTCTAATATATATATATATATATATATATATATATATATATATATATATATATATATATATATATATATATATATATATATTATAGTTATGAGTCTTATCAATAAATAATTTAAAATTATTTATTTATATAATTAAATATTAAATATTTAATTTGAACTTTAAATAATATTAAAAATTTTTATTAACACATTTCTAAATTCATAACGATATGAGTAATGATAAAATATTACATCATAATGAAACGATATTTAATTTTAGTAGTACGCATTTATATTTTATTACACATTAATTTCGTCCTGGACGTGTTTGAGAGTCGTAAGTTAACCAAAATTATGTACATTAATAAGAATAATAATAACAACGACGCGCAAATATAAACATAATTATTTTAAAATATATTTTTTCATATATTTAATTATTCATAATATTGTACTGTGAAAAAAAAAATAAAATTATAAAGTTTTGTCATTGCATTAGATTGAATTTATTAATTATGTGTTTTCGAGCAATTTTGCACGATTATTAATGTAATAAAATAGTCATACTTTTAGGCAGTGTTTTGTGTGTATTTTGAACGCGTATATTTCTAAATGAATTTTAAATTACGATGCTAATTAAAGGCTTTGGTCGGCATTCGTGACTTGCCGAGGTCAATCAGAAACTAAAACCGGTATTTTCATAAATAATAAATGATACCGACTTCGTACTAAAAAAAAAAATAAATATATAGAGGGAGATTAATTATTGTTTCGACGGTTTCGCTCAATACCTCGTGAAAATGAAATAAACTAGTTTCGTGAAGGAAATTCCAGTTTGATTCTGAAATGTATTTATAGTTTTTCACTTTTTTTTTTGTTCTCATAATATAATAACACGGACGATGTTATTAAATTTATATTTCTTTGAAAAATTGTATATAAAGATTATATTCTTTCAATTAGCCACAATTCATCGAAGGTTTTCCTTTATTCGCAATTACTGCATCATAGAATTTTATATTGATAGCGTAAAGGGTAAGTTTAAATATTATATATAATTTAAAATTAATATTTATATCGTTCAATATATGATAGTTAAGATGAAATATAGAACAGATTATAGCAACAGATGGCGTTGCGGTAATACAGACAATTTTTTATATATAAAAAAATAATAAATCGTGAACGAAAACAATATATATATATATATATATATATATATATATATATATATATATATATTTGTATTTAAAAATTAATATAATGATACACGCATTAAAATAAAGAGTGGAGTGTGGAAAAACCGTAATGGTCAAAGAAATCGATATTGTCCGGTGGAATTGAAAAGCGTCGGAAAACTCGGCCGCGAAAGCCTTCGATCACGTTACAATATTTGTTCGTGAAAGGTAAACAAAACGTCGAAACACTTGTTGGCCTACCGAACGCCTTTCTAATATCTTTTACAATGATCTCGATTTACGGTCAATGTCATTCAATATCTAAAACGATTCGTGTTGTTTTATTTATTTTTATTTATTTATTTATTTTTTATATACAATGAATCCGAAAACGTTTGGTATTTTTAAAGTTTTCCCTGTTCATCTTTTTAAAAAAAAATTCAAAGGTTTCGTATGACAATTCCGAGCGAATTCTTTATGATATAAAAGCGAGCAATGAGTATTCGATTCTTGGCTTTGAAAATAAATATTAATATAAAGAGGATAGATTTCAATATGAAAACGCTTGGTTTTGTTTCATAAAAGTACACGCCATATTATATATATGAAATTTTAAAGTAAAAATTTTTCACACCTTTAAAGCTGAACTATATTTAGAATAATTTTCATTGAAATGAAAAAGATTTATTTTTATATTATATAATAGAAAAATTGATAAATATAATAAATATCACCGTTATTAATAAATATAAAAATATACCATATATATGAAACGATAAAGTAACATTACAGACCACTAGGGATAAAATTAATAAATATTTTTAATCTCGGAAATATATTCAAATATAAAAAGTTTTCAGGGTTTACTCGAATTTCATACGTTGAATTTTGAGAGTTGTTATATTTCAATTGAACAGAATATATTTTGTAATGTATATTTCTTATAAAAACTTTTTAATGAGAATATTGAAAAGAGTATTTTTTTTATAAATAAAAATAAATCATCGTTTATATGTCATATTTAGTTATGAATATATAATGTTTATATAAGTGTTTGATTTATAGATTTATAATATTCACATTATTGCCAGTAATCAATCATTTTAAAATGTCGACAATGAAATTTTCTTTTTGAAAGTATATTTTTTTTTATATAAAAATTAGAATTAAAATATTCGATTTATTGAATACAGGTTAAATTGTGGTTGTGATGAGATTTATTGTGAAGTTGAGTCATCTTGAGTTCAATTTCCGTTCTATAAAGAAAGTGACGAATATTTTTGTGTATGATGAAAAATCTCAAATATATATTTTTATATACAAGTATAAAAAAAACAAGTTTAAGCAATTTATTTCTTTATATTATAAAGATATTTGAATTATTTTTTTTGTATAATAAAGACCCATACATAATTGATGATAGTTATTGATTTTAAATCGAACTTGATTTCCGTCAAGTGATAAAATTTTATTGAAATGTGATCGTATTTTCTTTTTGAACTTTTACGTAATATTCAATATTATATTGTGACACATCATGTTTTCATTTGGTAGCCAAGAAAACAAAACTTTTCAGACTAATTTAAGTCTTTGGCGGAATTTGAAAAGTTTTCGTTGATGTTCAAAAGACGTCTTAAAGCTTTTACCGAGATGAAATTTTGACTGTTCAAAAGGTGACGTACAACTCAAAAAATGATTTTTCATATTTTAAAATATGTTTAAAAATTTTAATATATTTGTATATTTATCTTTTATAAAGAATTTACGTCATTATTTATTGGCTATTATCCCGTATTAAAATTTTGTAATTTTTTTTTATTAAAATTGAAGTTTAATTATTTTTTTGTTATATTATATAAATATAAAATTATTAATGACCACAATAGTTTAGTTGACAGTATGCATGTTTAGTAACAGATGCCAAATTAGAATTTATGATATGAATAAATTACTCAATATTTTCCTATAAATAATGTATAATTCAAAATCATTGTCAGATTTTTTGTGTTAATATATAGTGAAGTATTTTTTTAAATAGATAAGAACACGTAGCGTCGCAATAAATTTCGTTTTGTGTTCTAGTTGAAGTGTTTCGTTCTATATTAATCATTAATATTGTGAAATTAATTATTATTATTTTATTTATTTTACAGGATCGATTCCTGGAGGTCTCGGCGTTCCCGAAAATATAACAGTAACATTTTTAAATCCTACTTCTGTCAAAGTGTCTTGGGCAACTGCAATAGACAACGTGGATAAATACGATGTCACGTACAAACCTACAGATGCCAGGTGGGTTTATTTACATATTAATATTGTAAAAATTATTACATCATATATAATTCAATGTAATACGATATAGGTTATATTTTTGTTAATAATATATACAATTCTGAAAAGAATACGTATATGAGAACGCGCGAAATTCGATACAAAGCTGTATATTGTTGAAAAATATCATTTTGGAAGATCTAAAAATTGTGGAGATGTAATATTGCTTTTGAGGAATTTTGATATCATACAATCTAAAGTAGAATGTTTCGTATCAAATAAAATATTTTTGTATAAAATTGGTGAAAATTTACAGGAATAAAATTATTTATAATATATTACGAGAACAATAAATGAATAGAAGAATGTATGAAATATATATGAAATATTTATTTTTTATTTTAAATCAAGGATTTTATTTCAATTTTTTTTTATTTTTAAAAGAAAACAGACATATTTAAAAATATGCTTTCAATAAATATAACTTAAAAATATAGCAAATGAGTGATATTCATTATATAAAGTATATTTTACAACGGAATTTATTTGAATTTTGCATGGGTTTGATTGACATATTTATAATTGATTAAAATTTTGATATATTATATCGATTGAAAAACATACGCTTAAATTATAAAGATACTATTTATTTATATAATTGACTAAAAATATAGATAATAGCAAAAAAAAATTTCTATTTAAATTAAAAATCGGATTTTTTTCCTATAATAAATAGAAAATAATTTATATATTATTCAGATTTTTTAAGTAAGTCATAGTCATGTGAAAACATCTGACATCATACCGTCGCTATTTCATGAATAATATTCGAGTTTGGGATTGATTTTTCATCGTTGCGACGGAAAAGCGACCCTTTTAAAGGAGCTTCCCCGTTTACCTCCTTTTTAAACTCAATTTTATCCCTGGGAAAAACGGTGACTTGATGCATTGTCAAATCGCCCTTATATAAATCTATATAATATTGTACTTGTGTGTGTGTGAATAAAGTTTTTGTTTTATGCTTCTTAAACACGTAGCTCATGTTTATAAATGACTATAATAGATATATATTAAATTTTATATATATATATATTAATAGAATTATTATATGAAATTTTAAGCTATAAAATGAACGTGATTTTCGTTTACTAACTTTAAAAATTAATTTAATTTTAATTTATATCTATTTGATTTTTTTCATAATTAAATTAAATAATTTTGCCATCGTTGCAATTTTATAATGAGTGTATTATTATTTGTTCTATAAATATATTGAATTAGCCTCATTTATATTGGGTCAATTATAAAATATATAAATAGACTCTGAGTCGAAAGATACTTAGAAGTCGTGGACCAAAATAATAATAAATCTCGATTTCACGTTTTCCGTTAATTTTTCCTGTCAATCCTAATTTATATAGAGCGGTAACCCTTAAACGATAAATCGTTGAGACTGCGGATTTACAAACATAAAAGAGAAATATATAATATAGAATTAGAAATATATAATATAGAATATAGAATTAGAAATATTGAAAATTATCATTTAATCTCAATTTTTATATACTACATTGTTATTGATTTTATATACTTCATTTTATAATATTAATATATTGTTTATCCTGTAATTCAATATCTCTATATATATAATTTTATTACAAAAATCGAAAATAAAAACATAGTTGGACTATAAAAGCATTTAATACTTATAAATTTAATTATAACAGGTGTTCAGTAATATATGCTAAATACTTAAAATTACATCAATGTAAAATATTCAGCGACAAAATCGATTAATTACACATCTTGTTCATATAATAATTGAATTACCGATGCAAATAAGAAAACACGTGTATGTCAAATTTAAATTTGACTATATTAGTACTATATAAACTATTTTTAAAAGATAAATCGGTTTAATAAAATTATTTTTTTTTAATACGAATTTTAATAGATTTTTAATTATTTAAATATGTTTCGTGTCTAGAATCGTAAACAATAAAATGTCACATGACGCACCGGGTTCATTTTGAAATATAGCAAACATAAATTGTCTCATAAAACATGAAAGTATTTTATGTTTTTCGTAAGAGTTTTATAACTGCAAAGTCGCGAAAAAATACGACATTATTTATTTTATATAAATAAAATATTAGTGCGTCACGTTCTCACGAATAAAATAGTATATATTATTAAAACTGTGCTTTATTGAATATATCAATATTAAAATATTAATTATAGTTTAACTATAATAATGTAGAAAAATAAAATATATTTATAGTAAATGTGTGAAAATCAAATTAAAAATATAATATAGCTGTATTTCATTTGGTATTATGTTAGGAAGTTGTGTGTCGTTGCTGTTTCACGATTAATTAATATCTAATTACTTGTACAGGTCAAAAGGTTACATAGTCACAAGCGAAAACTTATTTCAATTTTAATTTAAAAATACATTATTAATGCTCGTATGAAAATATTGTATTACAAAATGAGAAATATTAAAAATAGGGGGAAACATCTAAAATACAATTTGAAATATTTATAACATAAGAATTGTTTTATTAATTTTGCATTATAATAAATAAAAATCATATATATATATATATATATATATATATATATATATATATATATATATATATATATTTATATATACATATAGAGTATTTATGCGAAAATGAAAAATAATCGCGTCGGCCATATTGTGCAATATGACGACGTTTGTACTGTCGCAATAAAACTTTGCGACTCGACTCGTATCGCATTATTAGTATATAACATCGACACCTTAGCATTATACAAAACCATCGATATTACGATATATATATATATATATATATATATATATATATATATATATATATATATATATATATATATATATATATATATATATATATATATATTTGATTATTCTCTCTAACGGTTTATTTATTTTCGATGTCATACTGAGCGCATTTTGTCGAAAAAGTGACGAAAATGGCCGCGGTGTGTGTTGCCGCCATGACGTCATTTCGACAGTGTTTTTCCATAATGGATTTACCGCAATGTGTTCGTAAAGTTTATACATATAAAATAAATATATAGTATGTATGTACCATATGTATGTATATAAAAAGAGAGAAAATGAACTCTTCGACACTTGCTTCTGTATCAATTTTTAAACTGTTTTTTTTTTTATTATTATTCCGGTGCCATTTTCCGCTTTTCGCGTGTGAGCGAAATAATAACGCGCGAAAATACGACCATACAACGTTGCGATTATCAAAATGATCGAATTCTGTTATTTTGTTTCATATTTTAACTATATATCATATATATATATATATATATATATATATATATATATATATATATATATATATATATATATATATATATATATAAAGTTGTATTGTTAGCGATCAGAAGTTTGGGGTTTGTAAGATATTAACACGTTTAATGTTGCTCGATATCGTGTTGTCCAATTAGTGATGCTATTCGTGTGCCGTGTAACTGTTTTCTAAATATTTATAGATGTATCTTCGGCTAAAATCAATAGTTTTTAATAATATTATAATTTTTTAAATATTAAGATAAAATATTTATATTTCAATTTGATATATAATAAAAAAATGTGGAGTTGTATAATTTATTTTGCTGTAGAAAGAAATTATATATCCGAAGGTTAAGCGTAGAACAAAAGTAAATTAATAAATATTTCTTGATTAATATATATATATATATATATATATATATATATAGCATTGATTTTTGAATAAAAAATGCATTTATTTTTTATATTATATACTTTAAAAATTATTCAATCAATAAATGTCATATGTTATATATAATATATTGAATTTTATTTTTTATTTACTATATATTGTAAAGTTTTCATTTATGGAACTGTTTTAATGAAATATAGTAACAAAAATAAATTGAAAAAAATTAAATAAAGTTGGAAAACTCTAAATTAACAATTATATAGTTGAAAAAAAGTTAATAAAAATATACATTCGACACCATTTTAAATTGGTAAAACGCGAATTCAATGATCGCTGATTAAATAATATTCAGTTTTGCACTGTCAGATTCGTCGGTAATTTGATGATCATGTAACAAAAACATACGTAACACATTAAACTACCGGTAACTATGGTGAAATAGGATATTTGTTTTGCAAAGATTCAGTAAACACTCCGACATGTCAATTAACGTGCTGGGAAATGAATTCAAAAGCAAACAACAACCAAAGGGAAAATTCACTAAATCCACACACCCAATGCGCATTATGAGATTTCCATCTAATATATTCTTAATGTATACAAATGTGTAAATATCTATTTTTTTTACAATAAATTTATAAATAGTTATCATTAATACCTCATATTATAATATATATATATATATATATATATATATATATATATATATATATATATATATATATATGAAAATATTATATTATATATTTTTAGAATCATTCAAATATTCTATATATTTAACTTGCAATGCTGTGAATATAATATCAAAGACGTATAAAAAGCTAATATATTTAAATCGAATGAATTTTAAAGTCGTTCACAACATCAACCTGAGAAGATCTTAATAAAATTTAATGTATCAAAGATTCTTCAAAAATTTACAATAGTTATTTTATAAAATTTAAACACTTTAATATTTTATATATAATCATAAATTTATATATATATATTTTTTTTTGTTATAATAAGGTCAATATTTATATAGGAAAATTGTAGCAGGATTAATTATTTTTGGTAACGTTGTAATGAAAAAATAAAGTTAATAACGTTTAATTGCTTACATTTTCAGGTTTATAATATTTTTATAATAATCGCGATAATTATCGCGTCATTGTTGTAATATATTTCGTTTTGTTGTTTAAGTTCGATTTGGATTGACGTTTAATAACGATAAGTGCAATTAAATATTTAAGTTTGACCGAATTGAAAAATCAATTTTTGTACAATGGCAAAAATGTCAATATTGTCGTATTTTATGAAAAAAAAATTATTACGATTACGATGTAATAATATGTATTGAAAATAATTTTTGAAAAATATGGTTTACAACTTTTTTATGTGATTAAGAATATAATTAGTTTACTTTTAAAGAGATCCGTGAAACAAAAAAATAATTAAAAACCTTTGATATAATTCATGAATAAATATTGAATATTTATCAATTACTAAATATTATACTAACATTTTTTTAATTTCCACGTCCTTATCAAATGAATAGTTAAATTATTGTAATTTTTAAGAAAATAAATATTTTTTTTTAAATGGAGAAATATATATTTTTTTGATATGAAGACGTATATTTATTATTTCTATCTTAATACGTAGTTATATGTCTCATAAATCTCTAATTTCTTTTATAATTGAAAACAGTTTCAATGAATTAAAAACATTATATATCGAAATAAAATTTTATTTCTATTACTTTATAATTATGAAAATATTGCCATTAAATTCTTATCTTAATCTAATTATCTTTTTATTATCAATGATTAAATAGATGTATAGAAAATAGTTTGTTGTTTTTTAACGTAATATAATTTTAACGATTTTTTATAAATTGATTATTTTGAAATAAATCACTTAAAAATAGTAGCAAAAAACTTTATGAATTTTTTATTGATATATCACATTGTTCGTTTTCTAAGAAGAAAAATATTTATAAAAAAAACGAATATTTTTAATATCACGCATGATATTAATAAAACGATTGAATTTATTTCGTCTATTTTGAAATTCACAATATATATATATATATATATATATATATATATATATATATATATATATATATATATATATATATATATATATATACGAAAAAAAACTCAATAAAAGTCAGACATTTTCACTAAAAACTAATAAAACTCAAATGGTTTTTATGGAATAATTGATGATAATAACGACTCGATAAAATTACACCGATTTTGTTTTCATGTTCGTAAATTTTTTTTCCACTTTTCATACTGAAAAGAAATGTAAAAAAAAACAACAAAATTAAAAAAAAAGATGGAATATCGAATGAGATTTTATAATTCGTCACGTTCTTCGAAATTACAAAGCGTCGCGTATTTTGCGACAAATAACAGGGTGAAAAATTATGAACGGCGACAATTTTTCGGAAAATACACGAGCATTATTGTTATATCGACGATTTGAAATTGTTACATCGGATATTAATTGAAAAATTGAAGCGGCTTTCAATTTTTCCATTATCTTCACTCATTGTGCCATAATGATATAAAATATTCAATAAAACATACTAGAAATGATATCGGCATGTTTCGTCGACACACGCAATTTTATCGATTTATTGTGTCGAAGGTTGTTGAAATTTCATCACTGGAAAATTGTATATATATATATATATATATATATATGTATAAAGGGCGCATATTTTTTTTGTGTGAAAATTAAGAAAAATAAAGCGGACGAAAAATTTTTAAAATACAAGAAATTTTTCGTGAAACGCTCAAGGAGTTCCTTTCTCTTTTTTTTTATCGGTCGAAATCTTTTCGAAACAGATAAAAAGTTATCGCGATTTCGCTTTGAAGCTAATTTATGTCGAATATTGCCGAGGATAAACTTTTGAATATAAAATGGAAAAGATTGCGAGGATTAACAGTGAAGATGAAAAAAATGAAGAAAAAGAAGAAAAATCATTAACATAAATATTAAAATTGAAAAACAAAGCAAAAAAAGCGACGACTCCCGTTGAAAGTTGTGGAAAATTTTTCAGTATAAATATAAAAATTCGAATTTTAGAATCAAAATATGTTGTTTTTTTTTAATTTCAAATTGATTGAGAATATAATATTAAAAAAAAAATGTTTTCGTTTATATTAAATCTTTTAGCAAAAGAAAAACAACATCTTGATATTGAGTGTTGTTCAATATTTTGACCTTATAAAAATAATTAAGCTATATAAATCCTGAAAGAAAGATCTAAATATAAAATAACGTGATTATCATTAATTAATTTTTTTTTCATGTAGCAATTTTTAACGGAAAAATATTTTTTATAATGAAATATGTTAACTTTCCAATAACATTTAATACAGCTTTATTGAATTTATATTAATATAATATTATTGAACCATTAATATTTTATGATGGATATTTTTTTCATTAATTTATATAAATGGTTTCCATGTATAATTTATTCAAACGATGAAATATAATGATATCTGATAAAATTATATGTTTTTTTTTGTATATGGATTCGCTGAATACATTAATTAATAAAAATGACATATTATAATAGTTATTGTGAAACAAATCAATGATTTAATCGAATAATATATTTTCCACGTATTTTAATGAAATTTTAAATACATTCAAATACGACCTTAAAATTGGGTATAACTATTTAATATTGTAAATAATTTATTTACGTATATTACATATAAACACAATACACTTATATATGAATAAAATATAACGTTCATATGTATATGTGCGGATACAAATGTTAAATAAATAATTAATTGATGGATTTGTCTCGTAAGCGATCGATAGTACAGCAAGTTTATAATTAAATATTCTATATATGTAATTTTTATTAATATTTTTTATCAGTTAAAATTAACGATTTAATTTCAGAGCCTATCATTCACTATGAACAAGTATTATATATTATAAAGTGTCAACAATATACTTTCAGGTATCAAATTATAAAATAAACACACACACATATATTTAATAAAATTATATATTTAATAATATTTTCGTGTAAAATAAATTTTATCGCGTTATCTAAAGACATTTATCGTTTCAAAATGCCATATTAGAATATCAAAGTGATCTCGTTTGTGTTCTATATACATATAATAAATAAATATTCTACTCCCCTTTGGTCGCATCACTGTGCTTTCCACTTCTTTGAATAAATTAATATTAATGTATTTCTGTGTAAAGCGTTTAAAGTTTAATAAAGAAAATTTCTTTGACCCGTATAAGTGTTAGGAAATGTTGACGATTTAATATTTCTAAATATATTTGCTGATTTTTAAAGTTTATAAAAAAAAATTATCGTGTAAAAACATATTTTTCAATTTTAATTTTATACATTTACTCATATGTATAAATCTAATATGATATTAATAATAAATTATTAAGTAAATATCAATAATTTCTTATAAAAAAAGTTTATATTTATATAGTACAAATTGTTCTTTCAATTAAGTACTTCTTGTTTATACAAAAAAAAAATATATTAAACAACGATTACCTTAAACGCTATTAAATAGAATTCTAAAGTTAAATATATAAAAAATGTTTTTTCATCAGAACGAAATGCCTTTTGGGAATAACCGTTTTATAAACTTTCTACTACCTGGTTGATAAACTTTGAATAGTTAAATATTGAAATCTTAACTAGTATCTAAACTATATTGAAGAAAATCAAATATAAAGGAGAAAGATGAAATTTTAAGCAATTATTTTTTTTTAATATTACGAAATATATATTATATTTATAATTTAAAGAGTCGAGTTAAACTAAAAGAGAATTTATACGATTAACCACACTATACATATTTTTATATAAGTAATTTAATCAACATCGTGGAATCTTCAACTAATTTATATTATATATTAAAAAGCAGTCTAGAAATTCTAAGAATTATTTTTAATAAAAGTAAAAAAAAAATAAATAAAATCTCAAACACAAAATATAAATACGATGAAAAATGAAAATTTCTAAAATATTTTTTAGAATATTGTTTGTATTTTTATTATAATTTTTGGAATACTTTTAGTCTTTATTATATAATATATTTTCACACATTTTAAGTATGTGAAAGCGAGTGCGAACATTTGTAATTAAGCGATATAATTAAGTAATCATTCACGGGATCAAAAGAAACAAGGTAAATAAATAAATTTATACGTGTTATAATAATAATAATAATTTTTCTTTCGTATTATTTATGGTATATTATATTATGGAGAAAATTCTCCATCAAAAGGACTCGAGATTTATTTACAGTACATACGAAATAAGTTTCGCTATGTAAATATTTACCGGGAATGTAATTTAAGTGAATGCAAAAGTGCATACATTCGAAATAATTTTAAAGCTCTGGAAATTTTTATTAAATTAGTTTTATATATATATATATATATATATATATATATTTTTTTTTTTTAAATATATGTATATGTTGTAAATTTTATTCTAGATATAATATAGTATTTTGTTGATCTCATTTAAAATGCTATAAAATTTAATATTTATTTAGTCCGTAAGCAAATTTAACAAATATTTTAATATTGAGTTTAGAATTGACGACTTTTGAATTAAATTCTTCGTAACCAATTTTTATTGATAGGCAATATATTATTGATTTTTTGCATCCATCAAATAGTATTATTATTCATATATTTTTTATATTAAAAAAATGATAAATTTTGCAAATTTCTATAGTAATTTACAATTTGAATCGCTGAAATTGTTTTTATAAAATGTAATATTGATATTATTAAATAAATTTGTTACAATTTGTATGAAATATTTTTTTTTAGAATTTAAAATAGTATATATGAAATAAAATAAAAAATTGAAGATTTGAACCTGTTTACTAAACAACTATATATATGTATATATAAACTAGGCAGAAATCCAAAGAAATATAGCTAAATTTCCAATACCTTTAGAAAAAAAAAATAACGACGCCATTAAAAATAGAATTGTACTACAAATATCAAAAAATAAAAATAAATATCGTATTTCATTTTTCAGTGATATATATATATATATATATATATATATATATACAAAAAAATATATATATATATAAAATTTGATTATTTTCTCTTTTTTTATTCGGCTGAATGTTTTATCTGCGGGTTAAATCAATTTTCGCTTTCACATTAATGAACACATAAAAGTGTTTTTATGCACGCCATAATAATCGAAGCAATCTTCATAAATGCCTACGTTGTTTTAAAAAGAAAAAAAATAATAATATTTTAAAGTCTTTATTGCGTATTAAAAACTTGAAAGTTCAAAGCACTCCATCGACGCGTGGTAAGGTTCTATTGGATTAGTTAGCGTATAAAGTGGATAAGATAGTTATTAATGTAATATAATTTAAAATCCATTAGGCAGGTTGTTTGTGTTGAAATTATAATTTTCTTAATAATTGGTATTGATATTTTGGACTAGCTGTTAATATTAAATTATTATTATTTTTTATATTTTTACGTGATATTTAATATCGTGATATTTCAAACAGTTATAATATATTTTTGTACGTTTACTTTATTATTTTTATTCATTTATAACGATTGATATGCCATTTTATTGATAATTCAGATTTAAATTTTCTCTATTTTTTGATTCGGAAACTCGCATATATTTCTTTTATGGTGAATATATATATATATATTTTTTAG
The DNA here is from genome assembly GCA_024500535.1 of Leptonema lineaticorne. Taxonomy (NCBI): domain Eukaryota; kingdom Metazoa; phylum Arthropoda; class Insecta; order Trichoptera; family Hydropsychidae; genus Leptonema; species Leptonema lineaticorne. The sequence goes on from JANIJI010000021.1 coordinate 6,173,375, forward strand.
AATGATAAATTTAATAAAGACGCAGTAAAATATAACTAGCGATCGTAAAATTTATGCGAAGTATATAATTTATGAAATGCATAGTTTCATGTATATTTGCGTAATAAAATAAAACGTTACTGTTTCTTCAGTCAAAAAATTAACTAAGGCTTTCCATATCAACACACGCACATATATAAAAATATAGAGTGTTCAAAAATATTTATATATGTATCTGAATTTTTATCGATTTTAGAATTATTTTTCTTTTAAAAATGTACAATCAAAGAATTCTTCATTAAAATTATTTAATAGGAATAGAAAATTTATAATGTTGAAGCTCATAGAATATGCATTTATTTTTTAAACACCTTGTATATGTAAATTAGAATGCAGTAAAACAGGTCACGAATATTTTATACCAGTGGGAAATTTTCCGATATCGTCTTCAGTAATCGGATTGATCTGTCTTCTTGCGAACGCTACCAGGTCGTCCTAGTATGAATTGATTGAAATATTATACAAACTGAAATTATTTTACATTTATTATTCTTATTATTGAAAATAATACATAATTTAGATATAGATTTTTTTGATTTAAAAAATTGTGAAATTCTGTTTTGTTAAATATTTTTTTAACTTGTGTATTTTTAGTGACTCTAAATAAAATTTAACTCTTTAAAAAAAAATATATATATATATATATATATATATATATATATATATATTTAATTATTTGTGCTCGAATAAAGTTAACATCTTCTTAAAATATAATTAATAAAAGATTAATTAAAGTGTATTTATTTATTTTATATTTTTTTTTCGGGATATTTTTCAATTTTATAATTAAAACTTGATTTCGTACAATTTGCTGAAAGTATCATATAAAAAAAAGCTATTAAGCGTATTAAAGTTTTGTATAACGGAGAGTTTTCCATAATTTCCGACAAAGTTTTATATAATATAATGAAAATATATATTATTCGGTCTTAATAGTATTATATTACGAATTTCTCCATTTATTTGATAAATAACTTCCAGTAATTACCAAGTTTTCCTTCCGATGAATATTTTGTACAATTAAAAATAATTATGGTTATGATTCGTCTTGTGAAATTTACAAATAAATGTTTTACATATATTCGATATTGATTTTACATTTTTCATTGTAATATAAATATAAATATTATACGCCGTATATTGCTTAAGGGTACAAGGAAATAATTATTATATTCGAAATAAGTTTTTTTTTAATATTTTTTTTTTGCATATGCTTGTGTTGTCAAAAATATAACATCCTAAAAAAAATTATAGAGCGGTTTAAAATATTTTTATATACGAAATAATAGTCGATACGTTTGTATTACATTTTTCTTTATCCTTTTTCAATTGTATAAAAGAAGATTTAAATTCTATAGAAATCTGTTTTTCGTTATGATTTGTATATACAATAAAAAAAAATAAATATATTTTACCAGATGTATTATATATTTTTCCGTAAATAATAACAGACAGAAAAAGCGTTATTATTTTTTCATTGTAAAAATAAAATTATATATTCCATGTAAAAAATTGGTAATGCTTATTTATATTTTTGTAATAAAACGCATTTCTGAAAATATTGAATGGCGCTATTATTATATATTTTAAATTTAAAATCTATAAATATTTTTCAATATAAGTTTTCAACTAAAGCAATTTCGATATGATAATATAAAGAGTGTACGATTTCTTATTTGATTCTTTTGAAATACTCCAAAAGAAATAACATCGATATCAAACAAATATGAGTTAGAAAATGATTCTTCATATGAAAATTTCTTTCATTAACTCATGAATTTATTGAATAAATTTGGTTAAAAAATACTTTAAATGTGTTTTAATACACTCTAAAACAAAAACGAATACTTTTATCAATTTTTTATTCATCAAAATTAATAACATACAATTTTGCTTATGATATAAATTATAAAAGAATTATTGGAAACGTAACCTTAGTTATATTTTGTTAATAAATAAATTATCGTAATTGTTATTATATAGATATAATAGAAAAATGAGTTTCAATATATAAGCTTTGTATTCGAATAAATCAAATTCGTATGATTCTTTTCAATATATCTTAATCCTTTCAAATATATAAATTGATGCTTCTATTTTATGTTATATAAGATTTATATTAATATTTCTATTTATTTTTCAATAATTTATTATCATTAATATTTTTAATTTATTATTTTTTATTTAATACTTGTTACTTTATAAGATACTCAATAATTAAATCATGGTAATTGTACAATATTAGAATATTATATAAAAATAATTAACACTTTAATATAAAATGGAATAAGAATAATATTTTTAACAAAAAAAAAATGATTGAAATCGATATATATATATATATATATATATATATATATATATATATATATAATTAATTAAAAAAGATTATCATTTAAAATCGATAAATCAGCAAATTTATACATATTATATTAAAATAAATATTATAACAATAAATAAAATAAAATAAAATATTTTTATTTTTTTTTACTCAAATAAATCTAAATGTATTAAAAAATATGCAGTATAGAATATTAAAATATCAACATTGAAAGAATGAAATAATTACAGATTTTCATTAATACGCGAGCACACTTGCGTTCATTTTTTTAATAGAGCGTCAAATTGACGCGTATTTTTATAATTTAAAACAAATTTATATACGATTTCAAATGTAACAAAAAAATAATAATATCATCAAAACTTTTTTAATTTTAATTATTTAATTATATATATATATATATATATATATATATATATATATATATATATATATATATATATATATATATATATATGTATATGTATATATATATAAAATGTAATATTAATTAGTTTCTGGAGGTGAATTTGTTTGTGTTAGTTACAGGGTGGTCGCGGTGGTTGCTGGAAATAGTGGAGCGGTCACATTGAGCGGTCTTCTTGCAGATACTCAATATCAGCTGACTGTTGCGGCAATTTGTGCCGGACGTAAATACAAAAGTGGACCCGTTGTCTTCCGCACGCTGGGTAATTTATATATATATATATATAAAATATAATACTTATTATATATATATATATATATATATATATTTATATTTCATATGTTATCCATGTGTTTGTTAGTGTTAGAGGGTTTAGTCTTCGATTAAATCACCCCCGTTGCTATTTTGAACCCGTATATAGCTCATTTTATTAAAGCAATCATCTTCTGTGTGGAAGCTTTTGTCGCAGCACTTTATTATTGTATGATTAAGAGAACTGAGTTTTAATAAATTTATATCTAGAATAAATAGTGTTTTAAATTCGTAAAATGAATTTAATTCATATTCAAATTAAATAAACGACATTTTTTATTATTAATATTCAGAATCGAAATCTTTATTTTAAGTTATGAAAGGCATTGAATAAATAATTTTATAATTTAATTTATTTCATCATTTTATATGATAAAAAAATTGCTAGAAACTCGAAAATCTGTTTAAATTCTCATATAAACTTACCAAATTTAAATAATTAACAATATTTTTTTATCATTTTTTATAAAGAAATATTTTTTAATTATTCATTATAACAATTCTATATAAATTCCAAATATTCAACTGATATAAATAAATGTTTATATATATATGCACAAAATTAATATTGAATTCATTCAATTTTTATATCGTAAAAATATTAATATATCATTTATAAATTATTTTATTTATTTATACTGTATTTTTAAAAGGAAAATTAATTTAAAAACAAAACTACATCGTTTTTGCGACGTGCAATTTTATTCATTTCAATATTGATACAAAATGGCCGCATTTTTATTTTATATTTACGCTATACGAATATAATAAATTCGTAGTCAATCAAGTGTTAAAATTTAAATTACACCGAACTAGATTATAAATAAAAATATTTACGACATGAAAGTAATATTTTTTTTTTCTGCTTTCGCAAAGATTCACATCAATTACAAGCGATATATAAAATATATATATAAATATATATATATATATATATATATATATATATATATATATATATATATATATATATATATATATTTATGAAATGTACGGTTTTTTCACGTGTAAGTAATGTTGTTAAATTTTTTATTACATTTGATTCGCTTTGGCAAGTAACCATCTTCACATTTTCAATTATTCACAGCGTTACTTACTATATGGCAGAGATGAAGTGAAAATATAAAGAACGTGGTTTACACACGTGGCATACACATATTCAACCATCAAATATGTACTATTACTTACTTTTATTAATAGATAACGTTATTACTATATAGCAAAATGTATCTATATTAAAAAAAAAATAAACGAATATTTCATAATATTACACATATATAAAAAAATAATAAACTTCTAAATAATTTTAATAATTATGCAATTTTCTTAAAGATAAAACTTTAAAATATACAACATATTTTCGATATAATAGATATAAAAAAAATGATTAAAAATAATGTGTAATGTATATATTAAATATTTGTAATATATGGGAAATTCTTTAAAAGCTCTATAAATTATGATCGTGTTTTATAATTTAAAATAATAATATTTAATTCAAAAATATGTTATTTTAGCAATGTTAATTAATATTAAATGATATAAATTAATATTAGAAAATTTCTATTCATGTTAAATTCTAAAATATTTCATTTATATTGATATTTTAAATAATGATGAAATTTATTGAAAATATTTCGAAAACAATTTTAAATATTTATCACGGAAATTGTTATTTAGAATTTACAAAATAATGTATGAAAAATAAATAAATAAATAGAATATAATAAAATTTTTATAATTTAAAAAGCTCATATAAATATTTTTTATCATGATAATATATTTCGATACTAAATTATTGTAATGTATATTATAATGTTAATAATAATAAAAAAAAGACGATTATACGATTATGTAAAGGTTGTATATTTTTTTTTCTATATATACAACCACAATATAGTAATCAAATATTCATGGAATACAATTCGCATACGCTTGTTTAGATTTTGACTAACATTTATATACATAAATATATATATATATATATATATATATATATATATATACTGTGATAGATATTTCAGCATTTCTGAAAACAATTTAACATGATTCAAACACGTCGGTTCGTTTCATAATAAAACACATCGTTCACTAGAATATTCTATTTTTTATTTTATTAACAAATATTATATGAATAATTTCTATAATATTTGATGTCGAAGTAGAAGTCTGTCAGGTTCTAAAATGAATAGAGCTTCATTTTAAGCTCTAATTAGCATTTTACAAAAGAAACTAAACTGTGAATCTGTTCGGTCGCTGATGGAAAGAATTGCACTTGTTCTTTTCAACATTAAAAAAGTTAAGAAAAATTATACTGCTTTTAGTAAGTAAAATATAAATTTTATAATTTACTACTGTCATATATTTATAATTACGATAAACAAGCAAATTAAATATTAAAACAAATTTTATATTATATATTAGTAGTTCGATAACTTTTTTAGATCAAGGTTTAGAATTTTAGTATTTTAAATCGATTATTTTATAATAAAAATAATAATTATATACAATGTTTTCTTATTTTTTTTTTTACTTTTTATACTTTATCTTTAGACTATCTGACGTCTTTTTTATTATCTCTTTTATTATGACGGCTTTTTCTTTTTGAAGTTTAATTTTTGATTTGAAGTTTGATGTTTGACTTGTCAATTTATTCTCATTATATTCCTTATAAAATAATTCACAACTTTACTTCGAGATGATTTTCTTTGTTGTCTAAGATGTGGATATAAATGAATTTTATCGCCGAAAATGTTGTATATTATTTTTAGATTTTTTTTATTACAATAAAAAATGTATATATATATATATATATATATATATATATATATATATATATAATTTTTAAAATTTAATTGCAAAATCGTCACGTACAACACTTATCAGGTAAAATGTAACGTATAATTAAATCGAAAAAAATATTGTATTACGTTGTAATACTATCTTATTACAAATTTTACATTCAATTGCGTGCTTGTAATAAAAGAGTGAAATAACGATTCGTGTTTTTAATTAAACTCGGTGAATACAATGTATAAAAAAGAATAAAAAATTTTGTAAATAAATACACATAAAAATAATATTGAACGAAAAATAAAATTGTTGCAAAATTTCGATTAAAATCGTAAATCTTTTAGTAATATTTGATATTTTATAAAAGTGGCGATCATTCAGAAAATATTATATTTTTAATGAAAAGGAAATCCCACAAGGAAAATAATAGAATATTGCAACATTCGAGGTTTTTTCATCGATTTGTGATTATTTTCTCAGTAAGCAAAGAATTACACATTAAGCAGTTCATAGTATATGAAAAGCGTTTCGTGATAAGTTGTTATAAACGTTCGCAGCACTGAAAGGGTAAACGAAAAAAGACATTTCCTGAAACTTCGTTTCGCACACAAAACATTTATTTTAATTATAGTAATTTGAAGAAAAACGTATTTACGTCGTAGTTTTTTAATTACGTACTCGAATCAAGTATTTGCACTTGACATTTTTTTTTCATTGAATGCAAAATTAACACTGTACGAATGTAGAATAGAACGTTAATTGCGACGTATGAGAGTCTATACGTTGTAAAGACGTGAAAAAAGAAAAGAAAAATAAAATCATCGCAGTGGCATATTGTGAACGCTGAAAGAAAATAGGCGGCAACGACCGAATAAAATGTTTTCAGCATTATCACGTATGTACGTTAAGTCGTTGCTGAAAGTGCGAGCCGAGATTGTTAATACTTTGTGTTTGTCGTATTTCAGAGCCCCCAAGGACGTCTCCTCAGCAGGACGCTGGAGCGTTGGGGACTGGGGTGTCTCCCTATCCCCCAGGATTTGTGCCTCCGACTACTGAGGGTGAAGTTGCACAAACCTTCCCGACGGTAAATGAAATTGTCTATATTTGTTTTTGTTCAATTTACACATTTGCACGTAGTCGTGTTTTCTTTTACAATTTAATGTAAAAATTGCATTACAGTCAAAGGTTTACACACACACACACACACACACACACACACACACACATATATATATATATATATCATTCACAGTCTACAACATTCACTGCTGAACGAATATCTCATCAAGCTTCTTCCATATAATAATGTATTAGTGATATTATATATTGTTTGAAAATCGTGTATTATAAATAAATTTTAATCGTGCGATAATCACGAATTTTAAAACACCATTTTATTCTAATGCTATAATTTGTAATTTATTTATAATAATTATAAATATGAGATAGTTTCAAATTCGAGTGAACATTGTCTCGATTACAAATTGTGTTAGTTCTATCTATTTAGTCTAGTTTAGCTTATGATCATATTAGTAAGAATTGTACATAGGAAAATTTATAAAACAAAAACCTTTTTATAAAATGTGAAATATGATTTTTTTTTTGATACTAGATTTCGTCAAAAAATATTTAAAGTCAAATAAATTTATATTTTTAAATCTATTAGTGTTATTTGATATTTTTCCCTCACAATACTTCTTATACAGAATGTAAAAATATTACTATTTATTATATATTTATAATTAATATAATTTTTACTCAATATAATAATATTTAAAATTCAGATTACAATATCATATTTCTAGTATAATATGACGAAATGAGTTAAAAAAATAAATTTTAGAGGTATACATGTTGTCAATTTCAATTACTACTGCAGATATGTTAATGTCGATTTTATTGAATTTATAAAATATTATATATCGTCGGATTAAACGTGTATATTAACGATTTTAATTAATAATCATATGTTCAATAATTTCATCACGTTCTATTCTAATGTATTATGTAAAATCGGGTCAGTTTAAATTTACAATATTTGATCTAAATAAATGTGACCCGATTTTCATGTACTGCAAATCGTTTAATTAGATAATTAAATTACCATACGATTTTATCGATAGAACTATGAACAAGAACACTTTTTTTTTAAATCTAAATATATTTTTTTACGTAAATACATTTAACGTCATACAAATATTATATAATATTATCGAGAATATTTTTCACGTAACACAGATATAAATGCAACGAAAATAACAGTTGTCAATTCTTATAAAAAGGCCATTTAAAATGTCGATATTATGTATGCCACGCATAAAAACGTTTTTTTTTTAAATAAAAATACTGTTAAATTTCAAAGCTAGTAAAAATATATTTTAACAACAACGTCCGGAAAATACGTCGACAATAACTGTGTGTATGTGTATTTTTTTTTCCGTTCGGAAAAATAGGTAAAAACAAATAAGGTTCGTCGACAATTGACGCTTCGTCGCGAATGAAGTTTACAGAATTCATATTATATATGAAGCAAGGTTAAATTGAAACGCAAAATAATATATATATATATATATATATATATATATATATATATATATATATATATATATATAATATTTGTACTGTTAGCTATGTAATTTTCGTATTTATTGATTTTAATATGAATTTCATATTTATATAAGTAATATTTTATTTTAATAAATTTTGTTTATTATATATTTATGAAAATATTAAAATTTTTCTAATGTAAAATATATCATTTATTATTTATATTGTTTTAAATTTTTAAATAAATATAGATTTTGCTGTGTGTATGTAATCTCATAAGTGATACACAATTACTAATTCATTTGACAAATTAATAGTCTATATGCGAATAATATATATTAATTTACTTGCATCTATATATGCACATCTGATGCATATAAATATTTATAATTAAAATTTAAGCGATATGTATTATAAACCTATATATATATATATATATATATATATATATATATATATATATATATATTTAGGTTTAAACAATGTAAACAAGATTCATTTTATATGCATGAAAATATTTTCATACCATAAATTACCTTTCTTCATGTTATATATTATATATAAATAACTATCTTGTTATTGCGAATTACAAATTATATATTTTTTTAATATTTTCTTCCCATTTTATTATTCATAGATAAGAGGAGTTGAAGTTGGAATAGTGGTGTTGGTTTTAATAGTCTGGATTGGTGCAATTGCTTTATTTTTCAATCGATGGGGCAAAATTAGAATGCTGTTACCTTATCAGCCGGATTATAAACAGGAACAGTTGAAAGTAAGTACCAAATTCTTGTTAAAAACAAAAAAACAAAACAAAGCTATAAAAGCTCAAATAATACACTATTTAATAGAGAAATAATTTTCGTTCATTATTTTGATATAGATTGTAGTGCAATCGTTCAGAAACAGTAAGCGAAATATTTTTATCATTTTTCAATATAATTAGTGTGTTTTAATTTTATATGAAAATTTAATAGTAATTCCAGAACTATTCCTATATAAATATACTATAAATTTGAGCATTATTTTATATACTTAATAAAAACAATATAATTAGTTAATATTATAAAAAATATGAAAGCATAATCTATTTAGATTAAAGATCAATTTATTATATATAGAAAAATTTGTGATTATTAAATAAGGACATGAATATTTTATGTCTCATTTCTTTTTCTATAGATATTTTAGGTATGTTATGTGGTAAAAAAAATAACGGAATACACGTGAAATTTTATATTGACACAAAAATATAGATTCATATGTATAAATTATTAATTATATTATGAATTTGTGACGTAATGAAATGTATGTATGTGCGAATTGTTGGTGCAGGTACCCGGAACTGGAGTTTGTACTGCGGCAGCTGCTAGCAGTTCGTGTACAGGAAATCATGGAGGTCATACATGTTCTCAGGTACGATTTTAATATTTATATGTTGATCCAAAGTCATATTATGCACATTCATGAATTAAACGTTCAGGTCTAATTTCATATTGTATTCCTTCGTTTTAACCCGGATGTTGAATAACACGAAGCATTTATTCTGTAGAAAAGTTTCGAATGAAATTTTTTTTACGAAATAAAAAAAAATGGACAACAATTTTATTTATTTTTTTTTCGATGAATAAAATCATTATAAATTTTATATGATAAAATTTTTTTTGATTATACATTTTTTTTTTCAGATGTATATAAAATTGTTTTCCATTTATTAAATGTTGTTTTATATATATATATATATGTATTTATACAAGCATAGTATATAAAAAGAGTTGATGTTTATATTTAATGTGTTATTTTATCGACGCTAGTTGATATTATAATGTATGATATTGCATAACGTTTGTGTTTGAAATGATTAATTAATTAATAAACATTATAGAATTATTTTTTTCTAATAAAAATATACATATTTTTTTTTAATATAATTCAACCATATTTAAATGTTAAATTATAATAATTTAATATAAAATTTTTATACGACTATTAAAGTTTTACGATCAGTCGTTTTAGATTAAACAAAAATGAAACATATTATTATTACTTCAAATGCATTTTCTCGCTGAAAATCGAACGAACTAATTCCTTTATGGTGCAATTTAAAAAGACAATTAACATATTTTTCTATATTTGTTTATTCGATGTACGCGAACGATATGAAAATACAGCGTGATCTAAAAAAAAATAATTAATATACATACGATATTTCATTATTATTTATAAATTTTATTTTTAAAATATATTTCAAATAAAATATTTTAATATTATAAATTGAAAGCCGTTCCATTTTATGACATTTCAATATGATTCCCTATTCCGTATTTTATCACGTTTTATTAGAAAGGGTTTCCTATTTTTTTTAAATTTTTTTTTATGTCACTATTTTAAATCGTACACGATGTAAAATGATTGTAACAAAGGAATTCCATTCTTTTGTATCGCCCTGTATAAAATATTTATGTTGTCAGCGCGCATGCGCACAAAAGCCATTATCGAATATCTCTATACATTGTTTCAAATTGATCGTACGACGTGATAAAACCACTTTGAATTATTAACGTTTGACTGAAGGGGGGAAAAAAATATACCGAAATTTTAACGGAATTTTTCATAAAATCAACTAATGGATATGTCCGTTAATCGTTTTTTATCTTTTTATTATTATTACTTGTATTATTATTATTATTATTATTGTTACGAATACGTCTCAATTATTCGTGGTATAGCCTCATTGGTTGGCGATATTTAGAATTGACATATCAAAAATTTCATCAAATTGATATAATAATAGAGACGATTAAACATCATACGAATTATTATTATTTTATATATATATATATATATATATATATATATATATAACAGTCTAAATATTTCCGTTTGCGTGTTTCTATTCGCCTACCTTTTTAATTAGTTATGAAAATTGGAAAAAAAATATTTTCCACCGTATCGACTTTTCTAATAATGAATCGTGTTTTAACGTCGTTCGAATGAAAATTAATTTTAACGCAATAGAATTTTATATTTTAATTGAATATAATATTGAATTAATTAATATATAAGATTAAAAAATATAGTTATATATATATATATATATATATATATATTTTAGATGATAACGATTTTTATCATAATTTAAATGTCAAATTTAACGGTTTATAATCCGATTTTTTTGTCGGAAATATTTTGTTCGCATAAGTACAATTATTTTCATGAAATAAAATTCACAAAGCGAAAGTATTTCGAAGGGCATTGTTTGCTTCGTGAAAAAGCTTCAAGTGCCGTGAAATAATTTTGATTTCAGAGCCGCACACAAAGATCTATAACTGTCGAAAGAAATACACAAAAAAAAAATGAAAGCATAAAGACATCACAGGAAAAACGGTTTTCATTAAAATATCCAGAGAATGATGTAAAACGACGGTGCGGAATGAAAAATTTATTAATAAAATTCACGTTCATCATATCGTTAAACGGTATGTTAAAAAAAAGAGAAAAATTTATTTCATGCGTAAATTGGAATAAATCTATATACACTTTTATTTATGTATATGTTATATATATATATATATATATATATATATATATATATATATATATATATATATATATATATATAATATATGTAAAATCCTGATAATTTTTATAAGAGATTTATTTTAATAATATAATAAAATTCGTTGTATAATGATGAAGATGGATCGGTGAAAAGCGTCGTTTCGATCAAATCGTATAATGAAAAATCTCATCAAATACAAAAAAAGAACAGTCATTCACATATAGAAAGGTCGTCTTTCTGAATAGAATTTACGAAAAAGCGGTATATTTATTTTATTTTCATGAGCTTTTATATATATATATATATATATATATATATATATATATATATATATATATATATATTCTTAGAATTCGAACATCTAAAATCGTAACACTCGACCGCAAATCCATATAACGACGATCGTTTGTGCGCTTCGGAGTTATTCTCGAAATTGTTGTTGTTGTTGTTTGTTTGTTATTGACGACGCCCGAAAAAAAAAACTTATAAAAGTTTATTTGTCGATCGTTAACCGACACTTTAAACGTCGAAACGATCAGCGCGATAAAATGCTAACGGGAAAAACGGGACGGCGATAACGGGCACGTTCTGGAAAATTTCGTACGGTTTTTTCTTTTTATACGTGCGATTTTCCGCGAGCGGCGTAAGAAAATGCGGTTTATTAGTCGTATTTATTGAATTAGTGCGGGCGCATTAAAGCGGATTGGATCGTTATTTTAAATATCGATAAAATTACGCTGTTTCTTAATGTATATTGTATTATGATTAAAATAGAATTTCTAGTATATATATATATATATATATATATATATATATATATATATATAATTTATTTCATACGTATATATTTCATGGTAATAAATTATAAAAGAAAAAAGGCGTATATTTTGATTTTAGTAATTACAATATACCATATACAATTGTTCAAAAAAAGTTCATAATTATATTTTGAATATAGAACTGATGATTCAATTTGGCAAAAAAAATCAATATTATAAATTTTGAAAAAAGTGTTTAGTATTATTATATTGGTAATTTATTATATATATATATATATATATATATATATATATATATATATATATATATATATATATATACTATATAGGTATTTTTTTAATTATATATTTTTATGTATAAAAATACAAATTTAATATTAAAAATTGGAAAATTAGTCTAGATGTATTGAAATTAAAATAGAAATAAAATTTTAGAATAATTTTATTAAAAAAAAAATGTAAGGAAGAAGTTATGAATTTAGAACCGATTTGAATTTATAAAATTATTCTGTTTTCAAAATAAAAATGATTTTCATAAATTTGTAAATTTTCTTTATTCGGTTTCATCATATTAAAAAATACACACAAAAAAATATGAAAATTTCAAATTGTAATATTTTGTTAATAAAAACGCAGTCTAATGAAAATTTTGTTAATTAAAAATGAAAAATAATAGTAATTGAATAGAAATGTAAATAATTAAAAGATTTTTATTCGTAATATATTTATTTACAACATGAATAGATCTACTCAAAGATTTAAAATGATGAATGAAAAGAAAATATAAATTATTTTGAAAGAATTACTTTTCTTTTTTATATATATATATATTTATATATATATATATATATATATATATATATATATATATATATATATCGAATAATGAAACGGTATATATAATATATTATGAATAAACGTACTCGTATTTGAATTCAAAAACTACAATTTGAATTGTACAAGTCGAGCAGGATCAGTCATGCATAATAATCATCATCCTACTTTTTTCCTCCCCCGTTAACTTGTACATTTTTACCTTCTTTTTTCGCGAAAATATAATGGATTTAAAACTCGAACATAAAGAAAGTAATATATATATATATATATATATATATATATATATATATATATATATATTTCGGCACGTATTGTGTAATGTAAACGTTATTCTGAGATTAACAATTTCGTTTTCAATTCAATAGATTCGTATTATGTCGAAAAAAAAACGAAGGGTGGTTTTTCTTTCTTTTTCAACCTTTTCAAAATGCCACCCTCATCCCTTAACGCGTCATTGTCGTTTTTATCGCACAAGAAAATATTTCGGCAAGTGCGCATCAGGTTTATTTGCTTACATTTTATATCGTATATACCATATATATATATATTTTTTTTTCAAATTCATCCTTTCAATTAAATCGTATTTTATTTTTGGTCGTTCGCACTTTTGACGATTTAATTCTGTAATAAAAATACGGCCTTGCATATATGAAAACGTGCAAATTGTTCAAAATTAAAATCGGTAGCTTACTGTTATTTTATTACGGGCGTAAAAGTTTTAAATTAGTATTTGACGACAGATTTTATTTTGCTGTTCTATCGTTTTCTTTTCGTTTACGTTCAAAAAATAGACGGAATATTTTTTTTCTCATAGAAAAAAAAATCATCCGAAATATATATTTTCAGACTAAACATTTTAATTTTATTCATGAAATTATATAGATATCGTTTTAAATATTTAAACGGAATAAAAAAAATACTTGAATTCAGTATTTTATTCGTTATATTTTTATCAACCTCATCAAAAAAAAAAAAAAAAAAACAATGAATTATATTCCTTTGAAATATAAATTAAAATGAGGTTTCAAATGGTAAACTTAATGTATATATATTTTCATATATATAAAAATTCGAAATGATTTTAATTTTCAACATATCATATTTTTAGTAAAAAAATGCGAACATTTTTAATTTATTACTACAATTATAAAATTGCTATAATTTTCACGTATTGAATAAATATGAAAAAAAATATATGTAACGGTATTAAATTATACATATATATATATATATATATATATATATATATATATATATATATATATATATATATATCTTTATGTTTTAAGATTGACATTGACATTATTATTAGTCCGGTAACTTTATGATTTAAAGCACACATATAATATATGTGGTCATACTGATGTAGTATCCTGTTCATTCACTACAGCTTTATTACTTGACTCAATAAACTTTCTGCTCTTTTCATAAAAGTTTCCGCTTGACTTGGCATATTTGTCGAGGGATTTAATGTTCCAGTTATTTCTACTATGTATATTGTGTCACCTTCAACCACAATTATGTTAAAATAATTGTGGATATATATATATATATATATATATATATATATATATATATATAATTTTTCGGCAAGTTTCTTATAAAATAATAAAGTTTATAATTGAAGTCTTGAGACCGGCTTTTAAAAGTATTATTAGCACAATACGTAGGCAAGATTTAACACAATGAGGTATTTAAACAAAAAAGCTCATTCAAGTAAATTTTCCGAAATGTTATCGGTCTGCATATTTTCTGCGAATCACGCTCGTCGACATTTGAAAAATTGTTAATTTAGTATAAAATTAATTATTCTCCTATACAAAAGTTTTAATCCGAGCGAAATCCTTTTGGCACTTTTGATGCGACAAAGTATGAGTTGAAATCGGAAATGAGATATTATATATAACAAAAATATTTCAGATATTAAAAAAAAAAAAACAATATTATATATGGTACATATAAATTATTAACATTTTATAGTACAAAATAAGTGTCGGATAACATTCAAAAGTATTAACAATTTTTAAAATAAAAATAAAAAGAATTTCATATGATTTTTTTATATTTTTTCAAAATTTGCAATTTTAATTAACTATGAATCGTTCATTGTTATTGCGGCTAATATTTTTATATTTGCCTTATAATTTATTCATAAATCTTATAAACACGCTTTTACTTGATATATTATGATAAATAGTTTATAAACCAGTAATAAATTATATATATATATATATATATATATATATATATATATATATATATATATAATAAATGTCTGCTTTGATAAAATGGTCATAAATTATTCAATTATATTTCCGACATCTCATCGACATTATTCTTATATTGATAATATTTTATTATTTATCTAATCTATGTATATGTATATTCTAGTGATTCTTAAACCTTTTCAAAGATTTTCACAGAACACAATCGCGAAAGAAAAATTTATAGAATGCATAGAAATTAAAAATATTTTGATTGATTTTCTAGTTTAACTAGAACATATCTTCAGATTTATAAGATAATAGTTATTCATAACCATTTAAGCACCACTGGTTATAAATTAATCTTATTACAAATCAACAATGTATTGATGAAACGTATTGATATTAAATTATTTTTTGATATTGATGTTAAATTATTTATTTAATAATGTTTTCAAAATCACTTTCAGTATGACGTTTCCCAATCATACATTATATTATTTTATTTTCACTTCTATAATGCGTATTAATTATATATATTTTATATTACTATTATATAAGTTTATCTATTTTGCACAAAATAGACATTAATAAATGGACGCTCTTCAATAACAGATAATCGTTTTAATATATCTATCGATTTATTATTATTTTTCATATAGACTGATTTTTTTAAAATAAATGTATACGAGACGTCATTCAAAATTTACTAGACTAATTTGACACTCGTCTCTTTTTATAAATGTCCCCGAGGCGTTCAAAATACGTTTTCGAAACTGCCTTTCGAAAATGAAATTCATTCTTCAGCCGCCGCTGAAGTCTATTTTTACGCGACCAGGAAAGAGAGTGTCTTTTTCAGGATTTGATATTTACAGCTTTTTTTTTTCTTTTTCGCCGTTCTACACATTCTTCATACGCTCGACGCGAATTTTCTTTCTTTTTTTTTTTATTATTATTTTTAAGGCACTCACGGCGTCGTAATTCGATTCGAACCGTAAAAAGCGAAAAAAGCGGCGTACTCGTGTGAAGTATAATGGGGAAAATCGCTATAATTTTCATTCGTTACCATGAAAAATATATATTGTTTTTCTTCGACGGCTTAACGTGTCTACAGATTTATATCGCGTCTGTAATCATGTATACGATTTTTTTTCTCATAATGAATTGACGATGTAATGAAATATGTAATTCGACGTGTATTATATTATATTAATACTATCGAAATCAACCCGCAAAATTATTTAACACGAAAACGTAATTGATATATATATATATATATATATATATATATATATATATATAATTTTATTTCGTATAATGCGATAAATTTGTATATTATTGTAATATATTAAAATATCTCGTGCAATGAAATTCAGATGTATCGTCTGATGTATAAGAGGACTTTGATTAACCTTTATATATATTTAATCAAAATTTTTACTCATACGCAAATTATTAAAGTATATATAATATTTTACAAAAATAAATTTGTATCCAAATAAATAAACGAAAAATTTTGTCGGAGTAAATAATTAAAAATATTTTTTTTCTGTAGATGCTCGCGATAAGCATTATAATTTTTGTCGGCGAAAAAATGTTTAATTAAAAATTATAGTTATTATAAAAGGTCAAAATGTGTATTATATATACGAGGGGTTTGAAATAAAGGTCACAAATGCTATTCGCACATTTGTTAAACTGCACGACAATTAATATCGTTAGTACAGATCTAATTTTTTAAAAACACTATGATTAATGTACGAGTATTTCTCGGGCAATTAAAGAAAATATAATTATATTTTATGCGGTAGCTAATTGAATATATCGAATAAATTGCCATTTGAAGGTATTTTATAATTTTTAAATGTCAAAATGTGACGCTAAATAGGTTGAAAAAAAAATATATATAGTTGATAAATAATAGGAATTGGTTTTTGAAGTTTAGTGTAATAAAAAAATATATGCATATTCTAAAAAATAATAGATTTTCGAAATAAAATAAGAAAAAGATGAGTTGAAATTGAATATGTATTGAAGAATGTGATCTAAGAATTTCATCATTTAATTTTATGAATTTGACAGTTGAAAAAAGAAACCATTTAAAGTACAAAAACTAAGAGAGTAATCACATTTAAATATTTTACACTAAATGAATCCAATATATTTAAGTAATATAAAATATTTTTTTTTTATAATAATTACAAAAGTTATGAAAGCAATTAAATTTCAAAATAGTTAATACTTTGATATATTAAGTGTTGCAAAAATAATTAAAAGTTTTGATTAATTTTTTTTAGTAATATATTTTTTTTTCTCAAAATAATTATAAAAATAACACGATAAAATTAGTAGTGTCGGTTTTAATTAAAAAAAAAAAGATGTACATCATCAAAAAGTAGTGGTTTTAACGAATAAAATTCAATTAATCAGAATAACTATAAACGCAATTTTCTATTTAGGTCGCTTATTATATACTAGGAAAGAAAGTGTTTCGCGGTGAATATGATGAGAAAATAATTATCGTGTATTCAATTAGAAATGGAAATAAATTACAACGCACGAAAGATATGCTGAAATTATTTCAATGAAAATATTAATTTAAATTATACAATAAAAAAATGATATTTTCAGATATTTTATCTAGTAAATTATATAATAAATAAATCAATAGTATTTTTGTATATATAAAGATAAATATGAACATCATCATTAGATCAATGCAGATAAGTTTGATAAATATTATCATTTATTCATTTATATTTTTATCGATTTTAACAACAATTATACATATCAGCATGATTTTGATAAGATCTGATGTATTATATAGTTTAATTTTTATCATATACATTTAAATTTTTTAATAATATTACAATTATATAAAGGAAAATAATTTACGTAATGGAAAAACACCAAATATGGTTTTGTAATTAACATACATTTTAGTTATTACATTAGATTTATTTCATTACACATTACATATATTCTATAGTTAACCATTATTCTTAATTTCATTATCAAAAATAGATTTAACCTTTTATAAAATACGATCAGCAGATCTTAGAAAATTGACAATGAGAATTATTATCAGTTCAATAAATTTGAACGAGCGGATTAAGTTTATTTATTAATAATATAATAGTTCTTGATTCAATTATTCAATCATCGTGTAAATTCACAACTTGAACATAAAAAAAAAATCCTTTATAATTTATATATTTATAGTCAAACAAATCTATTCATTGTCGGTATGATTACACGAATTGAATTCGAATTTTGGCCATATAATATATGTACATATAAACAGGATGTATTGTGCATAGATTGAATTAAGGTATTTCAAAAGCAAAGTTATTCCCAATAGCGGAAGTACCCAGAATACGAATTGAACGATTGAATCGATCACTTCTGGGAAAATTTAACCGAATCATCTCGTTTTTCATGCTCCGTATTCGAATGTCGATTTAAATACGTTATTGTAGAGCATTAATAATAAATCGTACATATATTATTAACGCGTGAAAATTGGAGATTTTTCGCCGCTAAGTGAACGCTTTTCGCAGATTTTTCCGGTTACCAATCGTATCATGTCGATTTATTTTTTTGTTGTTGTTGATTTTTTTCATTTTCGTTTTGTTTATTATTTTTTATTATCGTTATCATTTTTTTTTTGTTTCGGATTCGTTGCCGACGGGAAAACGCTTTCATCTTTAATAATTAGAAACGGACCGTTAAACGAAACCGCGTACTATATTTTGATAATGGATTTCTCTGAAAAGTCTTATCCCTTTTATATTGTTTTCATCTATTTGAGTTGTTCAAATTGATTAATATTCTTATTTAAAAAAGAATTTTAATATTTTTTATATATATACACTACTGTCTTTTCATATTAAATAAAGAAAAAAACGAATTTTTCATCGATAAATAGGAATAGAATAAAATTAACTTTATAAATTATATACTAAAAATTTTAATAGAATTACTTGAAACAGTTGAATCTTTTGAATATAAATTCTAAAATGATTATTATCTATTGTTAAAACGAAATCTTTGTTAAAAAAATGATTTTTTTTTCAACAAAAAATGAGATAAATATATATATCAATTTTATAAATAATATACATTTATATTAATAATAATGCAACATATTTTCACTGTTGCTATTGTAATAAACTCTACAAAGATTCAAAAAAAAAACGTAAAGTAGTGAAAAAAATTGTTAAACAAAAAAATGTCTAAATTTATTCTTAAAATAGAGCGAAAAAGATGTCAAAAACTCTAATTTATATAAAATGAATGCGTTTGAAAAACATCTCATTCATATTCATTATGCGAAAAGGAAGTAAAAAGAGTCTCCCATTTTAAAAAGATGTCGCAAGTTAAAAAGATTGTATATTAATATTTTGAGTTATGTATCAGAATATATATATATATATATATATATATATATATATATATATATATATATATATATATATATATATATAAATAGTGAAATTTTAATATATTGTACAATATATTATATTATATATGAAAAAAATAATTTCACTTATGTACTACAAAATATATGATCTTCAATTTAGATATAAGTGGAAATATCCTTACGATTTTTTTTCCTTCAGCAGTACTTGATACTAGTATAATATTTTTCGGACGTAAAATCAACGAGGTACTACAAGGATATCAATCTTTTTAATGTTGTGGACAAGGATGAAAATTAATCTTATAGCGTCTAGGAGCATTTACGCTATATCTTTATATTACACTCTCGAGAGTAAAAGCTCGGAAAGACATTAGTCGTATAAGATTGAACTATTATTCTTCGTAAAATCTCAAAAAGATCGTTTTTGACCGAAACAAAAATAAAAAATAAAATAAAATTGGAAAAGTGGGGAAAATGAACACACTATATAACAAAGGCGTGATGAATATTTCGAAGACAAAAGGTTTGCAGTATGATATATATATGTATATTAAAATACTACTGCTTTATTAGCGATTTAATTCTTATGCTGCATCGTCTGTCTTTGAATAGAAATTTTCAGTTTTGCGTTTAAAATAGGCTTTTACGCTCGAAATAATAATTTTAATCCGTGAAACGTTTCAATTTTGTAAAATTACTAATTCGTTAAAAATGGAGTGGTATTCATGAATAAAATTTTATATTAAAAATATGCTTATATACATATAATAAAATATAGTATATTTTAATATCATATATGGTATATATTTTTTAAGTATAGTGATATCAATTTAATTTATGGATGTTTTTAATTAAATATTAATGATGAAAATTAAAATATTCATATATTGGAATGATTGATTGATTAAATCGTGACTGACTTGTTTAATATACAAAATTTTGAATCTATATTATTTTATAAATTTTGTAATCAAAGCAATAGTTATAATTTAATATAACTTTAATTAAAAAATTAACAAAAAAACAGAAGTTTGTCTATATAGGGTTATTATATTATAACTATGTATATAAAGTTCTCGTTATTTTTATTGTACAAAAAAAATGTGTTAATTATGATAATGATTAAAATTGAATATTATTTTTAAAATATTTTCAATGACAAATAGAAACGTTTTATTTTATATTATTATGAAATTTTTCTTTATTATCAATAAAGAAAACTTTCATAATCTTAATTGTACTATGACGTGAATGAATACAGTCAATTCTATACACGGACCAATTATCACGTATTTTACGAAAATTTTCCATATTTTTAAAACACATTTTCTATTTTTTTTTTCGCATTATACACGAACTTGATCATTAGGGTAATTACCCTATCCGCGGCTAACGACACGGCGTCAAGGACATTTGCGAATTTTCCGCGCGTGAAAATTCCGTATAGCGAACATCTATTCAAACCGAAATTGTGCACGAATCATAAAATAGATTTTCCATTCTATTTTTTTTATATAAATATTATACTGTATACATATACATATATATATATATATATATATATATATATATATATATTTAATAGATGAATGTGAAATATTGCGATCACGCAATCCGAATGATAGCGAACTCGTCAAATTTTACGCACGTGCGTCGGCGGATTTTCACCGTGACCGATGATAACCTGTAATTTTCATCGGAAAATCCTTCACTAACTCATAATTCAACTTTCTTTTTCTCGTATTGTGGATATAATAATAAACATATATATCGGATTATTGCTGTTATGAAAATATGTATATCGAAAAAGAAAATTTTCGCGTAAAATTGGAGAATCAACATTGAAACTTTTCTATTGCTACTATTATTATTAACAAATCAAATATATATATATATATTGAAATAAAAAATATTGTATTTTTTTAATATTTTTTTTAAATATGAGTTTTATATTTTTCTTGGTTGAATTATTCTATTTTATTATTTCTTCTTTGTTCAACTTAATATTATAAGATTAAAATATTTTTTGTTTCATTAAGACTTTGATAAAAAAATCATGATTAAAACTCTTTTTAGTATGAAAAGATATTAAGCATTTAAATATATTTAAATGTATAAATGAAATAATAAGATTATGAATATTTTTTATTTCATTTCAAAAAAAAAAAAAATAAAGATTTACGACAATAATTAATAGACGCAGTGTTTATAAATCTCTAAACTTTTTATATGAATGAATATATTTGAAATTAGTTTAAAAAATAAATTAATTTGTATATTTTGGACGAATTTTAATTTTCTTTTTAAAAATATAATATCGTATTCTAGATAGAAATTTACCAATAAAAAAGTTTAAAATTGTTAACATCTATAAACGACAAACGACAAACGAAATGAACTTAATGGAAAATTTCTCTTGCAATCATTCTATATATGAAAACTCTTAGCTAAACAT
This sequence comes from Leptonema lineaticorne, assembly GCA_024500535.1. Taxonomy (NCBI): domain Eukaryota; kingdom Metazoa; phylum Arthropoda; class Insecta; order Trichoptera; family Hydropsychidae; genus Leptonema; species Leptonema lineaticorne. The sequence goes on from JANIJI010000021.1 coordinate 6,196,073, forward strand.
CAATACGTGCGCGGAAAGTTTTCCCGCGCAACACAGCTGGAAAATTCAACACGTACACTCGGCAAATTAGAAAAACTACCTTCGACATTCTATTCATTCTAAACATCGACGTGTCCGTGTTAGTTTGCCAGCATTATTAGCCAATGGAGTGCAGTCGATAAAGTGAAGCAAGCAAACTAGTTCAAACATTTATTCGTGCCGTTTATACTACATATTATATAATATATTGCTGTATTTGAAATGCGAAAGATCCTTCAGAGGATCCTTTGAACACGTCAACGCTTCCGGGCATAATAGTACTTATTAATTTGCTTTACACACTCCAATTATATATAGATGCTGAGCATATTCATTTATATACACATATTATGTTGGTTGAACAGACGATTAATGGAGCAATACATGGAACATATTTTCATATAAAATTATATAATTTAGAACGATTATTTTAAGTTATTTAATAAGCATATTAATATTAATATTTTATATTAATATCAAACATTATTGTCAATACACTCCTGTTGATGGATTAAATAGATAAAAAACTTTTTATACACGCTATATATTTAATATTTTCATTTTAATGAAATCTTACAATATATTATACTGTATTTTAATATAATATTAATAAGACCAATGCAAATTACAAACTTTGTGCACGACAAAATAATTGAATTATTAAAAGTTTTCACGTCGTGTCACAGATAGTTTCCTGAACTTCACGGTGGTTTTTCTTTATCGGTCGATTTTTAAGGCGATCCATCATCCGTATATAAAATCGCAACTTTTATTTACAATTCAATTTCGTTCGTGTATCGAAAGTTTTACAAGTTATGAAATCGCTTATAAAATATTCTTCGGTTTTGTATTTATTTATGATATACATCTCGTAAAGCAAATGTTCTTGTTTCATATGAAATAGTTTTTCAAGTTTTATTTTTTTTTATATATTATATATAGAATCAAGATTTTAATATAATCGTAAATAAATCATATACTATTATAATTGAAGAATTAAAAATATTTAATTAATACTTATAATATTTTATATAATTGTTTATTGGAGTTGAATAAAGATTGTAAATTATTTTATCAATCATTGATGAAATCTATTTAAATTATTCTATCACATTCTAGAAGACAATATTATATAATTTACTTTATAAATCAATATTTTAAATAAAAATCTATAATTTTCCATCAGATAAATAAAACAATTAATTGATTTATCATAAAAATACCTACAGATTAAGAATAAAATATGATATATATATGAATGTATCATTTTCTGATAAATTTATGACAAATATTTTATCGATCTGATAATAAAAAATATATATATAAGCAATTTCAACAATCGATATATAAACGGAGGTTACTTATGTGTTATAACTGATACTGTTATAACAATATTCACAAAATATACACACATACACACACATATATATATATATATATATATATATATATATATATATATATATATATATATATAATATTAAACAGTCGAGCTTAATAAATATTTTATAAGTGTAAAATCACAAATGTTTACCATATGTAATATGTTAACGTAAAATGTTGAATTTTTCAACAAAAGGAAAATCGATAGTTTTTCCTCGTATGAAAATTCAGTTTCGCCGTATGCTAGCGTGTATTGTTGTTGTTAAATGTGTAACGGTTTTCCGCGGTGAAATTCAATTTCATTTGCATATATCGGCGGTTCTGAATATATATCTTTTTTTATTTTAAAATTTATTAAAAGAGCACACAGCTCAATCGATACGTATGTGTAACCGATATTTTTAGTCATATTTATTTTAACTACGAAACAAACAAAAAAAAAATGCAACATATCACTGTTAACGTTAAAAAATATGATATATTTAAAGTTAATAATTATTTTCTTAATAATGAATGTTTTTTTTTGTGCGACGTGTGAAACGATATTGAAATATATTATGTTATTTTGCGTATTAGACGTTCATTTAATTATTATTTGTAACATGGTTATTCTGATTTGCGGAGACGTAATTAAAATGCGACGTCGTTAACTAAATTTTGCAAATATGCAACAATTTTCAACTGAAAATTAATTAATAATACAAGGCAGTTAGTTTTCTTAGAGACGTTGGATTTTTTTATAATCAACAATATAAATGAAATATTCGATATGTTTCTGTTTATTTTTCATTAATGCATTTAAGGAAAATATATTCATGCTAAAAACGATGGAAAACCGCTGCATTATTTTTCATATGATAACCGCAAATATTGATCATATATGGATGAACTCAATTTTGGTTAACAGGAACCTCAATCATAAACTATAACATATTAATACTTTTATATTTGAAATATGACGATTACAACCCATATTTTGATTTTAATACTCTTTGATATTATTCTATAGTATATTGAATCGTTATCAGATTTTGTGTTCAAAAACGATGTTTTGCGATAGTTAAACATGACTGTTTAGAGAAATATAATATAAAGACTATTTATTGCCTTTTACATCGTAATATTAAAGGATTTTGATGGATGACATCAGGCTTTTAGATGTTTGATTCATAGATTTTCCAACATTACTTGTTTTTAGCCCCTGTTTGATACAAAAATAACTGCTGCTTTACTTTAAGTTTTCTTTTTAAATGTTATATATATATATATATATATATATATATATATATATATATATATATATATATTTCAAATTAATATAAGCATAATCCATATATCGATATTCTTTATAAATTTTGACACAATATATTCTCTCAAAAAGATCAAGAAACACTGATCTAGTTTATTATTTGTTTATATACTGGGATTGGGGTCAATCTAAATTTACGATTGTTTTGACTTAAGATGGGTTTATTATTCACTAACCCGATCATTAATTTGAAGTGCACCTGAAAACCAGATTGTGACGCATTAGAATAATATTTGATTATCAAAACATCAGATATATATATATATATATATATATATATATACTTAAAAATATCACTCCATTATTAAGCAGTATATAAAATGGTAAAGGGATAAAAGTGCCTTTTTACTAGAATTGAAAATTTATTCTGATTTACAATTCTCAATATGATCAATGCCGATCGTTTTTTCTTTCAATAGATCATGTTATTGAATTATATATATATATAACGTAGATGAACTATAAATTTTAATGTATGCCAAGTAAATCCTCGATGTACACAGTGACTTCGGTTTATGAATAATTCACGTATTCAAGTTTAAATCACGTGCGACGAGGTCGGTTTAACGAAGCGAACTTTATTTGTTTTGCAGTTAAAAAAAATCTATATATCACCGGCAAAATATCAATATAAAAATAAATGAGATATGTACGCGTGTTATATAATATTTTATTATATCGGAAAATCAAGCGTGCGAAAATTGAAATACGATTTTTATATATTTTATTTTATAACGTGAGTGGAATATGCATAATATTTATTATTTTTTTAATCTTTAAAAATACGATTTTATTATATTTCAAAAATAAAATAATCGAAAAGTACAACATAATATTTATACATATAATAATATAATCGAAATATTCTACATTTTATATATTACCATTTTTCTATTCGTTTTTTTTTCATGTTGAAATCATTGACTGTAATAGAATAAAAAAAATCGAATAAATTGATAATATTAAATTTTAATAATGTCTTTTTTATAATATGGTATATTTTTAATATTTATTCGGTATACCTCTGATCCAGTATGAATAACCATTGCCATTTCTGCATCACTACTATGAAATTCAAATCTAACATATCCTTGTCGATCAATAGTAACATTTTTTCCGCTACAATTATCGAGTATATTCTCGCCAGACATTATATCACAATAAGTTCCAGGAGGTAAATCTGTCTGTAATTTTAAATAAATTAATTTATCAAAACGATATGTAATTTTACATATATATATATATAATATAAATATTACAAATTAAAAATCGAAAAACCGACATAAAACGAAACTCCGATTACGTTAGGATCGATCACTACGATATATATTCCTTTTCGACTACGTTCAAAAGCGTAAAATTTTTCAGAAACAAAGCTTTCTTCAAAACTAGTTCCTTTTACATGATTTCTAAATTTCACCATACGATATATTGGTTCCCATCTATGTTCGCACACCCATTCATTTCTACATTTTTCACCCTATTAAAGAAAAATAAATACAAATGAAAAAATATTTTTCATAATTGAAAATTAATTTATAATACATACAGATTCATCAACAGGTGATAAAATATTTCCATCGCTATCTATAGGTGGTCCAATATCAGAATCATTAAAATCGTATGAACTCATAAGTCTTGCATTCCCATAAGGATGACTCAGTAAAAATGCTATAGCTGCCTAAATATATAAATATATAATTAAATTATTATATCACCGAAATATAAAATTGAATTATTTTTAATATAATACTTTGTAGTTTCTGTTATCTTTATATGTCAATACAACATCACTACCGGGTCCATGTCCTCGTTGATTGTCATGATTTTCCATGAAAACAATACTACTACTCGATTCGACGAATCCCAAATTTTCACCCCAATTTTTAAGATTCAACAAATTAGAAAAACCCCGAAAAATAAGTGCTAAGTTAAGGCCAGCCTAAATATTTAAACGTTATTAATATTATTTTATATAATATAAAAATAATTACATATTCAAAATTTAATAATTTTACTTTATATTCTGTAATTGCACCCAACATAGTATATTCATCTCTGCTGATATCGTCCTCCATAATATCAATTACTTGTTGATATATAAATGGTTTAGAATTCTCTTCAAAACCGAAATCTGTATTTAAGTTTAGTAATTTTTCATATATATATTCCAAATCTGAAGGCCACATATGCATTGCGACATCAACTCTAAAATTTATAATATAATATATTTGTAACTTTCAGCTATGGTTATTTTTTTATCAACCTTTAGCCTGCCATATACTACTATATTAAAAATATTTTTTTTCAGGTTGAATGTCTTATTAATAACCTGAATCCTGCAACTCCGATTTTGATAAGACCATTCAAAAAATTAATAATTGCCATTCTAACATTTGGATTTGCTTGATTCAAATCTCGTAATCCATATAGTTCACAGTTCCTAACCTGTATTAATCAAATTATTATATTTTGAATGAACTTTTTTTTTGTATTATATATATTTATATAAATATAGTATATTTACCATAAAAGGATCGCTGAAATTGGTAATTACGCATGGCTCATTAAAATCATTTTTATCGTATGGCACTCCGGGATAATCAAAATTATCGTAATCAGCTGATGATCCAGCGGTTCCAATGGTTTCAGAATTATTTCCTGTCATATGGTTTATAACAACATCAACATATATTCTAAAATTATATGATCGTGAAATATATGTTAGAAAAACAATTGTTATTTACAGAAATATTTAATTTTTACCTGACACCAGCTCGATTACATCTTTCTACCATATCTTTGAAATCATCGATGTTTCCAGAACGAGTAGTTAATTCATACGATACTGGTTGATATCTTTCCCACCATGGTCTTTTAGGTGAATTTATAATAATATTTTCATTAACAGGAGAAACCTTATAATTATTAGCACATGTTATTTAATCTACATTATTTTTCTTTTTTGCTAATGAATTAATTTAAATATCGTTATTTCCGATAACGTAAAAATATTCGAACCTGAACTCCGCCGAAGCCTCTGGGTCCTAGAAATTGTTCACATTCCCTAGCAATATCTGTCCATTTCCATTCAAATAAATGTACAATAGTTGTTCTATCCTCGATAAAATGTGGATTATTATAAGCGGCAAAAACACCGCTGCCAAAAATTAAAAATATCCATAGTGACTGAAGTATTTTCATATTTTTACTTAGTACGGAATGTTGTGATTTATTAATTTTGGATTATTGACTACTAGTATCTGAAAAATTTCATCCAATTTATATGTCGATAAATGATAAATGAAATAATATTTTTTTTTATATAGGATAATTATCATTTACAATTGATTAGATTTTATCAGTATTTTATACAATATAAAAAATTGTTTGTATTTTGACCCTATTTTCATCATCTCTTAATTACAAATTATATATTTTATATTTATAAAAAATAATAGTATTGAATTAACACTACGTAATAGGAAATTTTAATTTATTTAAATTATATATTAAAAAAAAATATTTAAATAATAAAAGTACTTTATATCAATATTTAAAATATATATTTTATTTTTTCATACAGATTTTTTACAATTTTTAAGGAGCATACATTTAACAAAATTATTTTTGAAATTTTTTTAAAATATTATAAAATTCTGTCAAATATTATTCGCGTCGAATGTGGATTAAGAAAGCATTGACTACAAAAAAAAAAAAAAAATCAATATTAATATAAAAACTTATAAAATATCAAGGGAATTAAAGAGATAATTGTGTAAAAAAATATAAATTATCCATTAGTAAAATATAAATAAAATAATAATGAATCAACTCACTTCAGGTCCAGTATGAATAGCAACAGCATATTCCATATGATCAGCTGTAATGTCGATTTCAATTTTTCCATTTGATTCAACAGTGAAATTTCGACCAGTACATGTATTAAGAATTCGTTCACCGGATATTATATCGCAATAAATCCCCGGCGGTAAATAGCTCTTTAATTTGATAGAAAAAAAAAACATAATTATTTTATAATTACGATATTAAGTGATACTTTAAAGAAAATATTTTACCGTTACACCGATATAATTATTGCGAATTTTCGATACCCCAACATATAAACCGGTTCCGTTTCTTTCAAAAACATAACTGTATTCATTCCAAATATGTCTGATGAGGTTTGATCCTTTAACACGATTTCTGAAATGAACCATACGATATATTGGTTCCCATCTGTGTTCGCATACCCATTCGCTTCTACAATTTTCTCCCTGTTGAAATACAATATATATATATATAATCTTAGAGTATTAGAATTTTAACGAAACATTGAAGTGAAATATATATACAGATTCATCAAAAGGAGATAGAATGTTTCCATCTTCATCCACAGGTGGTCCGGCATCAGGGTCAGTGAAGGCATATGAACTCATTAACCTTGCATGTCCATATGGATGAGCCAATAAAAAAGCTATAGCGGCCTTTAATAAAATCATATATCAAGCTTAATGTATATAGTAATTTAAATTGAACGTAATATATTTTTACTTTTAATATATATATTTGGATACAATTGAAAATATATTTTACTTCGTAAGGATGTGTTTGTTTATACGTTAATATTATATTGCTTCCTATTCCATATCCTCGTTGATTGTTTTGATTTTCCATAAAAACTACGCCGTTATTTGATGAAACCATTCCTATATCTTCGCCCCAATATGCGAGATTTACTAAACTTGAAAAACCTCGAAATGCCATTCCTAAAGTAATGCCTGCCTAAAATTACATAAATTTATAACAAAATATCTATGATTACAAATTTCATTATTAAAATAAATTTATATATTTCACTTTATATTCTGTAATTGCTCCCAATTGAGTGTATTCATCTACGCTGATACCATCAACGCCGACATTTATCACTTCTTGATATATAAATGGTTTAGAATTTTCATTAAATCCATATTCAGTATTTAAATCGTGTAATCTTCCGTATATATATTCTAAATCTTCAGGCCACATATGCATAGCAGCATCAATTCTAAAAATCATATTAAATTTAAACAATTTTCTTTTTTATTCATAATTTATTATTATTATTATTACTATTTATAATGACCTAAAACCGGCAATTCCAATTTCAATAAGATTATTTAAAAAATTGATAATCCTTATTCTAACATATGCAGATGATTGATTTAAATCCCGCAGTCCATAAAGTTCACAGTTCCTAACCTGTAATGTCCAAATATATTCGCAATAAATAGTTAATTTTAAACTATAATATATGAAAAAAATAAATTAATAATTTTATTTACATATTTACCATAATTGGATCGTTAAAATCTGTTATTTCGCATGGCTCGTTAAAATCAGATTTTTCATACGGAACATCAGGATAATCAAAATTTTCATAATCAGCCTGCGATCCTGCAGTTCCAACAGTTTCAGAATTATTTCCGGTCATATGATTGAATATAACGTCAACATATATTCTAAAAATTAATATTTTTTATTTTTATATATAATATATTTAAAAAAATACGTATTTTAACACATACCTTACGCCAACTCGATTACATCTCTGAACCATATCAATAAAATCGCGTGCATTTCCAGAGCGTGTTATCAATTTGTAGGAGACAGGTTGATATCTTTCCCACCATGGTCTTTTCGGTGAATTAATGATGATGTTTTCATTAACAGGAGACACCTATTTATTATATCAGATGCATGCAATCATGTTTTTATCCAATTAGATCAATATAATATACCTGAACTCCGGCAAATCCTTTTGGTCCTAGAAATTGTTCGCATTCTTTAGCAATGTCTATCCATTTCCATTCGAATAAATGAACAATAGTTGTTCTATTTTCAATAAAATGCGGATCGTTGTAATTTGCGAAAACGCAATTAATAAAATGTAGAAAAACTATATTTAAAAACTGTAATATTTTCATTTTTTTTTCTATATTTCAATGATTATAAAAAGTTCGTATAATATTTGTAAACAACAACTAATACTATTGATTTGGATTTACTCAATGTTATATTTAGTTTTTTTTTATTATTATTTAATCTATTCTACAAAAATTATCTTTTATTTTTAATGTATTGTTAAATATAGATAATACCAAATTACATCATTATCTAAAATATATATTTTTATCGATATTATTTTCAATTATTAATTATATTATTACATAATATATTTTATATATTAATGATTTTCAAAATATTTAAGTGAAGTTAGTAATGCATTTTTTCGTTAATTTATGAAAAAAATCATTTCAAATTTAAACATTTTCATTCATGTTTCTATTTCAGCATTGACTGTAAAAATATAATATTAATATTAAAATATTTCTGTAATACAATAATATAAAAAAAATATTAATATATTAGTTTAATTTACTTCGGGTCCAGTATAAAAAGCCATTGCAGTTTCCGTATCGTTAACATTAAAACGAATTACACATCTTCCATTACTTTCAATGGTAATATTTTTACCGGTACATGAATTCAATATTCTTTCACCGGATATTATATCGCAATATGTTCCCGGTGGCATATTAGTCTATAATTTAATATTAAAAATATACTTTTAATAATATAAAAATATAATAATTAAATTTTATTTAAAAATAAAAAATACGAACCGCTATATCGAAATTGCGATTGCCGATTTTCGATACAGCTGCATATATTCCCATTCCGAATCTTTCGAAAACGATATAATTTAGACCCCAAGAATTTTTTATTACTCTCGCACCTTTAACGTGATTTCTAAATTGTATCATACGATATATTGGCCCCCATCTGTGTTCGCATACCCATTCATTTCTGCAATTTCTACCCTATTGTAATATAATTTGAAATATATATCATGATAAATTCATAGAAATTTTATTTAGAAAAATTCATACAGATTCCTCTACAGGAGACAAAATATTTCCATCGTCATCTACAGGTGGTCCAGCATTGGTATCAGTAAATACATACGAGCTCATTATTCTTACGTTTCCATATGGATGAGCTAGTAAAAATGCTATTGCCGCCTTAAATATATAATAGTGAGATTAATCATGTGTAATATAATATATATTTTGTTAAATGATAATAATATACAATAGATTATTATACTTGATAGAGGTGAGAGTGCTTATATGTTAACACTATATTACTACCAACACCATATCCTCGTTGATTATCCTGATTTTCCATAAACACTATGCTATAATTTGATGCCACAAGTCCTACATTTTCACCCCATTCCGCAAGATTATAAAAAGTCGAAGAACCGCGAAAAGTCATTCCTAGGATGAGTCCAGCCTAATTTTTCAGAAATAATATTAAAAAATATTTATATTAAAAATATATATGTTTTTTTTAATTATTTACCCTGTACTCTGTAATTGCACCCAAAGTTGTATATTCTTCTCTATTTATACTATCGACACCGAGATCTAATACTTCTTGATATATAAATGGTCTAGAATTTTCTTTAAATCCGTAATCTGTATTCAAATTATTTAATCTACCATATATATATTCCAAATCTTCCGGCCACATATGCATAGCAGCGTCAATTCTAAAATAAATATTGAGATCTCAAAATATCTGCTTATATAAATTTTTGCATTATTTTAATTACGTAGAAAACCTGAATCCGGCAACTCCTATATTGATTAAACTATTTAAGAAATTTTCAATAATATATCTAACAAATGTAGATTTTTGATTTAAATCTCTCAATCCGTAAAGTTCACAATTCCTTACCTAAAATATTGTAAAAAAATAATTTCCGTTTATATTCTAACATTTCAATTTTATATAATCAAATATTTACCATAATAGGATCACTAAAATCGGTAATCGCACACGGTTCGTTAAAATCAGATTTTTCATATGGAACAGCGGAATAGTTAAAATTTTCATAATCGGCCTTTGATCCAGCAGTTCCAAGAGTTTCAGAATTATTTCCGGTCATGTGATTGAAAATAACATCTACATATATTCTAAAATTTCATGCCATTTTTTTTTCTTGTTAATTAATCCTCATTTATATATGATTTTTATTTACCTGACACCAACTCGATTACATCTTTGAACCATATCCATAAAATGGCGCAAATTTCCAGAACGGGTGGTTAACTGATATGAAACTGGTTGATATCTTTCCCACCATGGTCTTTTAGGAGAGTTAATAACAATATTCTCATTGACGGGAGATACCTGTTTTTTTTTTGTATTATCATGATAAAATTGATACTGAGATATCATAATAATGAACGTATTTTCTAACCTGAACACCGCCGAAACCTTTGGGTGCCAAGAATTGCTCACATTCTTTTGCTATATCAGTCCATTTCCATTCGAATAAATGAACAATGGTCGTTCTGTTTTCGACAAAATGTGGATCATTATAAGCAGCAAAAATACAATTAAAAACAGAGAACACAAATAAAAGTAGCAGTTTTATTATATTTATACTGTATTCCATTTTATTTAATTGATGAAAAAAAAATTTTTTATGATTACGACTGTTGTTATTGAATATAATTTATCTAATATATCTTCTTTTTGATTATTTAATCTATTCTAAGTGTTAATCGTTTATTATTGGTTGGATTTGCTATTGATATATATATATATATATATATATATATATATATATGTGTGTGTGTGTGTGTGTGTGTTATTTTTCTAAACAATTATGATATTATATCTGTGGTTTGATTTTAAATCAGTTGAATAATATTTTTACTATAAATCGGGTGATGTTTATAAAAAAATATCTTTTGCATATAATTTCTTACTATTTATTATTTAAATATTCAAATCTTTTATTACTTTAAAATAACTTTATACTAGTGATGGCACTTAATCAAAGTACAGGTATTTTTATAAATCTGTTTATTTTATAAAATATTATAATAAATATTTGATAAATAAAATTACAATTTTATTATACAAGTTTAATTTATATCACACACAATACGATCATACGAAAATAATGACCAGATATCAAATTATTTTTGTTTTTAAAAATTAATCAAATAATTCCTATAAAAAAAAAATCATACTTATTTTTTGAAGATTTACCATATACGACGATTTCTAATTTAACATCGACTGTAAAAAAAAATAATAATATTAAAAACTTTAATAATTAAAAAAAAAATTAGTATATTAAATTAACTCACTTCGGGTCCGGTGTAAATAGCCGCTGCATATTCCGTATCATCAACGGACATAGTTATATTAACTTGACCGTTAACGTCAACAGTTAAATTTTTACCGGTGCACGAGTTAAAAACTCTTTCGCCCGATATAATATCACAGTATGTTCCGGGCGGTAAATTTGTCTAATAATATATTTCAATAGATTATAAATTTAATAAATATCAATATAAAAAAAAATAAAATATTTATATATAAATAAATAAACTGACGTTTATGTTGAAATTGCGATATTGCTTTATCGATACAGCAACGAATATACCTGTTCCATTGTTTTCGAAAATTAACACGTTATTACCGACAGTACGTTGAATTATTTCAACATTTTTAATACGATTTCTGTATTGTACCATGCGATATATCGGTCCCCATCTGTGTTCGCATACCCATTCGCTTCTACAATCCGAACCCTATTAACGTGTAAATTATTATAAATTATCATAAATTATAATGATATTTAATAAATGAAAATAAATACAGGCTCATCAAAAGGAGATAAAATGTTTCCATTGGTGTCAATTGGTGGTCCAGCGTTTGGATCAATAAAGGCATATGAACTCATCAATCTAACATTACCATATGGATTCGCTAATAAAAAAGCTATAGCCGCCTGAAATATATATTTATATAATTAAATCATATTTCTATATAATATTTCAATTTTTTCAATAATAAAATTAATTATACTTGATAGATACGTGAGTGTTTATATGTTAATACTATATTACTGCCTACTCCATATCCTCGTTGATTATCTTGATTTTCCATAAAAACTACACTATATGATGTGTCTGCCATTCCGAAATTGCTCCATCTATCAAGAGTTTGAAAACAGGCTGAACCTCGGAAAGCCATACCAAGATTAATACCAGCCTAGTATGTGATAAAAATAAATAACATTATAATTATCTATATCAAGATGAAAAATTTCCATTAATTTACTTTATATTCAGTTACTGCACCAAAAGGTACATATTCGTCTATTTTGATAGTACCAGCACCAAGATCGATTATTTCTTGATATATAAACGGACTGGAATTTTGTTGAAAACCATGTTCCGTATTTAAATTGTGTAATCTGCCATAAATGTATTTCAAATCCTCTGGCCACATATACATAGCTGAATCAATTCTAAAATAAATAACGAGATCATAAATATTTTATTTGTAATAAATAAATATATTTTTATTCATATTGTAAAAAAACCTGAATCCAGCAACACCTATATCAATCAAACTATTCAAAAAAGTTTCAATCTCGTATCTAACAAACGATGATCCTTGATTTAAATCTCGTAATCCATAAAGTTCACAGTTTCTTAACTGAAATATTCAAATGTTAACGTTACGTAGAAAAAGGTTTTGATCTATGATATAATCATTAAATTTAATATATACTCACTATGAATGGATCTCTAGGATCAGTTATAGCACATGGTTCATTAAAATCAATTTTAGAATATGGTACTGCAGGATAATTTAAATTTTCGTAATCGGCGAATGATCCAGCAGTTCCAAGAGTTTCAGAATTGTTTCCGGTCATATGATTGAGAACAACATCTACGTATATTCTGTGTTTTTTTTATATATATCATATTAATAATATTTATATTTCTAAGATAGGTTTTCAATAATTACCTTACACCAACACGATTACATCTCTGAACCATATCCATAAAATCGCGTATGTTTCCAGAACGAGTGGTCAATTGATATGAAACTGGTTGATATCTTTCCCACCATGGTCTTTTAGGATTATTTATAATAATGTGTTCATTAGCTGGAGATACCTTATTATTATTATTATTATTATAAATGATTTTATTTTGATATAAAATATTTTTATTTGTCGGTTATAATATTGTATAGTCTTACTTGAACACCTCCGAAACCTTTCGGTCCCAAAAATTGTTCACATTCAATTGCGACATCAGACCATTTCCATTCAAATAGATGAACAATAGTCGTTCTATTGCCGACAAAATGTGGATTATTGTAATAAGCGAAAACATCACGTTGAAGAAGAATTATTGCAAATAGATATTTCAACATTTTTATATTATGCGCTGAATTTTTGATATTCTTATTATAAAATGAAGTGAATTTCATCACTCATTATTAACGACTGTGTTTATCGAACAAAATTTGTCTATTGATTTATCTTATCATTTCGAGATTTTTATTGATTGAAAATTTTTTAATTTTATTTAAAACGGGCGTATCTAAATTATTTGAAAGGACTCACGAGTAAATTATATACTTTTTTAAATATTTAAATTAGTGTGCATAAATTCTAAGATAGGAATTATTTTATATATTATTATAATTAATATACTGATATTAAAATTTAAGCATTTAATGCTTTTATTAACTATTTAAACTGTCATATTATCTTATCTGTCTTTTTATTTTGTTAACAATATATTATAATAGATATAATTTAATCACAATATATTTGAGAAAAGTAAATATTTGAATTTGTTGATTTTCATTATCCACGTCGAAGTTATTTATTTATTTTTTTTGTAACCCATTTGCTTGCGCATGAAAATTTTGACATCGTCTGTATATTACATGCATAATTAATATAACCGTAAATAATTAAACGTGTAAATAATCTTAAACAGAATGTCGGAGGAGTCTCTAATGAAATACGAATATAGAATTAACATTTGCTCAGTTACTAATTGATAAAGAGTTTTAACAAATTCCGCTAAGCATATTCGTAGTAAAATATATTAAATTTTAAAATTTAACCACCGCCGGTCGACGAAATGTCTAATTAGTTTGACATATATTATTATAAAAATTTCAAACATATATAATTACCGAATTAATTTATTCACAAACTTTATTTACCGCATTTCGCATTCAAATATTGATACGGCGATCTCATAATTTTAATTCAGATTAATATATAATGATTCCATAGAAATGTCTAATTTGAATTTTACATGTTAAATTTATATTATTTTATATATGCTAAATTTAAAATGTAACCTTGTATTACTTTGTTTCATATTGTATATACGTATTTTGTTCTATTTACTATGATATTTTATATCGAAATATTCATATATATATATATATATATATATATATATATATATATATATATATATATATATATATATATATATATATATATATATATATATATATATATGGTAGTTAAGACATGACATCGAATAGAAATCTATATTTTTTCGCATAATATCAAAGTGTAGCAGTAAAAACGATACGTTTTTCCTCGAGTTTTTTGGTTGTTTTTCTTCAATTTTCTTAAATTTTCTTCTGGAGAACGGTGAAAATTGCGTATGCATACGAGCGCGCGCGAAAAATATTTTGACGACTGAAAAACAACGGAGATGAAACGGAGAAAGAATAAAAAAAAAAGAGGAAAAGCTTTTCCAGAGAATAAAATTCCTCGCTGTCTGTCTGTAAACCGGTGAAAAATAAAAGAAAAGCTCGCGGAAGCAACGCTTCATTAAATATCAAACATAACTGAGAGTCTCGAGATCATGTTATTATAGCGAAGAAAAAACTGAGTATGCATATATATATATACTTTTGAAAAATAAAAGAAAATGTAATTATATCACTGTTTCGTCGTTATTATTATTATTTTTTTTTTGTAAATTATTCAATAGATTACAAATATCATATAATGAATCCCATTTACATTTAAAATATTGATCGATTTTATCATATTTGAGGATTTTTTGTATACTTATTGCGACTTAATTCTTTATTCGTTTAGTTATATCAACATTTATAAAACGTTATAAATTAATATTAAATCAATGAACTATATTTATACGAAGAAAATTTAAATTTATTTTATTTTTATATTTAAAACATCTAATTCCAACTAATTCCAGTTAATCCTTTAAAATCGATATTTTATGTAATACTTTATATATATAATTACATGATGTATATTTTATATGCAACGACATTTTGTTTAAATAACGTAAAAATTCCAAGAAAATTGTCTACTATTCTTGTAATTGGAATTATTATATCGATTTTTATAATAACGAAACATCGCATCCGAATGAATAAAATAACGATATCGCATTAGTTTTGTAATAGAACACAACACGAACGAAACGAATATCAAATATAATAAGAATATCGAAAACTTTTACAATTACTGACACTGAAAATATGTATATATATATATATATATATATTCATTTATTTTAATGATATTTATATCTTCAATCAAGTGAATTTGATTTTTGTTATAATATTTTACATTTTTTTTCTACATTTAAACGATTATATATTATCAACTTTATATAACTGTATAAAGCGATATACTCTAATTTAAACTTTAAATTCGCAATTTCGTTCACATTTTAGACAACACGTTGTATACACACATACGTAATTTTATCGGCAACAAGTGGTTTACATTAACAATATAAACGTCGAAAATCTCCAATTTCAAAATAAATAAATAAATCATCTCTCATTTCTCGATTGCGATTAATGTTTGCCGATTTCGTCGGATTCGTTCGAGAGCGACTCGAAACGGTATCGATTCTTAGATCGCGTGTAAGAAAATTGGTTGCAGATTTTCCGACCCTGAATTTTTCGTACGATATATATATATATATATATATATATATATATATATATATATACAACGTCGCAAAATATATTCATTTTACAATTCGATAATAGTTGTAAGTAAAATCCTTTTGGTTTATTTATCGTAAAACGTAATCGCAAATTTCGTTTTTGATTCTATTTACGAAACGATTCTCGTTTTTCCGCGAGAATAAAACTCATTATTTCGAACTGTGCACGAGATGGCTTTCACTGTTGACATTGTATATATGTGTACTATACTTTATTATTATCATGTACTATATATATATATATATATATATATATATATATATATATATATATATTTATATAATGGAGAAATATTTTGTGAAAGCGTACGGTTTCGCTTCAGGCGATTCCAATTTTGTACAGGAACTTAATCCTGGAAATGAGAAACATGTGTGTAATACGCTTTAAGAGATCTCGGTGAAAATGATGATGACAACGTGCTGTAAAATTAATATTTTTATATTAAAAACAATTGTATACACTAATAACGGATATTTGTATTTTAAAAAAATAATTTTCAGTCATTAATTATGTTGTATTGTATATTTTTAAACGTTCATTATATAACATTTAATTTTACATACAATGGACATAAATTTATTTATAAATTATGATAAAATTTATTAAAGAAGTATTGCATATTCAAATAATGTCATAATTTTCAAATAAATATAAAGTTTTATATTATCTATCAAATATATTATAACTTGATAAATTTTAAATAATTTAATAACTGATGTTTCAACTATTGTTATAAAAATTATCTTGTATTATATTAAATATTGTTGTGACTTAAAAAAAATATTTAAGGGATTTTTAAATATCTATAGCAATATATATACAACTATATCAAATGCAGAGCGATTTATCAATCACATTCTAGATATACAATTTTTTTATATATTTACAAAAAAAAAAACAATTTTTAGCGATTTATTCCTTCACTAAAAGATCCAAACTTAACATAATATATACCCAATATAACCAACTTAGTCACGCACCATTTTCATATTCAATAACTCATTATACACGTGAACAACATTATACGCATTCAATAATTGTGCGATTTTCAACTTTTCCGATTTTCCAACATAATGAAGCATTATAACACAAAAAAAAAAATAAAAAATAAAAGCCGAGTCGGTCATTTTACTTTATTATAATACTTTGTGTGTTCGCAAAAGTCGTGTGTCAACATCGACGCTTTTGCACGCCACAATCAAAAAGTTTCAGTCTTTGTGCGCCTCGATGAAAATTAAATGCAAAACTTTTTGAACCTTCGACACGCTAAAACTGTTTAATTTAACCGATAACGAATTTTTGAAAATGCGATTTGATTTTACAACGTTCATATTTTGGTCTCACGACGCTACAATAAATATTTTATTATATATATATATATATATATATATATATATATATACATATATATATATATACACACACACACATATATATATATATATATATAGTGTTCGGTTCCGGTAGGAAAATTTTCTCGTAGTTTTTCCGTCCGATCGTTTTATTGCCGCATTAAAAACGCAAAATTTATGATGACACAGTGATTCTACGATTATAAAATATAATGTTTTACGTTTGATGTTTACGCGTTTATTTATAAAATATTTCGTGCCACATTAATATATATACATATATAAATGAGAAATTGATATTACTTTTAATATGAAATTTTAATGCGAATCGTTCTGCGTGATTAATTGTTGGATTTTTTAATTTTATATTTATTCACATAATATTTACTTAATTAATTGTTATTATTTTCGTATTTTTCAGTTTCTGTAGTTTATGTTTGAATGTTATTTGAATAAAAAAAATTATATACATTCAATTTATGATCAATATTTATTATATATTATATATATTGAGTGTAGAACTGATGACTCGATCTCGTAAAAAATAAATTAGCATTTGTTATCTCAAAAGCTGAATTAATCTTGACCCTATTAGCTTTATCGCAATTTAGATTTAATTTAATTTAATGTAAATTAAAATATGCATATTCTGTATTATAATGATACGATAAATAATTGTACTGTCAACTAAATAATCGCAGACATCTATATTTTAAAATAAATTATTTATATTTTCGACACACTTGCTTATCAATTTATACCAATTTTCGTGCATATATAACAAAAATGAATATCGTCGATCGTGCATTATGTGACCAAAATATTCTAGAATTTTTTTCTTTGCCCTTATAGTGAATATGATGAGCTCAATTTCCTTACTCGTGTTTTCGAGGACCACTTCATTGGTTATTCGATATATCCAAGAATATATTCGTTCATTCACGATTTACCTTCACATAGAAAACGTGATAACATCATATATAATTTTCACAATACGGCTTATACGAGCTTATTTAATTTTTGATAACATTCTGAAAGGAATTTTATAATAATAAACACGATTATTATATTATATATCGGTATATTGTTAATATATATAAATGGTTTTTATTGTCGATTATTGACTGCGATTAAATTAAGCTGAACGCTCTCAATTGACTCACTTAACTTTGTTTATAATCACAGTTAGTAGTGAAATTATGCGATAACTATTCGAATGCATTCGTTTTAAAGTTCGATAAATAAATTTGCCGATTTAAACCCTTTGGCGACTTTAAAACCGTCAAACTTTAGAACGGTGGTTTTTGTGTGTTCGCAGCACTTCTATGAACGCCGGAGCCGATTTTAATAATTTAAGTTAAAAAGCTTCATTTCGGACGCTTTGTTGAAAGCTTCGAATTTATATGTTTTTATTTTTAAATTGTACTAACAGCTTTCTTTCTATAGATATAAATAAAATTACGTTCATTTTCGTAAGAATGTAAGATATTATATTTCAAACAAAAAAAAATATGAAACCGAAAGATTCGCTTTGAATTTATTAAAATTTGACGTCCAATTTTACATTTTTTTTTTATATTCGTAGAAGAAGTTCTTTTATATTTTTGTACAATAGAAAACGGTTGATTCTAGCTTTTGATTTAAAAGCGCCCATTTTAATCCTCTCTTGAGATTTATTGTTCACATTTTTCACGTTATATAGAAAAAGATTAAAAATACAATCGTGTGTAATAACAACATTCAATATTTTTTGTTTTCTTTTTCGGATTGTACAATTTTATATATTTGCTATAAATAAATGACATTTCGGTTGCATTCCTATTTTTCAGAATGAAATTTAAGAAGTTTTTCAGTTCAACACGTATATTTTTTCGCAAGATAAGTGATAAAACAAATAAATCTCATCGTAAAAAATCATATCTTGAACTTTATCTGTGTTTCTTCGAATATTTTTTTTCTGGAATATCCTTTACGACGCACTTTCTTCCTTGGAAATATACGTTCGCATCTTTTTTTTTGCCTCAGGAAAACAATTTTCCACCATTATGTATGATAGTGTTGCTTCAATGCCTTTTATATTTTTTCGAGATTTGTATATATATATATATTTCCGCTTTTATAAAATAATAATATGAAATACTGTACCTATATAATGTTTAAATATATGTAAAATTCAAGCACATTTTCAATATATGATATAAATATAAAGGTAACGTAATATTTTTATATTGTTGATTTTTATTTATCATTATTAATTGACGTCGTAATTAACGTGTGATCGATATCGAGATCAAGAATTACTATTGAATATTCATGCGGAAAATCTCAATCGCATAGTATAGAACCTTATTTTCATCGAAGGTTGAAATAGTTTCACAATTGACGCGTAAAGTCCGATCCACTTTGAATTATCGTACAATGTGAATATAGAGAATAATTTATTAACTCGAAAAAACTGAATTTAGAACAGTGAATTGGACCGTGTAACGATTTCAAAGGGTCGAACGAGCGTCCGGCGACTTTTCATACGAGACTGCGCTTTTTCCAAAATTCACGATTGATACGGATTAAATTGAAAAGCTATCGAATCGAAGGGTGGGGTGGGTGGGGTGGAAGACTATCTCATTAATCTGATGGCATTTCTTTGCGTGGTCCTAAATGGGCTATAAATTCGTTTCATTAAACCTTTTGGCCTGCTACCGTCGAAACGTCGGCCATTGGTCAAGTGAATCACCTGTATTGACTGACTCTGGGCCAATCGATATTGTTGTACATGTGAACGAAGCCTTCAATTTTTACATCGACGTGACCTTTTTCTTTTTTCTTGGTCGTAAAAATCGGAATTAAAATTGATCTCTCGTCCGCCCAACTTCAGAATGCTCGATTTTAGAAAGAGTGAGCGATCGATTATTAAACCAAAAAAAAAAATCAAAGTGCCAAATAACAAATGTAAACATTTCTTAGATACTAGTGTAAATGATATAATAACGTAATTAATTTTATAGACGATTATTAACTATATAAATAATTTGAATATTTAATGATCAATTTATACTTTTGAAAAATAAATGTTTTACATTTAAATAAAATTCGTTTTTTATCCATTTAATAATCTTAGAAGATGTTTTAAAATGTCTTTTAATCAAATTTGTTAAAAATCTCTTAATTGCGAAATTATACCGAACTTTACAACGATTCTTCTTTGTCTAAACTGAAGAGTTGGGAGATAAGGATGTAACCGAGGCTATTTAGTAAGATTGATCACAATTCGGCTAATCGATGCGATTTCAACCGAAAATTGTTATAAATGTATTTGCGGAATTTTCTCGATTCAAAAAGAATTTTTCAAAGCTTTCCGCAAATCAATATTTATTTATTCAATTTACGTCTGACATTCTAGATAAGGAAACTTTGAGAAAAAAATGTAATATATATATATATATATATATTTTTTTTTCACCTCAAGATTTAGATTGATTATTTCATATGCTGCGTCTCGGTTACAACGAGAGATGCTCGTTGTATTATAGCTGGCGAATAGGACTTTTTTCCACTTTTTTCCTGTATATATTTTTTTTACCTTTTCGTCTCGGAATCGTAATTGAGTTTTTGCAGTTCTTCCTCGTTCTCGGCAAGAAATTACCCTCGTAAATTATCGCGTTACGTTTGCTGTTGAATTTTTAAAGTGGTTAGCTGATCGTGTTGCTGCACGCGAATTACACACACACACACACACACACATACATATAAATGTGTTTTCTAAGAAAAAAATAAAAAAAATGAGATTATAATTAGATATGACTAATTTGCTTCAATTATATATTGTAATATATATCTCAATAAGTCCCCCATATAAAATATATTTTTAAATAAATTCGATTTTAATAATCAACATGTGTTATATAATTATTAAAAAAAAATATTAATATTAATTTTCTATTCATCTACTCGGTCTATTTTTATAGAATTTTCACTCAATTTTTCTAATAAGTTATTGTATTTAAAATCAAATTCAAAATCTTCACCTACAGAATGTTCTAAATTATATTAATAAATTTCACGACTCTTTTATTGTATGAAAAATCTATTTTTAATTTTAATATTATATTAGAAATATTCTACAAATATATTGAATTTTATTTTAATATATACTTAATAAATATAAAAAAATCTAAATAAAAATAATAAGAACATTCTAAAATACGATCAAAGTAAATTTAATTTTAGCAATGTAACATTTGCATTTCATTAAACATGTATTTACAATAAATAATAGAGTATAGAGCGATTACAGTCTTGGATCCGATTCTAAGAGTTATTTGTTACGCATTTGCGGCGTCCATACGATCTATTTATTTCCGTGCGCCATTTAAACACAGCTAATAAAACGTTGGAATGACGTGCTAACATTTTCCTATATATATATATATATATATATATATATATATATATATATATATATATATATATATATATATATATATATATATATATATATATATATATATTATGATATATAATACAAATACATTATATTTTAACGAATTTAATATATAAGTAAATCTATATAAATTTAAAAATTAAATTATAATAAAAAATATTAATTAAATACAATAATTCGATTACATATATATTTATATTTTTTTTTAATATTAACGGCGACGACTTTAATTAATTTTTCTTTCGCATTTTTTTTCATCGAAAAGAACGAATAAATAACAAATTTAACGAAACGTTATACGAAGCATAAAAAAATGCAACGGTTAATTTTATTTTATTTTGACGCAAAAAACAAATACGACCAAAGTATTATACAAACAATAAAAAAAAAACCATAATAAAATACCCGTCGTTTCGAAATAAAGCGAGTTTAGAATAAATTCTATATGGCGAATTTAAAATAAATAAATTACTCTTTAATTTGTTTTCGCTTCTATCGTTTGGCAGTAGAATTAAAACTGATGAAATTGCTGAATTGCTGAATAAATATTATTCGAATCATTATTAGATGTAAATATATGTATTTTTAGCGAATTGAAAATCAATCAATATATAAGGCAATATATATATATATATATATATATATATATATATATATATATATATATATATATATAATAAATATTCCTTATAACTAATAGATAAAATATTAATTTTTCCTAATATCAACTAATTAAAGATTAAATCGATTTGCGCATATAATAAATTTATTATATAGAATACTTAAAAACTATTTTGAAATTTGATAGTATTATCTTATGAAGTTTATATGTCATCCATTCGATTGAATAGTGGTATAATATAATTATTATAGTTGTTTGTTTTGCGAATAGAGAGCATACAATGTTCACTTCAGGAAAACTATTGTTAAAATGACACATGTTTGTTATTCGTCAAATTATATATAATATATTATAATTGCAATAACTTAATTTAGTATGTGGAATATTTCATTATATATTATTTTTTAAGTTGTAACGATTATTTTATTTTAAATATATGATAGTCGCTTATATATATATACATAAATATAATATTATGTATGATTTTATTATCACAGTGTTTTAGATTTTAGCTTTAGCTGTTTCAATGTCATTATTATTACAATGTTATTTTATGATTGCTACATTGCTATCCTTTATGACATTTTGTATCTTAGTTCCATAAAATTTTATTTGCAAAGAAAATGGGAAAGCTAAAAGATAATGAAACACTGGTAGTTCGTTGTAAAATTCCTTCAGACGCAGAGACTGAAGTAGATATAGCTCCGGTGATAAATCCGATAATGATATATAAGATATAGTTTTAAAAGTCTATTATTCAAATTTATATAAATAATTTGGTTCAAAAAATATAATTTACAACTTATAAAATAAACGCAATTTATTTTTATATAAAAGACATAATATTCTTAAAATATTTCTTAATAAAGTGTTTTATTTATTATAATTATCATTTTAAAAATAAATATAAAATAGTAAATTATATATCACCTTATAATTTTAAAACTAAAAAAAAAATAAAAATATATAAAATTACTTTATTTAGGTCATATATAAAAACAAAAAATCCATAACGTATTACATACAGAGTTGTGCATTAGAATGTTAACCATATAAAACAGTCCTTAAAAATATGATATTTGCTAATATAAAATAATGAGACACGTCTTCAGCAGAATAGAATTTATAAAAGTAAATTAAAACGTTTTTCAGCAAAAAAAAAAAACAAAAAAAATCAATTAGACCGAATGATTAAATAATGAAATCGTCTTCTTCTTTCGAGTGAAAACGCTCGTTCAACTCGGTGAAAATGTAGTTGCAGCGTTCTAAATCGAGTTCCGATTTCCGTAGATTTTTCAAACACCAACACGTGACCATTTCCACGATTTTCACTGGACGTGAAAAAAAAAATCTCGTTACGTCGTACGAATGCTTTGGCCCGTTCTATTTTTCCATCGCGGTTAGTACAGGTCGAGTTATAAAAATTTTAACGTCGTGGAAAATGTATCGATTATTTATTTTTTTTTTTTCATTCGACATTTCTTTCCTTTCATTTATTGTTACGAGTTGAATAAACTCCGCGGTATGTGATAGAATTTAATGCCCTTTTTTGTTCCCTTGCTTGAAAAGCGCACACGTGTACTTTGTGGAGGGGCGTTTTCCGCTTTTCCATTTCAGAGTTTTCCTACGTTTTAATGACGCGTTCGGGAAAACTTCACGGTTATTCAGTCCATCAACGTTACCCACAACACACAGACAGACATTCGCGTACACATAAAAATATTGTTTTATACGTCTGCGTATATTTGTTGTGTTTATGTTTAAACTGGGATATAAACACAAAGTCGAGTGTGTAAATAATGCTCAACAAACATTATATTGTGTGAATCCAAGTATATATAATACAGAAACTTTATTATTATTATTTATATTTTTATATTAAAATATATGATTATCACATGTAAATAAATTAAATATACATTATATATGTGTATTTTTTCAATAAAAAATATTTTTTCCAAGTATAATTAACATGCATCTGTTTAATAATATACGTTGATATTGTTGGGTAATATTTTTTAGTACCGTTTAAGCCTTTGCTTAAACGTTTTATTTGTTGTAACTATTTCTTACGAATTTTTAAAATTACAACATATTTCCACGAATTTTATCAAAATACTACCATAACAATGTCAAACATTTATATAGATAATAAAGCTTTTAATATATATATATATAAATATATATATATATATATATATATATATATATATACAAAAAAAAATCTGAAGACTAAAACATAATGAAAGTCGTTTAATAAACGATCAATTAAAATTCAATAATCCTGATTTAGCTGTGTAGTTTTAAAATCAATTTATATGAATGCAATTTTTTAATTAAATTCTAATGAAATTTGAGAATAAACTTCTTTTTTTTAATTAATCATTGTAAAATGCTTTCGTTCAATCTCATTAGACTGGAACGAAAATATAATTGACTGAATTTTTTAATGAAAAAATAAAAAAAAAATACTAATCGGATTTCGATAAGTGCCCCATTGTCACGCCAGACCTTAACACGATTCCAAAATCTGTGCACGCACGAAAATTGATTCAGTTTTAATGCATAATTTTTAACGATTTAAATAAACACATACACATAATTATATATGTATATATGGCTGATTTATCAACATTTCAACCGCGCAATTATAGCGAACAATATTTCCGTTTTTCTTATGAAATATTCAAACATCGAATCAAAAAAGAATAAAGCGCTTAATAAATTCTGAACTAATGTTACATTGTCATGAACCGATATCAAACAATAACAAAAAAAATATGTACAAACTGAAAAAGGCACAATAATACTAATAATATAAAATAAAATACAATATAAATGTCAGCGACAAATATATTACGTCGTATATGCGGACACGTGCTAAGATTGATAGAGGCAATCGGGTCACAGAAAAAAAAATATGCTATAAATTCGCGGTTTCTTTCATCCGGATTTAGCACATTTTTATAGTCGAACATAATAAAAGTGCTAGGAGAGAGAAAAAAAAATTAATTTCAGCATGGATTCGTACGATGAAATACGTGAGAAATGCGAATATTACGCGTTGATTTTTTGCCCCCCCTCATAATTCCGATTTCCCATCGGACGGATGAAAAATAATTATTTAATCGTATTTTATATAGTATATATGTCGCAAATCAGAATAATATATACATATAATATATGTATATATATATATATATATATATATATATATATATATATATATACATATATTTTTTTTTGGTTTCTTTTAAACGATGTAATTAAATTTATTTTACGATACTACACCACAAAAACGATAAAGTAATTGCGTGATACCACTGCATTGCGGTAATGGCAACGACGGTATAATATATTTTAACAGTTTATTTTAACTGCAACGGTTAAGTTGCTATTGATATATTTAAACTGTAATATAACAAATGCAATAAATATTAAAGTTTGGAACACGTGAAAAAAAAATTTTATTATATATATATATATTCATAACGGTGCAATATTATTTATATAAAAATAATATATAACTATATTTTTAACCTCGCATATAAACGAGATTTATTGGAATATATATATAAAAGATGACTGATATCAGTTGTCTGATATTATTTTAATTTTGCATTAAAACGTTGAACATTTTATTAATTCTTTGATATAGCATCATTTACTAATTATATTAAATTTTGAAGAATAAAAAAACAATTAAATCTGAATTTATATTATAGTATAAATATTTGAAATTAAAATTATAAATCTAGATTATATTCTTTTTTATGTATACATTAAATATAATTTTAATAATTTATTATTATAAAATTAATTGAACTTTTGTCTGAAAATTAAATTTCACATTATAGATTTTTTTTATAATATACTAATATTATTTTTTTTTTTTGATTTTTAATACAATAAACAACTAGAATTTTTTTTTCTAATTTAAAACAAATTTTTAGTAATTTAATAATCTCAAAACGAAAATGAAAGAAAGACTCAAATTGTGTTCAACTGGAATTTTTTCATTTAAATATTAATTTCAAGAACGTCATGTTAAGATGTGATGTAATAATTATATTCTCCGACGCATATTTCACATATGAGAAAAAATATCTAGGCATTCATAAATATATGAAAAAAATTCTTACGTATGAAAAATAAAATATAACATTAAACGTATTGTGATCGGTTACAATATAAATATAATAAGCTCCCTTATTTTTGAAAAGTCGAAAAAAAATACCCATGTTTATTTACGTTTGAAGTTTACTCGTTTGTAATCTGCATACTTCGTAGTTCAAACGGCTGTTATGTAAATTAGTATTGTTGAAAATGGCACGAAACGAATTTTTGCATATTTTTAATACAATAATAAATTGAAAATAGAAAAAAAATGTATATTATTTCCGCAAAAAAAAAACGAATAAATAAAATAGCCGTATATTACTTGTATTTATTTTCATTATGCTTGCCTGAAAAAAAAAACACGGGCTATTAGATAGTTGATTAAAACGATAATTACTATCAACTGGTAAGGGTAGCAAAAACAAGGGTAACTAACTGTGCTATATATAGGGAATCAATTTGTAATTCAAGAACGTTTCGTTTCGGCGGAAAATATATCCAATTTCTTCATTTCACAGGAAATGAGCAAAGAAAATATCTATTTAAGATTGTTAAAATATAAAACGATATCTAAGATATTTTACTTATTATATAACTAGATTTAGAGCTAAATTATCTCCATTTTAAAACGGAATATTTTAATTATAAAATTATTTGAAAAATACAACAATACCTTCAGTACTCTTTTTTTTTTAATAATGAATATTTAATATAAATATTGCAATATTTCAAAGGTTTAAAAAATATGTCAAATCTTTGAAATATTGCAGTATTATGAATGTATCAATATATATAATCAGGTTAATATCATTTATTTAATATTTTTTCCAGTTTATGAATTTAATATATATATATATATATATATATATATATATATATTATGTATAAAGATATTGAAAAATTTGGACCTCAAAACGAGTTTTATATTTTATAAACTTGGTTAATATTAAATAAAATTAAAAATAAAAGGTCGAAATCCACAAATATGCCCATAAAATCGTTCGCACAATATAAAACAAGATAAACTCTCAAAATAAACTCCACTTTGTGAATTGCCGATCGTTTGCCATTAATCGCCTAATATACAATATATATATATATATATATATATATATATATATATATATCAAGGTGAGTAACGTTTTACGAACGCACAATTTGTATAACCGCCACGGATCGGGCATTAAATACAGAACACGGTTAAACTTTACGGTTAAGATTCAACTAACGAAGCGGAATCTTAACTTTATGATTGGTAAGCAAGAAGCGATTAAAACTTTAATTGAGAAATAAGGATTACGCCGAAATCGACCGATTTTTTTTCCTTTTTTAATATATAGTCAAATGATAAAAACTTTTTTTCTAATAAAATTTTTTGATTGGGTTCTTAAAACGGTTCATTATTGTGATAATAAAAAAACATAATATTCTATATTCGATTTTTGTAATAGTTGTAAGCTCTATTAATCATTCATTCGCACTTTTAAAACGACGTTCCTTCAAGGTTTTCTTTATTTCATCACTTTATTATATACGTGGAGCCATATCTGGTGAATATGGAGGCTGGGTGATTATTACAATATTCAAAAATAACAGTAATTTTGACATTTTAAAAGTTACATTAGTCCAATTGGTACAATTTTTTCATTGTTCTGTTGGTAAATTTGTCTAATATGTTAGTAAACATTTTGAGTTATATTGAATATTTAGTTTCTACAAATAAAATATTCATATTATATATAAATTTTACTATATTAAACGACATTTATTTTTCTTTAGTACCATCATGTTCTGAAATTCCTAATATAAATTCATATATTATTTTCTATTGTGTAATATTTTACAGCTATATTACATTAGATTGAATTGCGTTTATTTGATAGTAATGTAAACGAATGCCATTTATTCATATAGTAAATCTAATTCAACCTAATATAATCTAATATAATATCGATTAATAATGTCAATAAATGACGTTATAGTATAACTTTGAATCACGTTACATTATATTGATTTTCTAATCAAATATGCCGCTGACTATAATATTAAACGCTTTATTAGTTTAATCATTGAATCTAAAACTAATTACGAAATTCCGTTATAAAGCAATTTTTTTTTTGAAAACGCAGTTTTAAAGTAAAAAATATATTGATATTTTTAATGCTAACGATTACCGCAATTTATTTAATAAATTCATCGAAACCAATTTATCTTTTCTAATTTTCCACCAAAAGTGCCAATAAAAATTTCTTCCGAGAATTTCCACATTATAAGCTTGCGCTTATAAAAATAAAGCTTCGCGGTAATGCATTTATGATTTTGCAGCGATAAATCTTACAATTTACGATCGCAATAAAAGCACATTTGTATACATATCTGTATTTTATGCATTAATGCACGAATCTATATTGAGAAAATCGATCCAGGGCATTTATTATTTTTTCCCGTATGTCGTACTTGAAATGAACCGTCTTAAATTTATTCGCGTAACGTATAAATAACAATCAGACCAGTCTGAAACGATTGCTGAAAAAGATATTGTATTTTCAGCAAATCAGAACGTCTGAAATATTTCAATTTTTTTTTCAAAACGTATTCGATATAAGATTTTTAGTTCAATTTTTACATATTTTTATCACAGTTTGTATCGTTATAAACTTGATGAATATAGAAATTTGAAATATATAAAGATAGTTTTTCATATAAAAAATTTACATGCTTCTGATAGTTTATAATATATACAATATAATACCTTTTTCACTGTACCTGCTGAATAAAAGAATACATATAAAAATGAATGAATATATTTTATAGCACGTTATAGTTCGATATTATATATTTTTCGATAAACGCGAATGTAAAAAGGCGTATTTTATTATATTTTAAAATTCATTATTATATATTTTACAATATTTTCCGAGCGAGAAAATGCATTTGAAGTCAACGATAGTTTCATATAAAGCCGCGATAGACAAAAAATACACATTACTAAAATAGCATGCCATTTTGAAATAGGTTTTAAATGTATTATTTGCATTTTTATTTTTGGAACGGTTCGATGTTCATTTATTTATGCGACTTTTCCTTTTATTTTCCTCTATATATATATATATATATATATATATATATATATATATATATATATATATATATATATATATCTAATATATGCATTTTTCCAACATACATCGATAGACGTATAATTTGAATGCATGCAAGCCTAAGTACTATTTTATTTTATTTGTTCTATTAACTCATTTCTTGTCAAGCCTGTTCTTCCATGTTTGTTTCGTCTTTTTAAACTATTCTTGATAAACGTTTGAAATACACCTAAATGATAATAAATAAATAAATAAACAAATCCTGGAATGACACCCATTTGCATGATAATAAAATCTTAATAATTAAACCACATATATTTTTTTTAATTAATGACTCTAATAATTATTTTTATAAAAATGTGATATCATAATAATCGCATTTGATTGAATTCAATATTATATAATATTTTAAAAATAAATTTAAAATATGTATTTTTAATTATTGATTCTAAATAGTTTCTCCGATAAATTTTGATTTTATGAAATATAAACTTTTTGATAAGGTTAAATGTAAATATATTTTTATATTTTTATTATTCAAATACTATGAAACTACATATCATCCTGAATATATATATTTAATATTAAAGAACGTATCCATGATTTATTATAGTTTTGTATTATTCTTTGTATTGATTTTATTTCAAAATAGAAATCTTGAAAGGAGAAAATATTTTATTTAATATTATAATATATAAGATAAACTTATTTTTACGTTGTCTTATTTTGTCTATGTTTTTATTTCTTTTAAATATACCATATATTAAAATCTGATTTATCCTATTAAAAAATGTAACAATTCAATGTTATCTATTATGTTAAAAAAATCATCCTTCCTTTAAATAATATACTGAAAATTTATTTGTGTTAAATAGTACTATTACTATTTTTTTTTCGCTTTTTATAAAAATATTAATTAAAATCCTGAAATTATGGATACATTTTAAAATTATCACATTGCGCTTGAGTTGTAAGAAAGATTAAAAATATTATATAACATAAAAATTTAATTATAATAAGCCACTTCGGCCATTTAAAATTCTTCTAATCAATGATAAAAAAAAATAAATTCTAATTCATATTATAATGGAAATATATTATATAAACTTTATAATATTTTTTTTCTGATTAAACATAGTTATTATATCTGTCTCTTACTTCTACTATGTCAAAACTTTATA